>JAUCMT010000061.1:382879-424316 GCA_032357475.1 Enteromius thamalakanensis
TGTGATTGGATTAGTGTAGGTAAATATCAGATATCCGCTTCAACGCATTTTGCTGTAGCGTTTTCGTTTATTAAATTGTTGAAACATTTCCACGGACCCCCTGGTAATGCGTCACGGACCCCACTTTGAGAACCACTGCTATAGACATATTGCAGATGAGTAAACAACCTACATAATGCGTCTTGCAGATGTAAATGCAGAAATCAAATAGATGTCTCCTAGATGTATGTGTGCTATCAGGGATGTTGCAGTGGTGAAAGTTTAGTCCAGTGATTAACCCCTGCTAGTAAATTGCATAGTTGTACCCTTATGTATGGTGGCCCAGTAATGCATAACACAAAATCATCTGACTAATTTAGTTGTTTTGTGCTAATTTTGCTGTGTTGTGCTAATTTTGTTGCTGTACCTTGTTTCCGTTGTGTTACAGCTTGCTTCTGTTGGATTGTGCTAATTTTATTGTGTTGCAGCTTGTTTCTTTTGTGTTTATAACTTGTTTCCGTTGTGTTATGGCTTGTATCCGTTGTGACTTGCTTCCGTTGTGTTGAGGCTAGTTTCCATTGAGTTGTGCTCAGTGGCGCCGCCAGGGGGTGGCCAGGGGTGGCCATGGCTCCTGGCCTCCCCATTGGCCACCCCACTGGCCAGTGTTAATTGTAGTATTGTAGTATCAGATATGAATACTTTCAGTCCAAATTCACAGCCAGCCAGGCAAGCCGCTCTAGTATAGCAGTAGACGTTTCCCTAAGTCTTTTTCTGATACTTTTCTACAGGCCAGTTTACAACAACAGTAAATACAATTGTGAAATTATGGCTTATAGTTTTGGTTTGCCACCAAATGGGGCCACCGGATTTTAAGTGGACCCATCTGGCCACCCATATGAACAATTTCTGGAGGCGCCACTGGTTGAGCTAGTTGTATTGCGGCTGGTTTCTACTGTGGTTTTTTTTTTTTTTGCGTTTTTGCTTGCTTTCTTTGTATTGTGCTAATTGCATTGTGTCATGGCTAGTTTAATTGTTTTGTGATAATTTTGTTGCGACTTGCTTCTGTTGTGCTAATTTCATTGCGCTGCGGCTTGTTTTATTGTGTTATCCTAATTTTTTTGTGTTGTGCACTACTGGCCACCATACTTATGTGGACAGAAAGCATGTTTCGTTATTGAATTGCATCACAAAGGAGCTGTCTATTCTAAAGAAATCTCATTATTTTCAGTATTAATATAAATATCTACATGAAATATCAGTAAATTATATATTTATTTGACCAGGGCAGAATTTAGATTAAAAAAGAATACTTTTTCTTCATGATTTTTTATTATTGCAGAAGTATTAACAGAATCATGCATTTAACTTATCATTAAAACAGAAAGGATTGTCAGAAGTTAATCTGATTAACATATAAACTGCTTCTATACTAATTTCATGTGAACTGTATGTTCAGTAATCCTGTATATTTATTACTCCTCTACATCCGTACATTGTGTTCTGTTTCGAAGTTTAAGTCCATTTAATGCTTTCATATGTTAAACAAAAACATTATTTAAAAATGCTGAGCATGTTATTCATTTGTTAACATGAATTTATAGTTTGATGGAAGGACCGTGTGACTCGGCTGACCGTCAGAGCGCTTGCATCATGCCCATCAGGAGAAGCGTACAGCAGACTGAAGTGTAGAGTGAACCCACACTGCATCCTGAGCTTGTGTTTCTGCTGAGGTTCTGAATGGGTCTCTTCACACTCCTTGTACGCAAAGTGGTGGTCTTCCGGGTGGTGGAGACGGTGGTGACGGAGTCGCGTGTTGTAACCCGGCCTTCTGTAGCTGAATAAGTATTAGAATTGGAAGCCTCTGACGTTGAGGTGAAGAGAAAACCATTTCGAAAAGACTCCTGTTGCTTGGTGCTTCTTGATCCTGTTTGGTCATCCCTAGTATTTAGGATTGACGTCCCTGTCCAGAACTGTGTGGTGACTCCTTGTACATATGGATGGCTTGGCTCCTCCATTCCGAAGACATATGGGGACAGCGTGTAGGTACCAAAGTGCCAGCTTCCTGTTCTGGACAGGTGAGCCTCTCCGCAGGTGTGCCAGGTGTGGCAAGGGCAGCCCAACACTCGGGTGGAAGTGTGTTTGGTCCACACCAGCAAGTGGCTGATATTAGCAGTTTCTTCACAAGCCCAGGGATTGTCCCCTAGAGTAATAAGCTTCAGGCTTTGCAGATGCTCGAATGCTCCTTCCCCGACCGTGGTGAAGCGGTTTGCGTGCAGGTATAGCCAAGCCAGCCTGTGTAGCCGGTTCAGGGACCCAGGCAGGATCTGGACCAGAGTGTTGTGGGATAGATCCACCACCTCCAGGTTTTGGGGCATGTTGGTAGGTACCGTCCAGAACTTGTTGTGACTTAGATTGAGAGCCTTTAGGTTGGGGAGCGTGTTATTGATGAAGACTACGCGCTCCAACTTATTAACGGACAGATCCAAAACTCTCAGGTTCCACTGGTACGCTGTGTCATCTTTGTGAAGGACACGTAGGCGGTTTCCTGAGACGTTGATTTCCCACAATGCCCGTGGCAGCGAGACTGGGAAATGAAGCAGACGGTTGTAGGAGATGTCCAGGATACGCAGATGTGTGAAAGAGCTTAGGTGGTGGTCCAGGTCAGAGAGCCGGTTGTGGGTCAGGTTTAGGGATTGGAGGTTTCGCTGCAAGCCCGCAGGCGGATGCCTAAAACCTCTCCAGGAACAATCAACTGTCCGATGGCTCTCGCTACAGGAGCAAACACTGGGACACTCTGCATGTACGTAAGTACACGTCAGCCACACCAAGAGCAGGCAGGACAATGCTGCACACATGGGCATCTTCCTTGTGTTCCTGTAGGCAGTCGCAAGAGATTTTTATTTTTGCTGAATGCTTGATTGTTTGTTACATACTATATGCTGGATGCATCCAAACTTATTTGTGTGAATACATTGAGTCTGGTTACAGAAAGTTTAAAGATTACTTGAACTGTGTGATGGTATTAATGTAATTTGTGTAGATTATAGTAAGTGATAGAAATCTGATAATGCACATGGAAATGAATCTGATAATAAGATAAAAGTATAAAAAAGGTCTAATAGCAAATCTTTGCAATACTATGACAGCTTGGATTAACTTTTGGCCAGTACTAGTACCTAAATTTAAAGAAAGAAAAAAAAACACTGTCTTAAGAATGTATCTATTTATAGATACTTTATTTAGTTTATAATGTTCTATTCTCTGTTTTATTCTCTTGTTGTTTGTTCCTTATTCATCTCTTAACTTCTTTAAACATGACTCAGAGAGCTCTGCACTAGAACTCAATGTGCATTGGACTGTTGGTTTTATGCCCAAGTGGCAATTTAAAAAATCTTGAATTTAATAGTGTGTTGTATACTTAGTAATGACAGTCAGTCATTGATCATATTTATTATATTAATTTTTAGAATAAGGTGTTTAGGAGTATATAAAATAAGTGATGTGAATGAGTTTGCTATTTTTGGTAATACAATTTGGTTTATAATAATTGAAAGCAGTCTTATTATAACAAATTGAAATGAAATTAAAATGAAATTTAAGGTCTGTCCCTTGTGAGTCTGATGCTACATAATTATGGCGAGTCCTAATTTGATTATATTTAGTGACTGATTAGGTCTGATGACAGTAAGTCTGATTAATGCAAATGAGTCTGGCTATATCGAGTAATGCAATTAGTGTATGATTCCAATGTGTTAACACTGTCTGATTATTCTGATGTATCTGATTACAGGAAGTGTTGGCAATGTGTTATTTTGAGTAATGCAGTTGGTGTCTGATTATAATGGGGATAGAAGTGTCTGACCTCAGTGAATCTTATAGTGTGTCTGATGCCACCTAATGACTGTAAGTCTGAACTTTAGTGAATTTGAATATATTTACTGATTAAAATGTCAGTGTTTATTCTGATTATATTTAGTGGCAGCAGTGAGGCTGATTATAGTTTATGTTGATAGTTAGTCTAATTATAGTGAGCAATGGCTGATTCTTATATAATATTTGCTAATGGTGATAAAAAGTATTTTTCTGTGTATTTTTTTACATGTTCTGTCTCTATTGTATGCAGCTGTAAGACTAGTCAAAGCTACACTCTGAGATTGAGAATCAGTGTTACTCATGCAAACGTTCAGCAGAGATGTGAAGGTCTTCATGCAGTGGCTCTGCAGATCTGCCTACACCTAGTTCTGCTTGACTCTCTAAACACGTGCTCAGAAAAAAAAACTGCATTTAAATATAATGCGTTTAAAAGCTTGTTCGTATCATGCCACATAACCTGAAAATGTGTGATAGTGAGTCTAATCCTTCCTCAGGCAAACCTTGCTGCATTGTACTTACCTTCTCCTTGTCATCACTCTGTGCTCGTTTTCCTGTCCTCCTTCTGTCTTTTCAGTTTCTCTCCATCCCTCTCCTCTTTTTTCCCTGCTTGATCTTTAGATTAACACTGCTCTGATTTCCTATTTTTATGCTATTCTTGTTTTCTGCTGCAGTAAAATCCAAATTCTGTCTTTGGTTGTGCAGGTCCCTCTCTGGAAACACTGTGATAACAGACGAGAGAGAGAGGCAGGGAGGGGAGATGTAGTAGAGCTTATGCCCTGGTACAAGAAAGAGAGAGAGGAAGTGCTGACATCTCTGTTTCCTCTTTAGGATTCCCTCATTCAGCATCCATTTCCTCTGCTTTCTTTTCTGCCCTCTCCCCCTCCCTCTTTCCTTTTTTCATTCTTTCTTCAGTCATTAAGCAACACTTAACCTGTAATTCAGGTCTGACCATGTTTTGTCTGAGTTCTAAATTACTTGGTTGGAGTCTGATAAAAAAAATACTGGGAAAAATTGTAAAATCAACACAATTGACCTTGCAGAAATTACAATAAAGTCTTAATTTTATAAATTTTGTTATTCTGATTATGTTGTCATTTTTGTTTAACATATTTCATCATGTTTTGACTAGTTTCTCAGAATTCCCCAAACAATCAGCACATACTGTATAACTTATATTATTCAACTAAATAATTAATCCATTTTTAATCTTAGTGTAATATCATTCCTATCACTGGTAACTGATTTAAAGTTCCTCACAATTGTGTCCTTGCCCGGGGCAGGTGTGTGTGCGTGTGTGTTTTGAACAAAAGAGTGTTGGTACAGAACCTTTTCAGTGCCACTCTCCATTTCTCTCTCCTCCTTTCCCTCTTTCTTCCTCAATCGCTTCATTCTTTCAGAGCCTGCTAATGCTGCCCAGTAATGACACATCCTCTGCCTACTAATGTAGTCTTGCTCTGTGTGTGAGTATATGATGCTTTGTGTGTGTCAAGCAGAAATAAACATAGTCTGACAATTTAGCTAAACCCATCTGCACTCAGCTTATTTTGTTTCTTTCCTTAGTTCACTGATCTGTTCATTAAACTCACAAACACAAATCCCAAATCCATTTCCAATGATCCTGTGTTTTAGTGGGTCACAGTGAAAAGGAAAGTCAGCTGGAGGTCTTTGGATAGAGATGTCATTGCCACATGACGCATACATTTTTTATTTTATTTTCATTATTTTATTTAGTTTATTTTTACATGTATTCAACTTTCCATTGTATAATATAAATTAACATTTAACAAGTTCTACTTTAGGGAATCATAATAATATTACTTAAAACACAGGTTTATAAAAAGCTTTTTATTAAAACAATAATCACGCAATCTCAACATATATTTGTTCATGTAAAGTTAAGTGTTTGCATGTGCAACACACAAATATGTTGTCTGGACACTTGACTCAATGAGGAGTGTGTAGAATTTGTTAATTTAGAATTTGTTTAGCTAAAAAAGCTGTCACGTTGGTGACATCCTCATGTTTATACAAGGTCTATGTGTTGTTGCTTGAGGACGATAGTCTTATGTTTTTTCTTTTGGCTGTCCTCTTTCCTCATCTGTATTCCTGTGTGTAAACTGCTGTTCTGCCAGAATGAATTATATGTTCCCCACGCGAGGGGAAGACCTGCAACCCACATGTTGCTCCCTCGGTTCCGGGCTTGCCATCTTCTCCATATTACCTGAAGCAAGATTACTATTATCAGCAACATGAGGCATCCAAAAGTGAAGATTAATCCAAAAATATCTCTGCGAGATTTCTTATCTTCTATTGCGGTATTAGCTGTTTTATGTCTTGGTAAAATAACTGTCTTGGGTTTTTGTGAAACAGTTGTAGTTATTGCTATATGAGTTGTCCTACTTGGTATTTGCACACTCGTGCTTGGTGTTGGTTTGTCCATCTCTCTTAACAGATCATTACTGGTGTAACTGTCCTTTGGCGTAGAATCTTCGTTTATTGAGTCTGATTGAGACTCTTCTGTTTCATGTCGATTGTGTTTTTCTGAAGATTTTTGATTTTTTTCAGTGTGTTGATTTACAGCCACTTCTGTCGTTTTGGGTTTAATGTCTTCTGGATCTGATGTGAACTCACTGAGAGCTGAATTGCTGTCTTTGGTCAACTGAAATGAAGTAAAGTCTCGAATTTGCTGCTTCAGTGTGAATTTAGGTGACGTATGTTTTGAAACACTCCAATCTGTGGCCGTCACAGGCCACTTGGATTTCCCATTTTGCCAAGTTACAGAAATTGTGTAGGGAGGAGTTTTTATGATTTCAGGCTTTTCCGTTGATAAAGTTGTTTGTTCTCTCCTTGCAGGTTGAGATGGCTTTAAAATGCTTTCAAAGGGAGTAGAGAATAATGTAGAATCAAGGATCTGTTGCTCTGTAACTTCACTTGGTTCTATAATTGTCTGATTTGTGGTCTGGTCATGTAGAAATGTTTGTTTAACAAGTTGTGAATCTCCTGATTGAGTTGTTTCCTGTAAGTGTGGGGATGAGTCAGTCGGGAAAGACACCAAAGATGTTGAGTTTGTGCCATTAATACCAGTGAAGGGGACGATTTGTTCATGAAGGGCAATTGTAGAAGGCTCTTCTGCAGTGGAGAGAACCTTAGCTGTTGTAGAATCAGGGATGTGTCGTTCTATAGATGGATTGGGTTCTTTTTGTGTAATGGTCTGGAGTCGTTGAGTTGATTGTTCTGCTAGTTGTAAATCTTGTAATTGAGTTGTTTTCTGTGAGTCTAGCAATGATGTTTCAGTGGTGAAAGATGCCATAACTGTAGAGTCATTTGTACTAGTCATACCGATGGAATGAGTGCTTTGTTTCTGTATTGGAGCTGAGGATGGTTTGACCTCAATCTCATTGTTCTTTGGTCCTTCTGTGTTTGTATCGTTGTACACTTCGTCTAGAAGTCTCCAAAGCATATAAAAGGCATAAGCCTTTTCTGGTAAACGTAATGCATGTTGTATGTTTAAGTTCTGCCTTTTCACTCGTGACTTTTTAGCACCTTCTCCACCCTTCCACTGAAGTGCATTTGTGTTGGTGGGGTCAGGGTTTGTGGTCGAAGAGATGCTTATTGAAAGTAAAATGTCCAACAAACAAAAGAACAAACAAGGTCTAAGTAGATCCATGTGTATATATTTGATGTTATGGCTATAGAGAGAGAACAAAACAGGCGGAAAAGTTAACCTTGTATTTTAGATATCCAACAGGGTTTATACTTCATATAAAATATTGTGTTAAATAGTATCCATTAAATTGAACTATCTACAGTTGATCTGTACACATTATTATATATCTGAATTTGAAATATTTTATACTTATTGTTATTTATTTATTTTAACCAGTATTGAAAATTCTGGAAGAATTGGAAATTTTTCAGCATTATATTTTTTCAAAATATTTTCTTCTCTGTAAAATGTTATCCATTTTTTTTTTATTCTTCCAAACCATGTATATACAATGTTTTCTAACTGGATTCTTTTAAGCAAATTACACTCGGACAATCAAGTTTCATACAAAAATGGTTCTTACCATTTCTCTCTTCATGAAGATCAGAATGAGAAAGACAGAGGCAGCAATACATTTATCAACTGTCCTTTATGGTGTGCTTTTCTATTTATAAAGTGCTGAAAATATATAGTGCTAGATCACGTGAGTACACGTGAAGTGTAAATAAAAAGCAGAAATGTGGGTGTGGCTGTACAATTATGTATTTTCTCATGGTGGTGTGATGAGGCAAAATAAAATTGTATGAATTTAATTTATTGTAAATTTACCCAAGTTTTACCCAAGAAACACCAAGTCTTATGTAGTTTCAAGGTTTAAAATTAAAACACAAAATTGTTTAATTCTTCAAAAACACGAAACTGTACACAGTCATTTTCGAATACATTTTTTCATGTTAATAATAACATTTGAACATCCTTAAAACCAAGATAAGTTTAATAGTAAAATTAGATGAATCTAGTTGATTCTGAGAAAATATGTTTCATTAAGTTACCATATTGCCAGCTAGTTTTGTTTGATTGGTTTTAAATATAAAAAAAAAATTAAAAAAGATATATTTACAGAAAATTGTCTTGTTATACATGTTTTTGTCAATTACATATATCTCATTTAAGGATGTTTAAAGATGTGACAAAATATAGGTATATTATTTAAAATACAGACATCTTAAATGCACACATTTGAAACATGGTCATACAATATTGTTCTAGCATAGAGATAGTAGAGATAATGTTGTAAGTGACAAAGGCTTATTTGCAGGATTTCCAGAGCTTTTTTAATATAATTTTATACTTTCTTATATCAGACTTGCGTCTCATGCATCAACAGTTAAAGCTTAAGCAGGTGCAGACTTGAAATGCCACCAGGGGGAGTTGTGTGACCCCGGTTGAAGTGTCTGATCGTGATCACACTCCTGTGTCGTAACTCTCTGGTGCTTCTGCATTAGGCTCAGGACTGTTCTCTTGGGCGATGTCTCCATTTTGGTTGTTTCCAGTGATTGGCTGCTCTGTGTCATATTCCTCCTCAGTCGTTTTCTCCTGATCCTCTCTACTCTCCTCTTGTGCTGTGGTGACCTCTGATAGCATGAAGCAGGTCTCAGTTGGGTGCCTGTCCTCTTGGCCTTCTTCCCGGCATGGAGATTCAGTTTTCTCTTTTCTGGCATGTTGGTCAGTGTTGTCGTAACGAGGCTGTAGACTAGAGATAATTCCTCTCAGGTGACAGACCTTACAGGCGCATATCAGCGTGATCAGCAACAATGCCACGCAGCCCAGTATGAGAGCAATCACTGTCACTACCAGGATATATTGATCAGTTGGTAAATACAAAATACATATTCTTTTCTCATTTGTAGGAGTAGGTTGAATGCAGGCTTTTGTAGATGTTTGCGTTGCAGTGCTTGGTTTTTGTGTATTTTCTTTACTGTCTGGTGAGGTGTTTGTGAAACTTGTCGTAGACATAGTATCCGTTGTATTAACTGATGGGCTTGTGTCAACATTTTCCTCAGCATGTGCCATTCCGAAGAGCAATGTAAAATACACAAAACAAACTTTTCTGGGACTTATCATGGTTCTGCAAAACATAAAAGAAAGAAAAGGTTTTGTTGTTTTACCTTCTTTCCAATTATATAAACTTGAAATTCACCCTCAGAATCATATTAATGTTTTCGGTAATATTGTAAATTACTTGCCCTAATTCAAACATTATTGGCCACAACAATGAGACATTCAGTGTTAAAAACAATAATATGCAGATGTTCATGTATGTATAATGTATAAAATAATTTAATAAAAAATGTAATAAAATTAAATTATTTAAATTATTAAATATTACACACACACACACACACACACACACACACACACATTTTTACATATATATATATATGTGTATATATATATGTATATATATGTGTATGTATGTGTATGTATGTAAATATTATTATTTATATATTTATTTTATTTATTTATTAATTTTAATTTCTTGCTTTAGTTCTTCATCAGAATCAGAAGTTGTGTTATTAACATTATACATGTATAACATTAGTTTAAGCACCGTGAGCTAACATGAATAAACAATGAACGACTGTATTTTCTTTAACTAACAATAATAAATAGTGTAATAAATGCAATGTTTGTTTATGTTAGTTAATACGTTAACTAATGTTAACAAATGACACCTTGTTGTAAAGTGATACCGGAATCATATATTTTTATATGCATTCATTTATATACCATTTATCACTTAAATCTTTACATTTTCATTCATTTTTGTGAGGCTCTAGGTCATTATTTTATTAAAGTGCTCAAATAAAATTGAGGAGCTTCATCTTCAAAGACAAAACAAAGTAAATGGTTTCTTACCTTTTTAGTCTGTTGCCGGTTTGCTCTGAGGTTCTGTTGTCTGAAGAGGCTTGAATGACTCTGCGTGAGTGTATGCACGCCGTGAATTTCAGCACCAGTCTTTTTTGAGAAGTGGTAATTTTAAAACTGAAGATGCAGGTGCACACACTCATTAACCAGCGATGAGTTTCCTGTCTGTTGTTTCACTTCTGTTTTTGTTCTTATATTAGATATGCACGTAAACCACTGTGTGGATAAAGTCATAGTGTGGCTTTTGTCACATTTATTCAAGGCTAGTTATACAGTATGCGAAAGACATCATTAGACAGCTTTTTATTTATTTTTTGGTAACTAATACACCAGTGCGTGTTGTGCATTCGCCCATGTTTTCATTTTCTCACATGGTTTTAAAACCTTTAAGCTTTAATGGACTTCTCAAGGATAGCTTGGCCAATCTAATAATAACAGCATTCGATGGTTTTGAAGGCGTTTGTTTTCATTTCGTCTGTTTCCCTCTCTCTCGCAGGTTCAAGACAGGACAGATCAATGGGGACTTACTCATATACCACGTCCTTCTCACCCTCAAACCATACTACGCCAAACCATACGAGCTAGTAGTGGACTTGACACATGCTGGTCCGAGCAACCGCTTCAAGACAGACTTCCTCTCCAAATGGTTTGTTGTTTTTCCAGGATTTGCTTACGAGAATGTGGCTGCCATCTACATCTATAACTGTAACACATGGGTACGAGAATACACCAAGTACCATGAACGATTGCTGACAGGCCTCAAAGGTAGTAAGAAGTTACTGTTCATCGACTCACCCACACGGCTGGCTGAGTATGTGGAAGCAGAACAACAGAAGCTTCCTGCAGCTACTCTTGCGCTTGAAGAAGATCTGAAAGTCTTTCACAATGCCCTAAAACTGGCCCACAAAGACACCAAAGTGTCTATAAAGGTGTGTGAAAAAAGACAAACACTCTTCTTACGGCTCGATTTCACTGTTTTGGGTTTGTCGCTGTATCCTTGATTGTGTTTTCGCTCCAGGTGGGCAGTACGGCGGTGCAGGTGACCTCAGCCGAACGAACACGAGTCTTGGGTCAGTCCGTCTTTCTCAACGACATCTACTATGCTTCAGAGATTGAGGAGATCTGCCTAGTGGATGAAAATCAATTCACGCTAACCATTGCTAACCAGGGCACGCCGTTGACCTTCATGCACCAGGAGTGTGAGAGCATTGTTCACTCGATTATTCACATCCGTACGCGTTGGGAGCTCTCTCAGCCCGACTCCATCCCCCAGCACACTAAGATCAGGCCCAAAGACGTTCCTGGGACCCTTCTCAACATTGCCCTCCTCAACCTGGGAAGCTCTGACCCCAGTTTAAGGTGATGTAAATCCATCAAACGTATTTTTTATCAACACTAGTGTATTCATTACTGAACATTTCTGTCTCTGTTTTGTTTAAAGGTCTGCAGCTTACAACCTCCTGTGTGCCTTAACTTGCACTTTTAACCTAAAGATTGAAGGCCAACTGCTGGAGACCTCCGGCCTCTGCATCCCTGCCAATAACACCCTCTTCATCGTATCCATTAGCAAGACTCTAGCAGCTAATGAGCCTCACCTGACCTTGGAGTTCCTGGAGGAGTGTATCTCTGGCTTCAGCAAGTCCAGTTAGTAACCCCATTAAACCCTCAATTAAACTTTCAAAAGACCCTTGAGATCCTTCAGCCGTTTCAGATCATTATTCGCATTCTCTCTTTTGCCATTAAGATTTCCTACTTAAAGTGGCTTCTAGAAGGCATCATTAGTTCGCAAATGTTCATATTGAGTGTGTATTTGCTAAAAATAAAGGTTCCAAATTGGTACAGCAAATTTTGCAGCAGTGCCATAGAAGAACCATTTTTGGTTCCTCGAAGAACCTTGCAAAAAAAAATGAAAGGTTCCATGGTTTTTCATGGAACCATACATGCCAATAAGTGTTAATACTCTCTCTAGAGATAGGAATATGAAGGTGAGGAGTGTTCCAATGACTAATAAATTTGCTCTGTATATTTCAGGCATAGAACTAAAGCACCTGTGTTTGGAGTACATGACTCCTTGGCTGCTGAACCTGGTACGCTTCTGCAAGCACAGTGATGATGCCAAGCGCCAACGAGTCACTGCCATTCTAGACAAACTCATTACCATGACAATCAACGAAAAGCAGATGTATCCATCAATTCAGGCCAAGATCTGGGGAAGCCTGGGACAGGTAACAGAAGTGCATTGAAGGCACCTTATTTTGAGTTTTGCTGAGGGGTGTTTTGGCCTATGAAAAGCTGCATAATGAAACCATGTAAAAAATGCGTTGCTATTTTCTTTTTTTTTATAGTCGTATTTACAGTATGTAGCACTCACTTCCTTAAAGATTTATGCATACAATTCAGATTGTGTCTATGTTGAGCTAATAGCAGCTTCCTGTGTCTGTAGATAACAGATCTACTTGATGTAGTTCTGGACAGTTTTATTAAAACGAGTGCAACAGGAGGCCTTGGATCCATCAAAGCTGAAGTGATGGCAGACACAGCAGTGGCTCTGGCGTCTGGCAATGTCAAACTGGTGTCTAGCAAGGTGACGTACATGCACGTACAAACACACTTCAGCTTTTAGAAGACTTGTTTTTCCTACATATACACTAAAAGAAACTTGAACAGGCAGAGGTCCAAATTTTAAGAATGTTTCTGAACATGTAAAAAAGCAACGCAAAATATGTTAAATGTTGCTATGCTGTAACAACAGCTCTAATTAAAGAAGCAGTGTGTGAAATTTAGATGTGGTTTGGTTGGTTTCTTTCTCTCTCGCTGTTGTTCTAACTCTCTTTAACCACCATATCTGTTTCTATTTCTCTCACTTTGTCATGAGCGATAGCAGTCACGCCCTCTTGGTTGATTCATTGTTCTCAGCTAGACAAACTTAACATCTGAGTTATATTTACTTAAATTTTTCTTTTCCAAGAAAAACGATCTTAAGTTTTTTGTTGTCATTTATTGTAAATGTCTTTTTTATTTCTTCAATGCTTTTTGTATTATGCTCTTAAATGTTATTTTTTTTCTATATACATTATCTTTTAGTATTATTTATTATACTATACATTTTTAATACATATTTAGAAATTCTATTTTTAGATTTGTCTATGTGCTGATCCACAGGTGATCATTCGGATGTGTAAAATCATCGATAAGACATGTCTATCACCCACACCAACGTTGGAACAGCACCTGATGTGGGATGACATCGCTATCCTGGCGAGGTACATGCTCATGCTGTCCTTCAACAACTCTCTGGATGTAGCCGCCCACCTGCCCTACCTCTTCCATGTTGTGACCCTGCTGGTGGCCACGGGGCCTCTTTCGCTGCGGGCATCCACGCATGGCCTGGTTATCAACATCATCCACTCCCTCTGCACATGCTCCCAGCTGAGTTTCAGCGGTAAGATGACATTTTTGCCCTAGAGAGTTTTCATGGACCGGTGACTTATTGATTACTGAAGTGTCTTGTTCTTCTGCTCTACAGAGGAGACCAAGCAGGTGTTGCGTCTAAGTCTGACAGAGTTCTCCCTGCCAAAGTTTTACCTACTCTTTGGCATCAGCAAGGTCAAATCAGCTGCAGTCATCGCCTTTCGTTCCAGCTACAGGGATCGTTCATTTTCTCCGGGCTCCTACGAGAGAGAGACCTTTGCTCTGTCATCCCTCGAGACGGTCACCGAGGCATTGCTGGAGATCATGGAGGTATGTAGCAGCAAGTCGTTAATCACATTTATCCCTCTTAAGTAGACTACTGATGAAGAAAAGACTTCTGTGCTGTGACTCAACCAAAAAAGAATGTCGTTGGTCAAAAATTATCACTATGTATAGCTATTAATTATTAGCCTGGCTTCCGCAACTTTAAAGCTCATACTGTAGGAGCTTAGTCTGGCCAAGCTACCTTACTACCCACTTTCTGGGAGGCGGGCTTAACCTGCGCCCATCAAATGCCTCTGTATACTACTGGATGAATCTACAACCAATCAGACCACTCATTCCGATGACATATGCGTAGCTCGTTTCTCATTGGTTCTCACTTTTTGGGAAACGAAAATGCTCTAAAACAGCAGCTTTGCAAGACTAACTTTGCTTACTGTATAAAAGGCTAATTAATTATCAGAATTTTCACAGCATTTTGTATTTAGTGTGGGCACTTGTTTCTTTATCAAAGGTATAGTTTACCCAAAAATGAGAATTCAGTCTTTAATAACTTACCCCCATCTCCAACTTCCAAACCTGTAAGACCTTAGTTTATCTTCAGAACACTAATTAATATATTTTTACTGAAATCCGAAATGCTTCTGACTCTCCATAGACAGCAATGCAACAACCACGTTTAATGCAGAGAAAGGTAGTAAGGACATCATGAAAATAGTCCATGTGACATCAGTGGTTCAACCTTAATGCTATGTAGCTACAAGAATATTTTTTGTGCGCAAAGAAAGCAAAAATATCTACTTTATACAACAATTTCTTCTCTTGTGGGTTGCATGTTTACAATAGTACCATGATGTATTTTCTTCTATCTATTTAGGTTTATTTTGTGTTCTTCAAAAAATTGCTAGACATTCTGTTAGCAGTAACTGCTTTGTGTTCACAGGAAATGGTTTAGTTACAACACTTGTTTTTTACAAAAAATAAAATGAAGATCAAATGTTATGCATCTGTTTGTTTCATTTCTCTATATATTTCTCTGCTTACTGTGAAGCGTTACAAAGTTAAAAGTGTGTTAAAAGGCTTGACTGTGGTTTTCCCTTTGTGTTTAAGGCATGTATGAGGGACATTCCAGGCTGCAAGTGGCTGGACCAGTGGACCGATCTCGCTCAGAAGTATGTAAATTCTTCTTCTGAAATAATTTACTAAAGTAAAAATTCACTGTTATGTGTTCACGATGTGTGTTTAATGTGCAGGTTCGCATTTCAGTACAATCCGTCCCTGCAGCCACGGGCTCTGGTGGTATTTGGTTGCATCAGTAAACGGGTCACACACACTCAAATTAAACAAATCATACGGATCCTGAGCAAGGCCAGCCCTCTCCTCAGCATCGACCGGGTCAGAGCCTGTCAGTTTTACTTTCAAGCATGAACACGGGCTATCCATTAAAATAAGTTCCAATCTATAAGCTGAATTGTGTAAGGTTATTGCTCTGCTTCAGAAAGTGGTACATTTTGATGTGTGCTGAATCTGATCGTTGTGGGTGATAATGTCACCATCTTGCTTTGCAGTAATGTTTTGTGTCATTTAAGAACTGCGGTTTTGTTCTCAGGGTTTGGAGAGCTGCCTGAAGGGTCCTGATAACTGTAACAGCCAGGTGCTAATCGAAGCTACAGTCATTGCCCTCACTAAACTGCAGCCTCTGCTCAACAAGGTATCAAATTACAGTGTGCTTCTAGATATGAATGTGTATGTGTGCGACAGAGAATTTGTGAGTTATTTTACTACGTGGTTTCGCTCAGGACTCACCGATGCACAAAGCACTTTTCTGGGTCGCTGTGGCCGTGCTGCAGTTGGACGAGGTGAATCTGTACTCAGCTGGGACCGCCCTGCTGGAACAGAACCTACACACACTCGATAGTCTGCGAGTCTTCAATGACAAGGTTCAAATATAACACTCTCAGATGGCAAATTGCAGCACATATATAAAAATACATAGACCCACCTTCGGTTACAGAATAAATAAATCATGGGAGACACATACACTTGGAAATAGGATAGTTCTATAGTGATATTGGTAACCAAAACCATTTATTTATGCATACTTTAAATGAAATATTTTTCTGGAGCTAATATATTGTGGTTTACATTGTAGTGTGCTATTCTCACGTTAAAGACATAACTACATACAGTAGAATATTTGAAACCTAAAATTTTATGTGAACTAGTAAAGTCAAAAAGATTTGGCTGGTCTGTCTCAGAGTCCTGAGGAGGTTTTTATGGAGATTCGTCAGCCTCTGGAATGGCACTGCAAACAGATGGACCATTTTGTTGGACTCAACTTCAACTCCAACTTTAATTTTGCTTTGGTCGGGCACCTGTTGAAAGGTAATACGTGGGTTTATGCCAAAATATTAACCGTCTGCGCATGTTTGTTTGGAAATGGTCTCATTTCTGTTTGGTTTTGGTAGGGTTCAGACACCCATCTCCCACCACAGTGGCACGCACCATCCGTATCCTGCACATGCTGTTGGCGTTGGTTGGAAAACACCTGAACTGTGATAAGTTTGAGGTGAACACCCAAAGTGTTGCATATTTAGCAGGTAAGGAAACCACTGTTATCTCCCTTTCTTATTTTGTTTTTCTTAACTTGAGTTATTTGGGGTTCAGTGGAGTGGGTAACGTTTTTGGGTGTTTGTATAGCTCTCCTTCCAGTGTCAGAGGAAGTACGTAGCCGCTGCTGCCTGAAGCACAGAAAGCTGTTGCTCCTCTCTGAAGTTAACATGGAAAATGTTCCCATGGATACATACTCAATACATCATGAGGAGCTTGGCTGCAGGTACCACCTGGACAACAAATTAAACTCGCCTTTTGTAAAACGCAAACATTTATGTTCAACATGCATCTTTGTAATTCAGAACGCTGCGGGAAAGCCAGCTGTGGGCATCCCCAAAGGCTTCAGAGCGATATTTGGTGGCCCAGTACCCCATAGTGGGGCAGATCAGCCCAAGAACACGCAAATCCATGAGCCTGGACATGGGGCAACCTTCCCATGTCAACACTAAAAAGCTTCTAGGTAAATCCGTGTTGTCATATTCCTAGGTATAGACTTTGTGTAAACTTCATGTTTTTTATTATTAGATTAGTTTCTAGTAGTGGTTGTTATGATGGTGTATTTTTTCTGTTAGGTACCAGAAAAAGTTTTGACCACCTGACATCAGACACCAATGCACCGAAGAGGCCTGAAATAGAATCTGGTATCACAACACCGCCCAAGATGAGAAGAGTGGCTGAAAACGAATATGAAATTGGTGAGGGTCACAAACAAATGAAAGGATTCTCAATGTTTGCATCCGTCTATAACTTTTGGTTTTCACTTGAAAGAAACCCCAAGAATCTCACATCACCACTTGCGGAAGGTCTCTGTGTCTGAGTCCAACATCCTGCTAAACGAGGAAGTTCTCACAGATCCCAAAATCCAGGCGCTGCTTCTTACTGTGCTGGTAATGTCTTTATTTCTCAGAATCAATCTGGAACATTAGTTTCATTTCCTTATTCACATAAGAGTTTGCATATTACATTTAAATATTTGTCACTTTTAAAAAAATATATATATATTTTCTGTTCCTCTGAAGTCTTGCATGTTGCTTCCTGCCCCCATCCCCCTATCTGCCATTTGGTTCAAACACCCATCCAAACCTCCATTCTCTGAATATTGACTCATCTGTATTGATGATTAAATGATATTTTTTCAGGCCACTCAGGTGAAAAACACATCGGATGAATTTGAGCAGAGGATCTTGTACGAGTTTCTAGCTGAAGCCACTGTTGTCTTCCCAAAGGTCTTTCCTGTTGTGTAAGTCCAACTGCAATAAATTCAATATATTTGAGACAGAATGGTAAAAAATAGGCCCTCATTGTTGCATGTTGTCTTTTGTTTCAGTCACAACCTCCTGGACTCAAAGATTAATACTTTGCTGTCACTGTGTCAGGACCCAAATCTTTTGAACCCAGTCCATGGAATTGTGCAGAGTGTAGTTTATCATGAAGAGTCGCCACCTCAGTACCAAACGTCCTACCTGCAAAGTAACATGCACACTTCTTTAAAACTACTGTCAGAGTCTTGTTTTTGGTTTAATCTGATGGTTAAATAGTGTCTTCACTGGAACCGTGAATGTGGCTGAAAGAATGACTGGAGGATAATATCTTTACTTACCTTTTACTTACCTTCACAGCTTTTGGTTTTAATGGGCTCTGGAGGTTTGCTGGTCCTTTCTCTAAGGTATGTGACACTAAATTTGCTCTGCAACAGAAAAAACACATTGACTACTATCAGTTACTCTACCGGAGTTTAGGATGAGTACATTTAATGGATAAAGATGATATGATTCTATATTATCTCCAGAAACATGAGCTTCTCTCTGTTCCACAGCAAACTCAGTTCCCAGACTATGCAGAGCTGATTGTCAAGTTTCTGGATGCACTGATTGACACCTATCTGCCGGGAATCGACGAGGAAACGAGCGAGGAGGGTCTGCGCACACCCACTTCTCCTTACCCTCCACCTGTCCAGAGCCAGCTCAGCATCACTGCCAACCTCAACCTCTCAAATTCAATGACCTCACTGGCCACCTCCCAGCATGCACCAGGTCGGTATAAAGATAGTCTCTCACTCTTACTGTCTCTCTGTCTTCAACAACTGTTATTTGCAGATCAAGTGTGATTTTGTCATGTTTTACAAGCTGGCTAGAAGAAAAGAGCTGATCACGCACTGTGAAGTTCTCTGCCTCTCACTTCCTGCTATGTTTTAACCTCTATTTTTTTTTTTAACTCTCTGCATCCTGCTCAGTGGTCGTTGGTTTATATTTAAACTCTTACTTTGCAGCAGACGATCTCTTGCGACGAAGCCAAGTGCAGTGCAAGAAGTTTCAATCCCACAGTTTGTGTCCAAATCTGTAAATGAAAACGTAAAAAAATTATCAATTAGAACAAATTTGAGGTATACTGTATACTCTACACGTAGTGAGCTACTAAAGTCAAGACTTTTCTTTTTGTTCATGTGAAGCGTATATGCTCTGAATCTATTGTATGATCCATAATATACAGTGCACACTTGCCTCGGTTTGTAGCAATAGTTTTAACAAAACCTTTTGTGTGTGTTTTTTTAGCGTTGTTATAATCTAAGCATGATATATCTTGTTGGTCATCTACCTGCTTCAATTTAACTTTTACACTTAAAGGGGTAGTTCACCCAAAAATGTCAATTTGTAATTTGTTACTCACCCTCATAGTGATCCAAAAGACCTTTGTTCATGTTCTGAACACAAATTAAATTATTTTTGTTTACATTTCTGACCCTCCATAGACAGCAACCACATTTAAGGCCCAGAAAGGTAGTAAAAACATAATTAAAATAACATCAGTGCTTCAACCGTAATTTAAAAGTCTTTTCTGTTTCCTTTGTGTCCAAAAAGTATTCTTGTAGCTTTATAAAATTACGGTTTGAACCACTAATATCACATTGAGTCTTTTAATGATATCTTTACTTACTTTCATAGTTTCAATGTGGTAGGGTTGCTGTCTATGCAGGGTCAGAAAGCAATCAGACTTCATCAGAAGTATCTTAATTTGTGTTCTGAAGATGAACGAAGGTCTTACAGGTTTGGAACGAGGTGAGGGTGAGCAATTAATCACAGAATTTCTATAATTACAATTCAGGTTAAATATACATTTAAAAGCCTAAATATCTTGACACTTAAGAAAATGATTTTATTTGTAGCTTTGTATAATAATGTATATATGTTTTTGCCTTGTGCAGGAATCGATAAAGAGAAGGTGGATCTGTCCCCCACCCCAGGTCTGGCAGCCAGCGGACGCACACGCCATGGTTCAGCCAGCCAGGTCCAGAAACAACGCAGCACCGGCAGCTTTAAAAGACCTAGTATCAAAAAGATTGTATGAGAGCTACAGCACAGCAGGTTATAGCCCCTGCTGGACCTCTGACATGCATTATGCTGCATTTTATGCTGCATTTTCTCTTCACTTCTGCTAAACCCACAGTTTACAGTAATCTGTAGGTTCTCTTGAAATGGTTCAGCAGTGTCTGCCTGGATCAAAATAACCAGTCCCCCATGATAGGGGAAAGTAATTTTTTTTTGTTTTTTTTTGCTTGTGCATAACAGAACTTGAACTAGTTTTTTTATACATTTAAGTGAATCACAGACATTGCCTAAAGGTGTCCTGAGTGTTTTATTTAAAGCACTAATTTCTGAAAGTATTTACCAAGTGCCATTCTTTTGTTCAGTTGTATTTGATTTTATTTACTTTTTTACGTTTAGTTTAACATTGTTGTTTCTTTGTATGGAAGGAATTATTTAGTTTCCTGGAGAGTCCCCTAAAACTAAAAATGTACAAACACTCATAAACATAAACCTTTAATAACCTTTATATTGTATAGTAAATGAAGTATTAATTATAGTATTAATATAGTAAAAACATACTTCCAAAATGCTTTGTGAATTTCTGAATTCTGATTGGCCTAATCTGACATGTATTTGCTGTTATTTCTCAAGCTATTACAGCTCTTGTGGTGTCTATGATCTGTCAGTTTTTGATTGGAGGGGAGAGGTTAAAGACTGAATGTAATTTAGCATATAAAAAAAGCAGTTTTGCAGAAAAAAATAATCAGCTGACAAATTAAAAAGCATTCAGATGTATACTGTATATATAAAAAGAAAACCTGTATACTACAATATGGCCCCTTGAACAAAAACTTTTTTAGGAACAACTCTAATGCTTATTTTTCAGAGTTTACTTTTTTCTTAATGTTTTATGTTTTTAGATTTCTGAATTTTAAGACTCTTGGTTCCACAAGGTTGGACTGCAGCAGGTTTTCTTTACTGGTCATGTACAGTACATGTTATGCTCTGTGTACTAATGTTTGGGTTTTTTTTGTTCATTTTTTCTCTTTTAAATGAAATTCAAGCTTGAAATCTTTTACTGTTACCCCATATACAATGGTGTGATTTTGACTCTGAGACATGTTGAAATCTGTGTATGGGTGGGTGACTGTTTTATTTTTATTTTCTGTTTTACTAATTGTTGCTTTCTTATTGGTACGTCTTAATGTGAGAAATATCAAGGGTTGAACACGAGTTTAGTAACGGCAGAGATTGTTGGATGTTTTAAACACTAGAGTGAATTTTATTTCGGCACTTAAGGGTTATGCAAACTTTTACATAACTGTTCTCTTTTGTTCCTTTTTTTATGCTGATACCTTCACCTCTGTAAATATTTTTTGTGTAAAAATAGAAAAGTATATTTACTACACTGTAAATACAAGTGACTATGACGTATTATTTTGCTTTTTGTAAAGCATTTAATTACTGAATATGTATGACATAAAATATGAATTATTGTCAATCAATCATGTTCACTGCATTATATTGAGGCTTGCACTGAAGATTGAAATCTTTGTGTCCTCTGGGTCCTCTTTATAAAAAATAATTGTTATCATCTGATTTCATATTTACAGATGTAACACTAATAAAGTCCATTTCTGCCCAGTTTGTTTGTAATTTGTTATATATATATATGATATCTGTTGGGTAAAGCTTACCCTTCATACAGTATATAGGATGAATAACATCTGAAGACTTCAACAAAACTGAACAGGAATCTTAATTCAAGTAAATCAGTAAATGGAGCATTTGTAAATGTAATGTCTAGCCATAGCTGTACAAAACAGCTCGTTTTGATTATTAAAAACATTATGCTTGAAATTTAAAAAAAATCATAGGCTACTTTAGTTTTACAGACTTTAACTTTGATCTTCAAGTTTATTGTATAAGTCACTTTTTTCTCAAATCATAGAGTAGTCTGAAATAAATGGCACACGTCCATTTTCTTACAGTCAAAAGCACCCTCAGTTAAAACCAACAACAGGGTAATGCTAAACAAATATTATAAAGGCTCCAGGGGCCTGTTCCATAAACCAAGATTAGAGTATAAGCCAGGCTTATATTAGTTAGTTTGACTGATTGCCAGTTAATTTGTATTAAAATAAGTCAGACTATCTGCCATAAGCCTGGCTAATTTGGTAAACTTGTATTATGGAACACACCCCTGAGCGCATATATATGTGTGTGTGTGTGTGTGTGTGTGTGTGTACACAATTTTTTCATCGATAGTTTATAATCAAGGTTTTTTTTTTTGTTAGTTAAATTTGATCTAATTACATCACGTGAGCCATTGATTACCGTCAGGAACACACGTGCGCTCCCGTGACGTCACGCACACGCCCGCGCTGCTGAACCTCGGTGAGCAGAAAGATATGAAACAGTAGCTTGCGCTATTATATGTAAAATGCAGGTCTCTTTCAGATTTGTTTGTTCGGTTGCACATATGTTTATTTGCTAAATTAATGATTTGGCTTTTCACATGTTTTTACACTAAAACCAAAATTGACCCTATAAAGGTAAACTCATTATTCAAATGTGTACTGAAGCATTTACCAAATGATTAAAATCACGGAATGGCTGAGACTCTTAAACTGTTTTCTTAATTAATCATTTCTGTGAGTTTGAAGGATGCATGTTGTTATTCCAAGGCATTTAACTGAATTCATTAAAAAAAATGCAGACTTGCTCATTTGCAGACTTGCTAACTTTTGAAGAGTGGGATTGACCTGTATCCTTCTATATAAAAAAGAAGTCATTGACACATTAAAAAAACAGCTGCTCTTGGCTTATGATACAATAAAAAGGTTTGTTTGGGGTTTATTCTGAATACTGTTTTAGTGTACGTTGTTTGAGGTAAACTGGGACATAACACTTAGTGAAATGTTGAAATTCTCCACATACTCATTATACATTATAAATTCAATCTTGGCATCCTCTTATTCACTTAGAATTGTTAACACTGTAAAATAAATTGATACTGATACTCATGGGCAGCCAGAAATCAAGATGTGTGGTGACTGTCATGGTGACAGCTGTATTTAACAGCGCCGTGTGAGTCGATTATGTGTTGCTGGGATATTTGAGCTGCTAATGAGATTGCTCTGGTTCAGTCTTCTATTGCAGAAGTCTTTGGTGTCAAGACTCACTCCCCCCCTGAGCTCAGACATCTCTCCTTACAGTCTAGTGCCACTCAAGCCTAGGGATGGTCTTATTAGATGTAGCTGACCTCTCGATCTCTTTCTCTCAGTGGGATCAGTGGAAAGAGGATGCTGCTGTCGTTTAGGCCGCTGATCTCGGTCTCTGTGCTGACTCTTCTGGGCTGGTGCTGGTACAGCTTTAGAAGGAGGAGGAGGACGACAGCTCCTCTCAGGACTAAAGAGAACGTGTGTTGTTCGGACAGAAGCAGCCCTGTTCACTCCTCCTCTGCTGACTCCAGTATTTTGGGGGAAAGGTCAGTAGTGCTGAGCGTACATGAGTTGTGTCTGTTTTTTAAAGGGCTTACTTGTTCAAGCACAGCTTTTGGTGCTTATATCTTCCTAAATTAAATGCAAACATGCGTTATGTACATTGTAAATTTGAGGTCACTAATGATTTAATAGTAAAAATACTATTGAAAAATATTAGGGCCCTTAAGATATTAATGAAATGTGTATATAAAAAAAAGTAATGGTTATATTGTAATAGTAATAAAACATAGTAAAAGTAATGATATTTATGATTTTCATTTTTTTTTCTATTTAAGTTTTTGTATTGCATGTTTTACATACAGCAGCTGCATGTTTTAAAAAAAATGGGAATATCATACATGCTGTCATTAATCATTAATAATGTTGTCTCGCTTAATACTGTTCTCACACAGTGTAAATTAGGGGTTTTATTCATAATTATAGAGATAATCTCTTTGTAAGGGAAGAGAGCTCAACTGCAAGAAAGTCTTTGACAGCAAAATGTTTTAAAACCCCTAAATCCTCCTTTTACCAGTTGGACTAATCTTTGCATTTTTGACGAATGGAAAAGCTTTGTTCATGCCAAGCTACGCTGAAACTAACCTTGACCAATCCAAGTTAGACATATTCAAAGAACAGACAGATTGGCTTTTTCCAGAGTGAAGACAGACACTAGACCCTTTCTGTTTTTCTTCTCTTACAGTGATCTGAACATGGACCGCAGCAACTCTGGATCCTCTGAAATCAAAAACCTTACCAGCACCTCTTCCAAAATAGGCCTCACCAAGGGAGTTCGACCCGAGCCAGAAGGAGAAGTATCAGTTCGATTCCCTGAGACTCTTGGAACTGACCAAGAAAAGGACAACATTGCTGGTGAAGGTCATCCAGACTGTGAAGTTAGTGAAGATGACTCTGGACTTGAGTCAGATCCGATTTGCCTCTCTTCAAACAACCTTGCCACCGACTCTCACACTGACGACAGCAGCCTGACTCCTGGTGGAGACCTGAACCAAAAGAACCTAGAGAAGATTAGTCCTGTTCGGGTCCAACAATTCATAGACGCAGAGGAACCCAGTGATCCACATGAGCTTACTAGTGCTGCGAGACCTCCAAAGGGTGAGTTTCAGTTTGCTACTCAAGAATCAATCTGCGATGATGACAACAGAAGAGCATGCCTTCAGGACGCCACCTCGTTCAGGGAAAAACTACTCAGCCATTTAGGAGCTTCTGGTGGAGATGATTCTGGATGTGGATCCTGCTTCTCAGAGGATGCGTCTGGTACAGAGGGGCTGACTAGAGAGTTGTCTGAGGAAGGCCCTGCTTTTGTAATGACCCCAACAGAAGCAAACACGGTCAGCACCGAGAACGAACTGACTCCTTGTATGCTCGGATTGACAGAGGGAGAGGAGAAGTCCTTGAGAGGTGTGTGAAACACTGTCCAAACTAGTGCAGTCACCCTCATATCATTACAAACCTACGTTTCTTTCTTATGTTCAGCATAAAATAAGACATCTCAAAGAATGCTGTTAATTAAACAGTTGACTTTCATAGTATTTATTTTCATACTATGGAAGTCAGTGGGGATCAACAATGGTTTGGTTCTTCAAAATTTAAAAAAATATTTTCTTTTGTGTGCAACAATTTATTTATTTTTGTTTACAGTATAAAAGCAGATTTCATATACTTCAATCACCAAGCAGTAAAAATATCCACTTAAATCTCGTCTCCAGGTTCAGATGTTGAAAGCTGCATTAGTGCTGACACTCAGGCGAGCAACTTGGCTCCTCCTCCAACCACACCCATCATTCTCTGGGACATAGAGGTGCCAGCGGTAAGCTCCGCCCACACACACCCACATGCTGAAGTTGTTCGAATATTAGCCCATTAAAAGACTTGTGCATGAATGCGTTCAGAGATGCTCCACAGCAGAAAACACCCACAATCCCACTACAGAAGAGCTCAAGTTGCATTGCAAGAAGAGTGACATTACTTCCATAAGATACAGAAAGATTTGACGATCAAGACCTTTCTTTGTAGCATCTGGTTGGTCGATTGATCGGAAAGCAGGGGAAGTTTATGAACTTCCTAAAGCAGAGCTCTGGAGCAAAGATCTATGTCTCCACCCTGCCGTTCACTCAAGATATTCAAATCTGCCACATACAGGGTAAGTTTCCTCACCCATCATGGTGGGTTCTTCATTCCATGCAGAAGAGAAGGCCAGCGCTGAATTCATGTCTGTGTTTGTTCGTCCAGGCTCACAGCAGCAGGTGGATGATGCTCTCTCACTCATCAAGAAGAAGTTTAAAGATCTGGATCTGACTAATTGTGTTCCTCTGCCCTGTCTGCCCATTACATCCTGGGTGAGTAGGCCTACCCTTAAAATCATATCATTAACTCACTCCACTGATTTCCTGTCTTCTTTGGAACTTTAAACCATAATGAATGTTAAATTTCAAGTTTTGTCAAATTGTACAGTAGGTTTGTGTAAGCAACAAACTGATAAGTATGAGCATGCCTGAATGTGAGAGTAGCTGTGTGTATTGTTTGTTCTGATATTTTTGTAGCTGCTGCTGCCTCAGGATGTGTTTGTGGAGGTGATTGTTTCACGTGTGGAGGCAGGTCATCATCTGTTCGTTCAGCAGCACAAGCATCCATCTTTTCAGGCCCTTCCTACCCTTATTCAGCACCTGCAGCTCTGCTACTCTCAGCCAGGATGTCCCAGCCTGCCCACCCCTGTCGAAGGTATATAGGCCCCTACTGAAACACACCGTAATTTAATTTAATTTAATTTAAGTACGTAGCAACCCAGTTTAATGAGATTCAGAAATCATTTTGCACCACGTTCCAAATTATTATGCAAGTGGTCATATTTTTTTTCCACGAACATTTTACCAATCTTAATAACTTCTTCAAACAGTGGTTCAAGAGGATGTGATGCTGTTCCTTCAAGAGTCACTCACAATGTATCTGTCCATAAAGCCTATGAGAAATTTCCCTACTCTTCAGCATGTTATTCTTATTAAGAGAGAGTAATGTTTTAGGATTTTGTACCCAAGCAAAGTCTCTGAGAGCCTGACACATTGCACTTCTGAAGATTCCAGATAGGTTGCCGTTCTGGAAAATGATGGCCCTGGAGATTTAATGGTTCCTGATGGTTTCTCACCTAATTCTCGACATTAATTCTTAATTCTTTTGCAGTTAATATGTCTTTTTTTCTCCACCTGTTTTTTTTTTTCTCTGACTTTTAGTTCAGTCTCTTTCTAGGCTTAGTTTATTTTTAAAAAGAAAACTTGCCTAATAATTTGTCACACCTAAATATGAGGAGTTTTTGACTTTCAGCCTTCCCGGACAATTATATATCACTTGCATATGATTTAATACAAAATTAATAGAAGTTATTATGATTGATGTGGTTTGGGATTGGTAAAATGTTCTTGGAAAAGTGTAATATGCCAATTTGGTGCTCAAGTAATATTTTTGAGTATTATCAATGTTTTTTTGTGGGAAACTGTGAAACTTTTTTCAGTATAGTTTGATTAATTAAAGTTTAATAGCAAAATAGATATCTTTAATAACATTTATAAATGTCTTTACTGTTACTTTTGATCAATTTAATTAATCTTAACTAAAGTATTATTTTCTTTAAAAATTACTGACCCCAAACGTATGTACAGTGCACAAACACACACACACAGATAGACATAATTTCATATTGTATATGTCCTACATTTGATAAAATATTACTAATTTTGTGGCAAGATAAATTATAATTAGGTTTTTATAGAGGCAGTCATCATTTCTTAAAAAAATGTGGATTCTTGTTGTCATCTGGTTTCAGCAAGTCTTTTTTCTGTCTGCCTCTGTCAGTTGGGGTGGTCTGTGCGGCTCCGGTAACAGGAAGTGGTTGGCAGAGAGCCCAGATCATCCAGTATGACACAGAGTCTGGGATGGCTCATATCAGATATGTAGATAATGGAGGTTATGACACCGTGAACAGCGCCACCCTCAGGCAGATAAGGTCAAGTGGCTTAAATTTGGTTTGATTATTTGTCTGTAATTATTTTGGAATGAGTTCAATCTGATATTTGAGGATTGTTTTCACAGGTCAGACTTTGTAACATTGCCATTCCAGGCAGCAGAGGTTTTGCTGGACAATATCACTCCTTTGCCAGGTAAAACATTGGCCTGTTTATGATTAAAAATGCTTTCTGTGTGCTCATGGATGTGTACTTACAATAAACTGTACAATTGTTGTAAATTCTGTAAACAAAAATTTGAATCATAAATACTGAAGTATGCTAACAATGAAAGCCTTGTTTGCTTTGGTAGGAGAAGAGGAGTTTTCCCTAGAGGCCAGAGTAGCCCTGGAGGAAATAACTGCAAACATGGCCTTAATCATCAAGGTTATAACAAGCAAACACATGTGCCTTATAGTTTTTTTTATAGCCTTATAGTGTATTTATTAAATGTATTATTTCCAAGTTATTGAATGATTTTACAAGGGTAGAGATTCTCAAATGTTTTTGTTTAATTTTTAAATGTAGTTTTAATTTGCTTCTGATTTAATAATTCTCATGTTCTCATCAACTCACAAATTTTTCATCAGTTCTGCATTTGTTGACCGAAAAACATTTGCATGAAAAGAATTCTCAAAAAACGTATTCTAAAAGAATTCAGTCTTAACAGATGTTGTTTATGATCAGGTGACAGGCAGTCAAGACGGCCTTCCTCTGGTGCACATGTGGAAACAGGCAGGAGACGAGGTGTGTACATCTAAATTTTAATTACTAAAACTTCAAATCAGCTGTTACTTATAAGCGTTACTTATGTGCTTTATACATCTGCAGGTGGTTCTGGTGAACCGATTACTGGTAGAACATGGGTTTTGCACCTGGTTTGAGAGACAGTGATGTCACAGCTTTTCACCTATCCTCTCTTGAACACCTTTTTGCACAGATCATATATTCCACTTTTTGTCTATTTGTTTGTTGTATGAAGATTCTGTTGGAGACCTCTCTTTTGATGAATTTTGTTAAAATGGTAAATATTAGGCAATGTTATTTAAATAATTGAATTAAGTTATTTCTCCAGAATGCAATACAGAGTAAACCGAAGCTGCTTATGTGAACAGTTGCTAATATTGTACTGTTCTCTAAGATTATCTCTTGAATGCTAATGGTTTGAAAGATTGTGTTGTGCTCAGGTATTTTGATATTGAAGTATATAGATTTTTTTGTTTGTTTTCTGTTTAGAGGTATTTGTTCTTCTCTTGGTCTTTTGTATTTAGTTTCTTTAAGATAGGGGTGGGGGCAGTGTTGTGCTCTCTGACTGTAAAGCATGAAAGAACTCCAGCAGTGAAGAGCATTATGAACTTTCACGGTTCAGTGCTCTGTACTCTCATGCTGACGCTGCCAAACATCTCACTGCAGTTGAAGTAAAAGATCTGTGGAGATCACAAACATGATGTGCTTTTCTGTCTCATGTGCTTATGATGACTTTTTATACTGCCCTGAAAAACCTAAAGGACAGATACTGACGTTTATTCAATGAGATTTAAAAAAATAACACATTTTTTCCATTTTTGGAAAATATTTTTAATGCATGGTTTATAGCCTATTTTAAAAGGTGCCAGGCTACATAGCAAATAATGTCTGTTATTCTAGCCCATGTATGCTTAATTTAGTATGTCACAATGTCTTACTTATAGCAAAATAAGAATTTATAGTCCATACAATTACATGCACCTGCTATTTCTGGCCAACAGATGTCACTCCGTGTAAAGCTTTTAATGGCTGGTTATGAGTAGTGTTTAAAATAGTGTTCATTTTTAGAGATGAGGTTGTTAATGTATACGTTAACATATATTTTATCGATGGTGATTGCACTAATATGGAAAAATCAGAAAAATGCATTGAAAACCTGTTTCAAGTTTTTAGTAATAATTAACACATGCAGTTGACTTGCCCATTTGAACGATTGCACTGCAAGTAGAGAAAATGTGACTACTATTGCAGTGATCGGCATAAAATATAATGGAAAAGTGGGCAGAACATTTAAACATTCTTAAAAAAAAAACATGCAGAAAGCGCCCTGTATTTGGCCTTCCTCTTGTATCTGCCTGCCGCAGGGGGTCTGATTGGTTTGCTCTGAGGAAGCTGAATGTCACGGCTGATTCTGTCGTATGTGTACTCTCACGTTCTCCAGGCTTAACTTTGAGATTTCAATTCCTAACCCTTCCCTAAGAAGAAAATCCTCTCCGTTTCCAGAGTGGCCTGATGAATGTGTATTCTCCTAAAGAGGCGCATTGATCTGTTAGGCAGCTAACAGATGCACTGCATTAAAAAATGAGACTTTCAGTAAGCAGAAGATCCACTCATTAATCAAACACAGATGCCGCTGTGACTGTGGGTCTCCCTCACAGATTGGGCTCATATAACATGATGCAGCTTACTTTTCTTAATACGGGAAACACTAACTACTTCAAAACTCTCCACAATGTACCCTTTACCAGCAGAAGTCATTTTAATACCAAATATCAAAGTTGGAACATTAATTTTAGACTGCGTTTCTGGACTGCTATGGGTTTGAAAAAGTTTATTAGAACATTAGCAGTATGATGTATTTGTTTACTACTGAGGAAAGATATTATTGGTTGGTTAAAGACTTCTCATTTGGCAGTGAGATGCAGCCTTCTTGTTTTCCACAGTGATCTGGTTCTGTGAAACTAGAGCTGCAGTCATTTGATAAACTTCCTATTTGAGCATTTCCATATCAATGAAGTCAGCAGATGTCACACTAACACTGATCTATCCATTCTGCATGCTCACTCAGCATAGGGAAGAAAGGCTTGGAAAAACATTGCCTGCATGTGTAAGGGTGTCAAGTTTTTTTAGCACCCTTCCAGAAAATTAACATACATATCAAGAGATGTCTTATGTTTACGGATAAACAGTATTATCAAGTATAAAAACAGTTGAAATCATTGGAAAGTCCACAATGTGTACGAAAAACATGCTTTGGTATTATACTATTATATTTTCAGTTAATATATTGAAATTAGATTATATTCTATTTTGATTTTGTGTAAAGTTTTAGCCATATTGTTTTTTTAATGTGTTTTATTATTATTAGCTTTTAGGTTTTTGTTTTATTTCAGTTATTTATTTTGGTACAGTTATTCTGGCAGCTATCTAAATAAAATAACTTATAATTATGCCAAATTATATATATTATATATGTATTCTTTTAACAGTTTGGTTTTAGTTAATGATCATTTTAGCCTAAGGTGCCAAAGAATGCAAGGACATTCCACATTTTGATACTACCTATTGAAATCCAAACAAATGTGATCATTTATATTATATTTTACTATTCTCGTATATCTTACATTTACTGGTTTTGTGAGAATTTATGATATTGCCACTAATAAGAATTCAAACTTGAAATGCCCACATGACAGAATATGCCTTTTTAGATTTTATTTCAGTGTTTTGTATTACAGTGCTTAATTTTAGTTGTATTAATTTTCTATTACAAAAAGCCTCTTGGTTGTATTTATTCAGAGGGTGGCGCAAATACAAACTTTATATGGTTTAAAGAGCTTGCTGAAGAACTGAATGTACTCTCGTGGTTGCTGTCAAACGCTGCTAACCAACAGAGGGCGTGGTTTCCTTTGATAGGTAGGCACAGATCCCCGCCGGATTGGTTGGCTAACGCTTTCAGACACGCCCCTCATGAGAGGGGCGGGAGCCGCGCGCAGATCCCACGTGTGACGCTAGAGCTCCCGGTTCGGTAATATTCGTTGAGCTGGGGCTGCAGTGCCCGTGTGTGTGTGTATGCGTGTGTTTGGAGTTGGTTGGGCTTTGAGCTATGGAAGCGGACGCAAGTCAAGTCACCTCTGGAAGTCCAAATGATTCGCAACACGACCCGGGGTAAGAAGACAGGACGAGTCTATGTATTTGGAGTTTGATTCTGTTTTCAGCGCGAGCGAACGAGCGCGTGTCCTTCCTCGCGTAGTTCTGCTGATGTTTTGATTGACAGGTCATATCTAACGGCTCCTTTCAGCCGGTTCACAGCTCTAGCTGTGCGTAGGTCGCTCTTTATGAGGTATTTACACGGAAATGGCCGTTTTTACATCTGGAGTCACTTATACCATGTTTTCTCCTTACAGTAAAATGTTTATCGGTGGCCTCAGCTGGCAAACCTCACCAGGTAAGGCGAATTTCTTCTGTTTTGGAGTTGTTTTGCTTTATATTTATCCATGGCACGCTTCGAGCGCTGTGGTGTTTGTATGTGTGTCATTGCGCACAAGGTTATTGTGATTTCTAGTCATCTGACACTAAAAGCGAGCGACGCGACAAAACTTGAACACTCTCATTATAATCAACGAAGTGTGAAGCGCGCGACCTTCGTTGATTATAACGGCAGCGTGCAGTCTTATACGCGTCGCTCACTTGTACTGTAGACACGGCGTAACCCTCTTGTGTCCTTGTGTTTGTGTTCAGACAGCCTTAGAGACTATTTCAGTAAATTCGGAGACATCAGAGAATGTATGGTGATGCGCGACCCCACAACCAAACGCTCCAGGTAAACACACGTGCTCTCTCTATGTTCTGTCTGTATTATATTGCGTTAAGGGCAGATCAGGAGTAACACGATAGGAAGCTGATTATTTGACATTGAGTTTGGAGGACTGAACTGTACTGCAAAAAAAGCGATTCCTTTTTAGGGATTTCTAAACGATATCACAATGAACAAAGTGTTGCTTATATACACATTATATCACAGGTATCAGAGTCTTTTGTCCTTTCTACATAACTGGTCGTTACCTGTATAGGGGAGGTGACCCTAATATGGCCACAGTAATAAGTCCACTTGTTATATCTTGAAATATGTAATGATAAAGCATGTGAGAAATTGTTTTGTGGCAAATGCAACCAATTGAATGGTCAGTCCTTGAGTTATTTAGGAGATATATATATATATATATATATATATATATATATAATATTTAAGGAACATTCTATATTTTATTAAATATAATATATTGAAATTATGATGAAATTTTTAATAATTTATAGTAATAATTTTGCAATTAGGTTTTGGTGGGCTTAATTGATTATGTGCCCTGTATGAATATCTGATGTGTTATTGTATGACAGACCAGACTTGCCAATATTCCTGAACAATGATTATTATATTTTGTAACCGTGCACTTTATTTGGTTCATATGATTGTACAAGGCATTTGTATTTTATATCTATACTTTATTGAATGGCATATTAACAAGAACAATGCTAAAGCATTGAGAAGTTGTGATTATCTCTCAACAAGTAAAAATTTCTAGAAGTGTCATAATGATTGCAACACCCCTGCCTTCACTGAGCGTATCAGCAAATATACAAGAGCGCTTGTATGCTGTCACATTTTTCCTGCTGCTTCTGTGGAGTTATCTCCTGACCTTCACTGTGTTTTTTGTTTTTGTTTCACAGAGGGTTTGGCTTCATCACGTTTGCAGATGTTTCCAGTGTAGATAAAGTCTTAGCGCAACCACACCACGAATTAGACTCCAAGACGGTATGTATCGCTTGAAAATATTTGGTTTTTGTAACTGTGAGGATAGCGAATGTGCATTGAAACAGATGTCATTCAGACGAAGTTTTTTTTAATTTCCTTTTTCATCTCTGTGTATTTCCTGCCTCTTTATTAAAAAGTTTGTTTTTTGTCAGCTTGAGTGGACAGTTTTACGTGCTTGCATATCAGGCTTAACAGTATGGATGGCCTGGGGACAGTGTGAAAGAAGTCTAAACTGCCACTTGCCGTATAGGACCAGAATTGCATTGTAAATCTTATGTTATGTTGATCTTATACATGTATGTGTGTGTGTATAATACATCATATATAAAATATATATACATTTATGAGACTGACACTCGAGACTCTTATAGCGCGATTAAAAAAAATTTATCTGCGTTAATCTTTTCACAAAGATTAACGTCCCAAGTTGTGTTGGGAGCTGGGTCTATACTACGCAAGCTATGATGACTTTCACCTTGATATTTTAGCGTGGATTTATACCTAGCCGAAATTGCACTGTAGACCTATTTGGACTAGTTTTGTAACCTACTGTACGTGTGAGCTTCGATTCTTATCACCTGTCATCCGTGATTTTCATGTACCATTTTGATTGGGACTAACACCTCTGTGTTTATTACAGTTTTGTACATCTGGGCGTCACAGAGATCACGCGCTCTGTATGCGTTCATTGCTATAGTTATTCAGATTGATTATAATTCGTATAATCACAAATACCGCGGTAAAGCTAAATGGCTAGTATAGCAAAACCATGTTAATGTGAGGTTACTTTAGTTCAACTATTCTATATTTTATTTGTAGTAAGACCATGTTTCATTTTGATAATTAAAACATATGTAACCAAGTGCAGAAATGAACTTGAGTAATCTTACCTGATACTGATATTACAATAGCCAGTCTTAACAGTTTGTATGATCTGGCTTTTTATTTGTATTTATTTATTTTATATATCAAAATATATAAAATGTGCGTTTGGGCTTTACTTTAAGTCATTATTTAGGTAGCACACATATTCTGAATGCCTTTGGCAGAATTCAATTGAGCCATTTTAATCTAGCTTAATCTAGTTATGTCACTTGCCCACCCCGGCACTATCCCCATCGTTGTTTTAGTTTTTTTTTGTAGTATTAAAAATCATTTAGTTCAGTTAGAGAACAGATGTTACAATTAAAACTAAATTCAACAGTAGCATTGCAGATCAGATTTCATTTATCACATGAGCAGAAGCTGTCAAGTATCATCAGTATACCATCTTTCCAAGCTCTTTTATTCATTTTGCTAATAAATATATATTTTTTTATTTATTTGGTTCAACATTTTTTAGTGAGCTTCAGTTTTATATAACCAATCTTTGTGTAAGTTATAATAAGACATATAGCATGGTATTTTTGTTAATTTTGTCAACATTGTTCTATGATGTATTTTGTTTTGATGCATTGAATTTAAGCAATTGACGTCAAACTGCTACTAATTTGAAAGTGAAAGTAAAATGCGCATGTCTCTTTAAAGTGGTTTAAAAGCGAAAAAAAAATCAAACTAAATTCAAACAACTGCTTGATGTGGAATTGGCACTACTTTAAAAGTGAAAGTAAAATGTGCACGTCAGAACAACCTGGCGCATTATTATTTTTAATTTTTTTAAAACAGAATGTTATATGTTAAAATTAGTTCTGGCATCTGTGTAGATGTTGCTTAGACTGCATGTGTCCTTTCCTTGTTTATCTGGGAAATTACTCAGATAATCATTATAGACTCCTGATCTCAGGACACCTCTGGATTTCCCCTTTCTTTCCTTTCACAGTCACCTGAGACTCATGGGCATTCACTTCCCATTCCCATTCCCATGGATTTTATATCTTTTTTTTTTTTCTTTTGCATGTCTTCACATAATAGTCTTGCATTCCTCTATACCTTAAATACAAAATTCAGTTACTCAACTCTCTTTTCTTTATTTTGTTTGATACAATTTCCAAATCAAATTATAAAGATGCTGTAAAAAATGACCCGTAGTGTTGAAAAAGTGAACATTTATAATAGACATATGTAGTTACATCAGTCAGTGTGTTTTCACTCTGGAAATGATACTTCTCTGCTGTACATTTATTTCTTTAGTGTGTTTAGTTTGTAGAAAAAAAAAAAAAAATTAAATGTCAGACAAAGTACGTGAACACCTGGAGCGACTACACCACACGCTGCCTTCATTCTCCAAGTCTTCTGTGCTCCAGAAACATTCACATGTCTGACGCTGTCTGTAAATCTGACGGTAATGAATAATTACGACTAGCAGTGAGGTTTCAGGGCTGTGCTGTGTGTCGCTTGTATTCAGCTGAAATCAGATTTCTGTGAGCTTTTTATCGCAGTGGGGGGTTGTTATCTTGTCTCCTGCAATCAGTGCTGAGTTTTGTACAGTGTACGAGAACAGTAAACAGTTTGAGTGATGTCTTTTTGAAGAGAAACTTTTGGTGGAGGGTGCATCTACCAGGTGTATTTAAAAAAAACATTACCAAAAAAACCCCAGACTTTTTTTTAAAACTTACTGAGCTTGACTGGGTTTATGGCATTTTCAAGAACTTTATTGGAACAGACACAACTGTACTGTTGTTCAGGCTGCATTGATCACTTTTGGAAGATTTTGAACGAAACCGCTTCAGGTTGCGCTACATAAACATGGTATAAATAAATCTTAAGCGTCTCACATAATCAGATTTTGAAGAATGGGTCAAACATAATACAGAATGTCTACACACAATTTAATCTAATTATAAACTAATGCCTCATGTGAACTAAAATGGTTTTTTTAAGAATGTGTATGTTAAGACTTTTCCAAATCTTTACATTTGTATGGTTATTTTAAGCATGAAATCTGCTTAGAGTACTTGATGTAATGTGGTCGTTTCCAACTTCAAAAACGACCACATTACATGCAAAGAGCCTCTTTTCGAATTTAGTGTTGACCACTTGCGATTGGATCAGCCAAAAAAGGATGTTAGTACCAGATGTAAATGAGGCCTCTATCTGAAAGCAATAAAAGGCCACTAAAACATTAAACTGTTACTGCTGAGATGGGAGAAGCTCAGTAATTGCTTCGTCTGGAAATACACAGGACTTTATTTACTCAATGTGCGCTTTAGTCTAAATTACATATTGGCTTAATAACTGCTGTCTGCTGTTTGATTTAGATTATCGCTAGGTTTAAAGATTTGTTTTGTTAGTCTTACTGAATGGCTGGGACTACTGTGGTTTTGCTTTCTTTTTGAAAGATCCAGCAGTGGTGGTAAAAATGTATTGTACTAATAGGCCCAATTAGTGATGACCTTTTAGGTCCCGACCCCATAGATTCTGCTTATTGACGTAATTGTAGATCTGATCAGTCAGCTGCTCCATTTGCAAATGCATAAACTCAAAAACCTACATCAGATTGATCTGGAGCCTTTATTTACAGTCCCAGCATTGACTCAAATGTTTCTCAATTTATCCGTGCCTTCATCAGAATGGGATGTTTGCTCTCAGGCTGTATGGAAAAAGACTTCTAATTTCTACTGATTTGAAATTCAAAGCGTAGTATTGTTTCTGCTCACACAGGCTTGTTTCTATGGAGTAATTGAGGTTGAATTGGTTAAGCCTCAGGCTAATTGCTAAAACGAATCGCTACATGAAATTCATCACAGAGAAGGTTTCCATACCCAGGTGTTACAAAATCCATCTCTCTAATTGACCTGATTTGGGTAGATAACTATCACAGCTCAGTCAAACGGAATTATGGGAGTAAAAAGGTTTAGTTCATTGGACATCAGTGTGTCATTTCAGAGAATAATTACCCTGCGCACAGCACATTGTGTTGACATATCTATATTTAAAACGGCCAACATATAGAGAAGGCAAAAAATGACTCCTAACATTCTATCCAGAAAGAAACGGTGTGTGTGCTTTTTATTTAGAAAGGCAGTGTCTGTAATGATACACACTTATATGCTGCAGAGCCCTCAGGCAAACGTTCAAATCTACACTAGGAGTTTTGCTACAATCTAAAGCTTTTGCCTTGCTGAACATGGACAAGTAATTTCCTGCAAGAGCCCAATTTCGATCTGTTTATGTTTTTCCTCTTGACTACATCTGCCTGTATGAGATTGTTTGAAACTCCTCTTTATAAGAAGCTGTATTAAGGCTGAGGCAAGACAGTGTGACATTGGAGCATGAAATAGTTTCTGTGATAATTCCTTCTTCTGTCTGCACACCTTCACTAGATGAACACAAACTGAAATTAACAAGATGACATGCCAAAGAGTTAATATCATCATTCCAGTTTGACCCATCCCTGTTTGGAGTTCAGAAGCTTGATGGGGCTGATGATTTCTTGAAGTATGAAAGAGTGTATTGTGATGAATTGGGCCTGGATAACTGCATTCATTATGTGACTTTGTTTTTCTATTCTCTCTCTTCTTTCTCTGTTTGTGCACAGATTGATCCTAAGGTCGCCTTTCCTCGACGCGCTCAACCCAAGGTCAGAATTTTCAAACTTTCTCTTGACGCTGACATTGTATTTTGCTTAAGCATTTTCATATTTGTATTTTAATACTGTTTTTAGCCCTTGAGGTGCAGACCTGTGCATCAGAGTGTGAGACATTAATGATGTGGTCAGTCAGTAATGCATGTGTCCATCTGAAGTGATTTGCAGGGATTTGTGGGTAGTGCTCTTGATTAGGTGTCAGTGTGTCCATCTCTTTTGTGCTAATTCAGTTCAAATTCCTCTTTACTCTTTAAATTGGCTCAGAGTGTCCGCCCAAATGCAGTCCACTCTGGCAGGCTCTTTCTTTTTTTGTCCCATGACAAACCCAATCAATAAAGGATTTTTTCTTGGTTTTGAGTGCCTTTTTATTTTTTTTTATTTATTTATTTTTTTGCTGATTGCGCTCGGATCCAGGGCATGTCTTCGAAGTCTGTTGGCGTGTATTTCCAAAATTTCCAGACAGTTCTTTCTCCTTCTTTATTTGACAGTTTTGGTCTCTTAACCTTTTCTTTTGCAACATAAAGAACGGCTCAGACGTTTCCACCCCCTCATAGGGTCCCTGGATTCCTGTTGAAACAAAGAAAATACATTTTGCTCCAAGGCAGCAAGGTTTTTTTTTTTTTTTTGCTTTTTTTGGACCCCCCTAAACAATATGAGCTCCCCTGCAGACAGCAGGTTATGAGAACTGAATTGTCAATTTCAGGGAGACACGGACCGGTTTCTCTGTCTTGTATCTTAGCATCAAGTCTGCTGTATCTTTTTTCTTTTTTTTTTTTTTTTTTCTTTTTCTTTAACCACAAAGACGGTCAAAGAATAATGTACTGCTGTTGTTTTTTTATAAGCAAACGTGTAAGGCTGAGTGCATGAATACAGAAAGAAAAGTATTTATTTTAATATGACTCAGAGAATGTGGATTTTAAAGGCATCTTAAGGCAATAGGATTAAGGCAGATCTATTGGCATTGCACTGGCTTTTTTGTACATGTAAAATTGATTTTAGACTGCAAGCAGCCAGTTAATCGTTCTTGTCACACATCTTGCCTGCACCATGCCTGAACGGTAGTGCTCATGTTTATTTCTCAGTGTGAGGTCTGAGAGTGAGTTTTTTTATTTTGTTTGTTTACAGACTCTTTTATAGCTGTCCTGTGCTATTGTAGTTTAAAGTTTTTTTTATTGAGGTCAAGGGAAATGTTATCGTCTGCACTGTTTGGAACCAGAGATCTGGATAGTTGTGGCGACTTCAATGAGAGCTTTAAGCAATCAAATTCTTGTATGTGGCTATAATATCTCTTGTGACATCATCAGTGATGTCAATTGTAACTTGTAGTTTTTTTCTGTTCTGTTTCTGTTGTGTCTTAGAATTTGATACGTAAGAGGATAGCCATCCTCTCTTCTCCTGCAGACCTTAGTCTCAGACACAAGCTTGTAGCCAAAGTGACCGTTGTCTCCTGAGATATTTTCCAGCCAAAATTTGTTGCTGCCGTTGTGTCACACTTTGATATCACAACAGATCATGGCATGTCTTGACATGATTTTAATTGCCGCTGGGACTGTGGCCTCTGGTGTCATTAAAAGAGCTTTGAAAGCTTGTTTTGAAATGGCAGCTAGTCACAAGTCTTCATAAGAATTGACCAGCGTGATTAACGGTTTCCTGTCTGCCTCATTAGCATGTGCTTACCGTGAACCACCACTCAGATTTAAGTTGTGTTTGATTACTATAACTCGTGTGAGATAGAAATTGATGTCTTGAATGGCTAAGTTGTTCCATTTCAGGTTTATTCTTGGCTTTATCCAGACTTAAGGTTGTCTAGAAAATCCAGGCCCCGTTTCACTAACAGGGCTTATCTTAAGCCAGGACTAGACATTTGTTAAATTAAGATATTTAAGCAACTTTTACAAAAATGCCTTATAAGAAAATATTGCAGGTGTGCATCTTAACACAGAACAATGACACTGACATGTTTTAAGATATATCTGAGCAAGATTTTTTCATCTGAGACCGCTCAAACATGCAATTTAGTCTGGGACTAGCTTAAGCCTTATCTGTGAAACTGGGCGAATGTCTTTTAAGATATCTCAGTGCAAGGTTTTTCCAGTTTAGAGAGCTCTTAACAGTTTTTGTTAATCTAGGACTAGTTTTAAACCCTGTTGGGGAAACTGCCCCTTTGTGTTTAATAGTGAAGCGCAGCACTGTGTTTATTTACACGCGAACAAATCATGACCTATTGCTTTCAGTGTCTCGGAGCAGCTCATTTTGCATTAAATGCTGCTTCAAATGAACTCCATCATTCTCTGAAACTTTGGAGACTGGAATATCATTCAAGGTTCTGGTTAGATTACTAAACAACCACCCGAAAATCACATCCTAGCAATTAGGAACTGTGTCAACAAGATGACTTTACCCAAAAAGACATTTCGAAGGTGAGTATAATCTTCATATGTATGTATATATACAGTAGTTAAACAATAGCTCTCAATAATGGAGAATTCAATGGATAAGAAGCTTTTCATGTGAATAATTCCTCTCCAGTTAAACGTTTATGTGGTTGTGCTTTCTTTAGATTAGCACCATTTAAGTGTTTTTTTTTTGCCACAACAGATAAAGAATCACAGAAGAATGACGTAACACAGCTGTTATGGAGGTGGACACAGACAAGAGGAACCCTACGCTCATCATCCTCATAAGAGGAGGAAGAGAAACGGAGGAGGGAGAGTGTGTGGGTGGATGTGTGGGCATGAGCTGGATCCTAATCAGCTTTCCAGGGAACTCTCGCTCGCTCTATCTATGTCTCTTTCTATACCTCTCGGTCACCCCCCAACATCTCTCCCCTTATTTATGTCTCTTTCTATTTCTCCTTTTCCATTGCAGTGGCACCTGCCCATTCATGTGGGCTACACTCCCTATGACTCATTCATAAGCACTGGCTCAATCTCTTAACAAGTTCCCACTTTCCTCTGCCTACCCAGCCCCTTAGGAAAGCAACTGCTAAAACCACCTCACATCTTGCTCCCTATGCAGCCATTACCGTTCATCATAGTGAATGTGAAAAAGTTTGGGGATAACATGGCAGGAAGCATTAGCATCATTTAACTAGGGTGAAACTAGTAACGATTAGGAAGGTTTGAAAGCGGCAGACTTATCTGAACATTCATCAGCAATTTATCTGATTCCAAGTATCCTCAAACTTAAATGAGACACTTTATGACGTCAATACGAACACAGAAGGGAAGAGATAAGATTTTTGTTTGAAAGTTGCTCGTTCTTTACTTAGTTCAGTTTGATTTAGTTTTCAGGCTTGTCTTAACTTTTCTTATGAAATAACTTAAGAGAAACAAAATATATACAATAAATGAATGAATGTATTTAGACCCAATTTATTTATTGCACTGCATAAAATGCTTTTCTAGCTTACATTTTTGTCCTATTTCCATGCAGCCAAATATGTAGAAATGATAAAAACTATAGTCTTGTTTTCAGAAAAATACAAGTCAGAATTAGAACAAGTAAAATAATGTGCCAATGGGGTAAGCAAAATTATCTTATTTCAAACAGAAAACAAGATTATGAAGATTATGATTAGAAAACAAACTGGTGACACACACACACACATATATATATACTGTATATATATATATATATATATATATATATACTGTATATACAGTACTGTGCAAAAGTGTTAGGCCACTAGTATTTTCACCAACAAAAATGGTTTTAAGTCGGTTATTTCTATCTTTTGCAGTAGAAAAAACCTTCCAGCTTGTGTTGTGAGGTACACTTGCCCATAGTTTGTCAGGTAGCTTTGCAGGTAGTTTTGTTTTCTTCATCTTGTAGATGTTGCCACAGTTCTTCTGGATTGAGTCTGTCTCAGTTTGTTCTGTTACTTTATGTGATTCCAGACAGACTGGATGATGATCAGATCTCTGTGTGGAGCACTGGCTGCTGTCAGACAATAATCTCACTGCATTATTAC
>JAUCMT010000061.1:424416-434775 GCA_032357475.1 Enteromius thamalakanensis
ACCAAAAGAAATATACTAAGTATATGTTACATCCTGCTAAAATGTTTTGGGACAACATGTAAAAATATAAAAATGGGCATTTCGTTTTATTTATCTGTACTTTTGACTTTTTTTATTTTATTTTAAAGTTAATTTAATGTAATTTAACCTCAGTGATGTAAAGATGTTACTGTTATTTAATTTAGTAAAATTTAGTTTTAATTTGAAAACATTGTTAATTTTTAGTTGTTGCTAGATTGTTAGACTGTGTCTCAGTTGAGAAATACAGATTTCAGGACTATTAGTGATCTGTGTGTGCATTTTCCTTCAAAACAAGCAAGTTGAGTCAAATCACAATTTAGCTCTTAATAATCGCAATGTGACATTTTTCCCAAATCGTGCAGCCCTAATGCAGAGTAATTACCTGGTACATACTTAGTAGTAACCAATATGCTTGCATAAAAAAGTACCATGTAACTAAGTTATGGAACAGGAATATGGAATTTTAGGACTAATTGCTTGCTGTTTTCCCCACATGTATGTCGCTTTGGATAAAAGCGTCCGCTAAATGATTAAATGTAAATGTAACAGCCTGTACTTACAGTTTGTAATTATGTAGCTGTATTAGGCTGCTACTGTTACACAAATGTAAAAGTCTCTTACACAGCTACTTATTTAACCAAAAGATTGTCACGTGTTGCAGACTTTATGGAACATAATTATTAATTCAAGTACATAGAAATACAGTAAACTACTAAAAGTGTACTTCATGTGTATCTATACTGTACATCTTAGTTAGCTTCACATTACTTTGATTTAACCCACTGCACAGCTTAAATTCACTTGTTTAATTTACTGTAAGTACATGTAACGGCTATTACTAAGTAGCTAATTACTCTCTATAATGACACCTTAAAATAAAGTGTTACCAAAAGTTCTAAGTATATATTGTAATAAATAAATGCTAAACTATTTGACAGTAATAAAAAAATATTTGAGTGGCTGAATCTTTGTCATAGTGTTCACTTATTATCATAGTTTGTAGGTTATTAAAATCGATGCCGTTTTTAAAATAGAATCCCCTGCACTCAACACATGGGTCAAAGCAGGTTAGGAAAAACACACTGGGTAACTTATTTTTTTTTATTCTAATTTGCGTGGCATAAGAAGTTGTTCAGAAACTTTCCAGTCTTCCTGTTTTTTCCCCAGCCATATAACTGCCATGTTTTTCACCGTAAAACGACTTCTGACCTCTTCTGTTTCTCTCATCTCTGCTTTTACTCTCTCTTTGAGTCATTTTTTTTGTTCGATATGGAACGAAACGGGACTCCTGCAGCTGCATTTGTGCGTGCATGATGTTACAGTTTCTCAAGTGAAACTCTCAGTTCTGTTTCCATCTAAAAAAGGCAGAAAACACCCTGAAGTGTAAACACAGCCCTCCAGCAGTGCGTGTGTCTGGCTTGTGTGGGTTTTAGTTAAGAAAAGAAATGCACTTTAAAAATGGCTCCGCAAAGCAGACAGGACGCCCATCGACTTTTCACAGAAAACAAAAAACAATCCGATATCTGGCAAAGGCAGCCAGGATCATCGAGAGGGAAAAGTCAATCAATCAGCACTGAGTTGATGGGATCAGGGTATCTGGACACCTCAGTCTCACCTCCATGGCAAAAAAAGATTGTGACTGCTGCAAACAAGTGATGTGGGGAGGGTGTAGTATGTTCTGATGTGAAATGTCCTATTAAAGGGGTATCATAGAAAGCATAGGAGAACATCAATGTAGTCGATTGGCTCAGCTGCAGTCGTGGCCTAGTGTTTAGCACTCTTGCTTTCCCCTCTCCTTCCCATTGTTCCCTGTCCCATTTCTCCCAATAAATGCAGCGAAAGGCCAGAAACAAGGATAGATTTCAACATTTTTACTTGTCTTTATTTAATTCTAAACTTGACTATTTTTCTGTGACTCACAAAATGCATTAGAACACAGTTACACAAAACACATTTTGTTTATACAATGAAGGTCAGTAGAGTCCAATATTGTTTTGAAAAAGAAACACTGAAGACACTGACATAAACATAAGTTTATTTCTTTTAACTAACATTGTGATCATTTACCTGATATTTTGTTGTAGTTTGTGGGTGCACCGGTTATGGATTTAAGGTAACACTTCGCTTGAGATCCGGTTTAGGGTCCATACTGCTTAAAATGATTCCTACAGTGCACACATCGAGAACATGGTCTCTGCTAATCAGGCTGATAAGGCTCTGGTCTGCCTGGACTCACTGTGATGATGAATCATGCTCAGGCCAGCGCACAATCTGCAGCCATAGAATTCTGCAGAAAGTTCAGCAGAATTCAAACCTGACACTCACCCACACATCCCCTGCCCGCAGTTTCTTTTCTTCCTTGGCATAATTAAAAAAAAAATAAAACCGCATAGAAAAGAGTTTTTTTTTTGTTTTTTTTAAATGTCTAAATGAGTTTGCATGCGTTTGTAAAGGACTCCACAGTTTTGAATAAACTTTTTGACCTGGAGACACTGAGGCTAAAGGTTGAGTTTACTTGAATTTAGCATGAAATTTCATACATTTCACTCTGTCTGTTCTCGAAATCCGTCCATAGATTTTGCATCCAAAAATCATTCCTTGGGGTGGGCAATATACCGGTAGACACAATTATTGACGTTGCATGTTACGTAACCACGCAATACACATTAACTTTGACAATAGAAGAAGCAGTGTTGCTAACTTATCAACTTTGTCGCTAGATTGAGTGACTTTTCAGACCCCCTTTGTGACATTTTTCCAAAAAAGTGACTAGCGACAAATCTAGCGACTTCTTTGACAAACCTCAGCGAGTCTCTGGTACTCGAGTTCCTGTTTTTCCCCACCTCTCGGTGCAGCAACGGTGAGTTCGCTCACATGTGACGAAACCAACAACGAGGAGATTGTAAAGAAAAAGGTGGATCGTCTGTGGTGTGGAATTGGTTTGGGTGTAGGAAAGGTGATGAGAATGAAACTAAAGTGATTTGCAAGGTATAAAAGAGCACTGTTTTAGCAAGCGGTGGAAACTGGACATTCTAAAACGCTTAACGTTAAAAAGGCTTAATGTGGCATAACACACCTAAAAACTGACAAGGGAAGCCCAAATTTCTCAAACCTTCCTTGTAATAATCACTAACTACTGTCAAAAGAATGAGCCCATATTCAACAGATAAAGTGAATAATATCACGTTAAGGGTTTTTTCCCCCATAGAAGTCTATTATAAGGAAATAGCTTAACGTGGCTTAATGTCTTAACAATGACTGGCGAACCAAATTTCTTCCATTTTTATTTATAATAAAGACTTGCCACTGTCAAAAAAGCAAGCTCTTACTCAGTTTATAAAGTTAATATCATGTTAAGGGTTCACCCCCATAGCCATTATAAGGAAACGGCTTAACGTGATATTATTCACTTTATCTGTCGAAAATGGGCTCGTTCTACGTTGACAGTAGTTAGTGATTATTACAGAAAGGTTTGACAGAAATTTTTGTTTCCCTCGTTGGTTTTTAGGTGCTTTAAGCCATGTTAAGTGTTTTAGAATGTCCAGTGGAAACTAGTATACTGTCAGGCACTATGTTAGTATGAGAAAAAACCCATTAAACTTATTTAAAAGTATGGTTGCTTTTTTTTTTTTACTTAAAGTATTACTGCAATTCAGTTTAAATAAAATTACGTTTTATGAAATAGTTTCTTTCTGTTTGAAATTTTTATTTATGCATTTTCAGATACAAATCGTTATATTGTGATACATATCATTATCGAGGTATCGAGATGATCAGTGATTTTAGTTACATCGCCCACCCCTAATCATTCCCTTATGATTTTTTTATATATTTTTTTATTTATTGACCTAAGTAAATTATCATAACTTTTCTGTAGAGTTGCTTTTCAATGATTTGCATTTTGTAAAGCATTATATAGAATTTAATTGATCTGAACAGTATATTTAATGAGTATTCAATCAGTCTGTTTAAATGTAGTCTCAGCCTCAGATGTCACACCCACGGAACGTCTGATACATATAGCACTCAAAAGTGGAAACCCTTCAAGAGTTTCAAAGTCATCATCAGAAGAAAACATTTGTGTTTACAACTGTGACAATGGGCCTTTCAGGATCAACTAAACAATGGATTTTCAAAAGCATGTAAAATATTTAAAATTCAAGGCATAGAATCTTTAAAATAAGAGTTTTACACCCCGGTTTGTTATTGTGGACACATTTCCTCCCCCCAAAATGTGACTAAAACGAAACAAGCTTTGATTTGTTGATTGACATGTTGTGTAAACAGCCTCATGGACAGGCCTTGGCCAATAAAAGTTGACGTGTATTCCAGACCTTCAGCCGTCAGTCTGAAGGGCTGGCTATATGAGACTAGTTTAAACCCTGTCTCTTTCTTAGAGTTAACTGCAAGCTCACTTGTAAATCTGCCTCCTACGAAGTAATAACCTGTGGAGAGAACCAAGTCCAATCCTAGATTTTTTTTTTTTCTTCTTTTTTAATAATCCATTGCACTCAGATGTAAGTCTCAATATGGAGGAAAGGATGTGTAGCTACTTTAAACAACTTTATTTAATTTGAAACAACTTTAACAAAGCATCTTAAATAAAAAAATCTAATGCTATGCCATTTTTTTAGAATTATTACTTGTAACTAGGGCCGGGACTTAAACGCGTTAATTTAGATTAATTAATTACACAAAAATAACACACAAAATTTTTTTAACGCATTTTAATCACACTTATTTTTGCAGTGCGGAACTTTTATCACTGGATGAGTTTCGGCGGACTGATTATACTGGAGCACCAACTACCGTTTCTAATCTTCTGAATGTACTTGAAAATAGGGATGCGCCGATCCAGATCGGCCGATAGGTTTGCACGTTTTTTCATTAAAAGCAGTCATGTAATCAGCGGTAAATGCCATCAGGTGCGTGATTTTACATTGAGCCGTATATACTACACACAGCTGTTGTTTACTGACGAGCTGCACAAATCCATGCTGATAATGAACATGTTTTTGCGCAGCTCGTCAGTAAACAATGGCTTTGTGTAGTTAGTATATACGGCTCAATGCACGGCACAATATTGGTCTGTTGGACTTGGTTGAACAAAAATAAACTATATTTTGTTGCTTAAGCTTATGTATTAATTACAAGATTAATTACAAAGCCTCTTATCATTCAGATAAAAAATTTTTTTTAATTGAGTCCCGACCCTACTTGTAACCTTTATTGCAGTAACAATTTAAACAACCGTTTAATTACAGTTAACTATTGACAATTTTACAAATAATACTTAATGTATATAGACAGTAGCTTAAAACTCTTAAGGCCAAAATATTGGTTTAACAGTGCTAGATGGATGACAAGTTTTTTCCAGTTAACCATACTTAAAATACTTAGTTCCATACTTAAAAAGATCATGTTCTCAGCTACCAATAATACTAAAGTAAATGTTAATTTGTATTTCCTTCAATTAAATTCATTCAGAACTATGCTATTTACAGTTAGTGCAGAAAGTGAAGGAAAAAGGGCAGATTCCATGTGGGTTAAGTAATGCTCTGATTAGCTATGCGTGGAGGAAGATTGTCATAACTTCACTATCATAAGATGCATATATGAGACAATATTGTTTTGAAATGTACTGTACATTTTGCTTTAAAAAGATGCTGCAGTGCCCTGTCACAGCTGCGCCAGTACGATAAAGGCTGTTCAGATGAAAACAAGTGTGTGATGAATCTAGACGAGATAAAAATGAAGGACTGTTGACACTTTTTTGCTCCCATTCATGCATGTAATACTCCTGCAGTGCCGTCCCACTCTGAACTGGGCTGAATTATAGCTGTGTCCTCCTGCTGGACCAACATTTGCATGCAATGTAAAATCAGCAAACCAGAGACAGATGATTTGCCTGCGTGGTTACAGGGTTACTTTATGGTAACTCTCTCATTTTCTTCTCTCTTTCTCTTTCTGCATCTCTCGTTTTTATTCCAGTAGTCATCTCCTCCTCTGCTGTGATCTTGCTGTAGGCCTTTTAATCTGGTGTGTGTGTCAGTGTGTTGTGCTATTTTGGTGGAGATGTATTTTGGAACTGTCTGAACGTGACTCATAATGTACATGACTGTCTGTATTTCTCATTGTGAAGTGTTTGTATTAGCTCTTCTGATGCAGTCATCTTAAAGGGATAGTTCACCCAAAAATAAATTCAAAGTCATCGTCTGTTTAAAATTTGTTCCCAGACTGTATGACTTTCCTGCTACTGCAGCAAACAGAAAATATTTTGGTGACTGTTGACAAAAAACACTTTACTTCTATGTTCCGTAGAAGAAAATAAGTCGTACAGGTTTGGAACAAATATGAGAGTGAGTAAATCATGACCCATTTGTGTGAATTATCTCTTTAATGCTACACTGGCACATGGAGTACAGTCTTCACATAGGAAGGTCTCATCTTGAAGCGTTTGATGGTCTACTCAGAATGAATATATGTGCTCAAAGACACTTTTCAGAAGTCATTGTGCTCTAAGAGGCACTATCGTGCAGAGCTCTGGTCTAGAGCTTTAATATCTCTGGGAAAGACTTTGGCTTGTGGTTTGAGATGTTTGAGAAACCCCAGTATGCCCTCAACACCACATGGAAAGAGGAAGCGCCTCCAAACAGAGTTTTAGAGCAATTACACCCCGATCAATAGAGAGAGAGCAGCAATAACAGGACATTTCCACAACAGCAGGAGGGCACACCGAGAGAGGCTGATATCCGGCTGCTGGATTTGGGTTTATTAGATGGAGACGGGGGGTTTAAGCCAAGATTTTGTCCAGTACACAGCTGCTCGATCAGCCCAGATCAAGGTGATGGACCATGGGACTGAACAAACAACTGGAGACTCTCTCTCTCTCTCTCACTCTGTCTCTCTCTCTCTCTCTCTCTCTCACTCTCACTCTCTCTCTCTCTTTTTAGGCTTTTGTTCTGTGCTCACTGTAGACTTATTTCTTTTCTGAGGGGATTTCTGTTGTTCAGTGGCTTTTCTTTGTGCTGTGAGAGACAGGAATAGATCGCAGGCTGCTCTGGGCAGAGCCACAGGGTGATTGTCTTTGACAAGTCCCCTGTCAAATCAAAAGAAAAGTCATTTCTGTGTTCCCATATCCTATCATGGCTTTCAGATTCATGGAGGCCTGTTGAGAAGGACAAGTTTTACCCATTCAACTCAAGTTCTGGTTTCGTTTTGTGCCGTTTCATTTTTGTTTCAGCGATTGATGCCATATTTCTGTCACTTGGAAGATAGGCACTCTCATGTGCATAATTTTAAAGTCATGTGACTAGACCTTTATGCTGATTTGTGGATAATACATAGTCACTGTCTATTGCAGTATATATGGTTTTGTCATTCACTCTCTATATATAAAAAATAAAGTTTAAATTCTTGATTCAGTAAAACATTCTCAAGTTATTTAAAGTCTCCATCTGAAACTTTCTGTTCTTCCGTTTTCTAGACATGCTGTTAAAATCTCTCCCTCTCTTCAAACAAAAGACAGGATTCAGTTTTCTCCTGTCTTGCAGAAGTGCTGTCTTAATTAAATCAGTTGGTCTAACGGATTAATTAGTCTGGCTGGACGTTTGCTCATTTGGTCCTGGGAGAATTGGAGAACTATGGCTGAATAATCGATGTAGAATCAGGTCGACTCCAGCCCTCTGTTCACTCAAGGCTGATTCGCTCATACATGTTCACTGTGTGTTTAACAGGTTTAGGCTGCAAATCAATGCAAATCTCTGAACTTTCATTTTTTTCTGCTTTCTGCCACTGTAGCTAGTTAAGTTGCATTCAAGGTTTAAATTCAGATTAAACCAGGAATCCTTGTCAATATTGCTTTTGCTTAAACGCCCGCAGTTTTGTTGACTAATGTAAATGTTCTTGTTTTGATGTGCCCAATTATAATGCTTCAGCTTCAGCATTACAGTGATTTATTTTTATTTTATTTTTTCAAGATGGCTAAGGGTTGTAGAAGAGTTGCTGACACAATACAGATAAAAGATGCTGTTAACCTTCTACATAAATTAAGGAACACTGTGGGTGTGAGGACTCACTGCGGACTGCAGCTGTGAACCTCAAGTGAACAAATCTTCTGAATGAGGTTCCAACAGCTCCTCTCCCTATGAGCAGAGAGAGAGATGAGGAACTTCATGGAGAGAGACAGTATGACAGAAATAGCCCAGATGAGGTCTGTGTTCCAGCGATGGGGAGAGCTGCCGATCAGAAGGATTATTTAGTTGCAGAAAATTGTGGTGTCCTCAGGTAAATGTATTCTTGGGTAGCACATGTACAGAAGATTCTGTGGCTTGTGGGTTTGCCTTTCAGGACAGGGATTCATTCATTCTTGAAAGCTCTGAAGTTGATCTATAGCTCATGGTATGCGCACAGGATTAAACATGCCGCCGGAAAAGACCAACGTCAGCTGCACAGTTAAGATGGAGATAACTATTGGTTTTCCCTGCCTGTAGTTGGCTGAGTCACAGTACGGTTGAGGAGCATGGTTTGGTTCATACTGAATCTTACCCAAGAACCGATATAATTAAAGAAAAGGCTCTTTAGCTGAAATGGAAAGTTTTTTTTTGTTTTGTTTTTTTTTGGCAGTTTTATAAGATGTTTTTGTTAAGTTGAGTGTCTTGTCTCATGATCCTTCAGAAATCATTCTAATTCGCTGATTCTCAAATGATAAGTCTTATTAATGTTAAAAATGGTACAATTAAATAGTGTATTCTTGTGTTAACAGTTGTAAATTTTTATGTTGTATGTATTGGATCATTATATTTATTGTCATGCAGTATAATACAAGGTTACATTAAATGAGTTTCAGTAAGGCTGAGACTACTCTGCATATAATCAGGACACACTTGCATTATAGGAAGTGTTAGCTTGTTTGTAGATTGATTTTACTCTCTTTTCCGGAATCATGTGATGAAGCAATGGACACAATAGCATTTAAAACGAGCTATAAAGTCTAGGCAGGGAGATCTCTGATTCAGGTGTGTGCATGAGCTGTTGTTTGCTGCTGTTTGGGCTGGATGTGAGACTGCAGCCCTCTGTGAGGGGATCTACATTATTGATTCTGCTGCCCAGTTCAGCGATAGTCATGTTCAGGCCTGTGTGAGTGTGTTTTGAATTGCCATTGTTGTTGTTTTTTATCTTCTTTGTGTACATGAATGTGTGCTTTGTCTATGCATTGTCTTTGCATGCAGCATCTTTATGCAGTTTAGACTCTGTCTCAGAGTCAACTAAGCTTTCTTGGCATGATTAAAATGTACAGGTTTTATAAAGCATATAACATGCTTTTCCACTACAGTTTAGTTAGGGATGCCATAGGTTATATATCATTTCTTATTTCAAACATCCACTGGACTGGACCGAAGTAATGCCTGGAGTTTTATGCATTTCATATGTGAAAGGATGCAGTCTTTGTAACCTAGTTAACTCCGGCCTAACAGACTGTAAGTTAAGTAGCAAAAAAAAGGTACAAAAAGAAAATTCCAAAAGATATGATTGTTAACCCTTTAAAGTAATATCTCAGTTTTGTATAATTCAGATTTCAGTCTTTAGCGGATGAGTAAATGCAGCAGTTCTCTCACTTTTTTTTTTTTTTTCTTTTGGTGAAACTTTGCAGGTGCTGAGACATCACTTTAAGCTACGCTAGCGTTATACTTCTTGCTGGGACTATTACACGCGTACGATTCTGTTTTTGTGCTCACTGGAAATCAGGACAGTTTCGTTAGTAGTCAAGTGTACATCTGCACTTGTCAGCTGGGTTTGTGTGGTTGTGGTGAGGCATCTGCACAAGTAATTACACCAGTACAACGTCAACTATACTGGAGAGAGAGTGCTTCGTCTCCATCTTTCTCTGTCTTCCACAGCTAAAACTCTTGAGATATAAGCACTTTTTAAACAAGCGCTGCAGTAAACAGGATGATGCCTGTGTGTGTGTCTGAGAGAGTCACTGTCGTTTCATTGTTTGGATACCACTTTTTGTTTCCTCATTTTCAGACTCATTTTTCATGGTTTATTTTGATATTTTGTGTTTTTCTGTCACTGTTGGAAGACAGAATCAGGCGTTGTGTTGGGCCTCCTCCTGTGTGATTGAGTTTTCACTTACTATTTTTTTTCTTTCTTTTGTCTGTCTGTCTCTTTCTTTAGGGTGTCAGTCTTACTGCTGCTGTCACTGTTTGTCTCTGCCTGTCAGTCCAACCTCCAGCTCCACACTCGTTTATATCTTCCACACTCACTCTCTCTCTCTCTCTCTCTCTCTCTCTCTCTCTCTCTCTCTCTCTCTCTCTCTCTCTCTCTCTCTCAGGG
>JAUCMT010000061.1:441214-456750 GCA_032357475.1 Enteromius thamalakanensis
GCGCGTCTGGTGTGCGATACTTCGAGCTGTCCTAGACGCGGCGCTGCGCTTCTCGTCCGGTGTGCGACCCCCTTAAGGGGATGTGATTGACAGCACAGGGGCTTGATTGTTCTCTCAATGTGTGTTTGATGAGCTGATGGCAGATGCAGGTGGATAGTACAACTGTGGTTGCTGACTGTTATACTGAGTGTCAACGCAGGACACGGTCAACTGACTGGAGACCTAAATGTGTGTGTGTGTGTGTCAGGAGGCTCTGTTTTATAAACCTGAAAGTGTGATTAATTGTGGCATAAGGCAGGTTAGGTTTGGGCAATGACGACTTTGCCCGCTGTTTGTGTTATTTTTAACTGTCTCTGGACAATCTTTAGGTCTGGAAGGGAGAGACAAGGTTAATGTGAAATAAACCTCTTTCTTAAAAAAAAATAAATAAATAAAAAAGTGACCCTCCAGTCTGTTAACTGAACACAAGGGAAAAGGTGAATGCAAGTTTAGGCCGGGAATTCTGTTAAGCAAACAAGCATCTGTCCTAATAAGTTATTTTTTGATGAATTCCTAATTTGGAATGGGAAGAAGGACCGCTTTAATACTGAGAGGAGTAGAAGAAGGCTGAACATCAAGACCAGAAAAGGAGAAAGAGAGGACGCTAGAGAAAGAAGAGCTTGTGTGTCTTATTCAGATGGGTGCTGGCTCTTGAAAACTGCAGTAAAATCACTCTGTTATTCCAGTGGAAACTCTTTACGCAAGTCTAATTCAGAGCTCAAGGCTCTACAGGCTCAATTACTCTTTTCAGGCCAGTTGTGGATGTGTGTGAGACTGAGTAAACTTGATCATCTTCAGGCAGATATGAGAGTGTGTTACTGCAGATTTAAGCTCTAGACACACCACACATCGTATGTTTAAAGTTCAGCTTGGTCACAGGTCCTTAGGGGGACAGTTTGACACTCTTTCCTGAATGAATATATATATATATATATTCACACATAAATGATGAATGAGATTTTCTGGAGTCCGTTTACAGGTAGAAGCAGGAAGACTGCTTTAATCTGTGTGCAGGAAATTTGTTTTGAGGATTCCCTGGATGAGATTAGCCATAGCCGACTCTCAGTGGCATAGTGTTTAGTAAGGATGAGTGGGGAAACAGCTGCTCTGTGATCTCAGTACAGACTAGACTATAAGGGATATGAGTAGAAAACGGAAGCAAGCGTTCCTGAAGCTTGACCTGATGTTTACCCCTTTAATTAAACAGGAAGTGTAAATGCGTGCCCACTGTGGGAGAATTGTGCACAGGAGCTATAAATATACCATTTAAATTAATGAAATAAATAAAACTCCTATCAAATCAATAGCAAGTAAAAACAAATTATATATAATTATATAATATAATTATATATAATATTTATATTGTTTTTTAAAGTAAAGTGTTACCAAGTTCTAAGATCTAAAGGATTATCATTGGTTTTGACACAAATGTCTTATTGGGCTTTTGCCCAATAATATAGGTTGTATTTACCACATGGCCAGTCAGTGTAGCTGTTGATTAAAGACCATTTCTGTGTCCATGGCCCCTGCAGAGGTGCTTAGAGCAGCTGGTGAGATGCTGGACATGTAGCTGTGCTGGAGTCAGGTGGAGAGGAGGCGGAGGAATGAACTGACCTCCAGCACTCGTTTATTAATAACAGCTGTCAGCTGAAATCCCTCCAGAGCAGGGCCCAGAAACAGCGGTTCGCAGGCATGCACGGATGCAGCTCATTCTGCTGGCATCCACCCTGCTGCCTGCACGCTGGAGGTCTTCAGAGAGAGATGACATGCATGAACGGGGACAAAAGACCTTGATCTCAATTTCACCTCGCCGTGTCCTGCTCTCTCTACAACCCTTCTCCATCTCCAAGTTTACTGTATTAATCAAAATAAAACTATTTACAATGCATTTAATTTCTGAAATGTGATGCTTTTTGGTGCAACAGCATATTTAGTAAATGAAAGTCCTCATTGTAACTGTAAAAATAACACAAAGCAACAATATAGTTGGAATGGTTTCTTTTCCCAGCACTTTTCTGGTGCCATTTAGACTTCTGGACTTTTTAGTTTTCATAACTTCTGAAAAAAAAAACTTATCTGAATCTGGATAAGGACATTTATTCAGCAATTTTCTGCAATATTTCCGGTGGTTGTGTTTTTCCTTGTAGTTGTCCCCCAGTTTCAGAAAACAAGTGGAAAGCTGAGGATGATGTGTCCTGCTCTTTCTGTCAGCGTGGAGGTCTGGAAACCCTCTGCGCACTGACAAATTCCTTGCCAGTACCAATGAAACATTCTCACAGTGTTCTCGGTTTAATGTTCTGGTTCTCAGTGGAGAATGACAAAAGAAAAAAAGAGTTTGTTGGGTGGGAATAAAGCAAACATCCTTTTTGGAGGTTTACTTGAGGCCTGCGGTGGCTGCAGCGTGGAGGCGGTGGCCAGATCTTACGAACTTTGATGTCTGCTGTCTTTGTTTCCTCCTAAACAGAGCGGCATTTTGAAGTTTATGTAAATAAACTCAGGAACCTGTTTTGTTGAAGGCCTGAGCTGCTCTGATGTGCATGGTGAAGGAGAGATGAAGAGAGAGTGGAGCGAAAGAGAGAGGAAGCGATCCCCTCCTATTTTTGTGTCTTCTCATTTATTTTAGACTTTGATTTGAGGGTTTGAAACTGTTCCTGGTTTTCTTAGAATAATTATATACACACCGTCCATGAAAGACCTTCAGATATGATAAAACCACGTTTCTTTGCAGTGAGCATGTCTGCCAAAGCAACTTCAATATTGATCCGTATGCTTTTGGTTATGAGATACTATGAGAAATCCTAAGAGATGTTTAAGGTATTTTTTTAATCAAATTTTTTTTTCTTACTCTCTTGTGTTTATGTGTAGCCCTGCTAATACAAAATAAGCCAGGCAGGAAGTAGAAATGCGCTAATAGATGGTTATGTGCACTACTGTTTAAAAGCTTTGGGTCATTAGGATTTTTTCCGCCCTCCAGAAGATTTCTATTTCAAACAAATGCTGGCCTTTTGAACACCAAACTATAATATAAAGATTTTATTACCTTTTTCACCAAACCTTTAAACAACTGTTTTCAACATTGATAATAATAAGAAATGTTTCTTGAGCAGCTGTAAATTCAACTTTACCATCAGAGGAATAAATGACATTTTAAACATAGGGATGTTATGATATAATAGTCTCACAATATGATAATATTGCGGTATGGCATCCATTAAACATTTATTGTGTGGAGGCCCAAAAAAAAGGAAAATCAATTTTCATTTTTTACCATAATTTTAATAGTTAATTTCAATTATATTAAAGCATATCTAATTTAAATGAATTCATGAAGCATACATTTTCACACCAGTTTATTAAGTTGAACAAAGTTGCATGTTTAGGACCCTATAAAATATTGTATTTTTCTCATCATATTTAATTTTTTATATTGTTACTAGATTGTTTTAGTACGCCTAGTTATTTGAATGCATAAAATACCTTAATTTATTTGATTTTGTCTTAAATTAGTCTTAAGAATTTTTTTTCCACTTAAAAATTCTTTGTTGTGCAGCATTGGTGAACATAAATGACTTGCAAATATATATTTTTTTATTTGTATAAACTTTTGAAAGGTAATGTAGAGTATAATGTCAGTGTGGATAATATGTATGTGTTCGTTTTAATTTCAGTGAAGTTATACAAGTGGCAGAGAGGGTGAGGGCATCAATATGGAAAGGGTGTAGGAATATGGAATTATTGTGTTGACGTTTTCCTCCTGACTTTATGACTAACCAGTAAGCTGTATATTTTAATATTGACTTTGCGTTCTATAAAGCATTTTGTGATTTTTCTTAATCCCTTTTCTGCCATTTAAAAAAAGAAGAAAAAAGGAACTCTGGTTGTTCAGTTTAATATGACACTATGAATTTGCAATGAATTTGATTCTGGCATTCAAGAGTTTGTAATCACAGGATTTCATTTAATTGTATAATAGGCATCAGAGCAGTTTTGTGTTTTCAAAAGGGGATCATAACAGATTAAACTGTGCTCAAGTTTTATGAGGTAGTTCTCATGACAATATGTTAGAGCTGCATGATTCTGGATAAAATGAGAATCACGATTCTCTCACGATTTTAGAGAATTTTTTTTATTATAAAGATTTTACCTCTTAACATTATGTTATCAAACAGCAGTAAAATAATAATATTCTTTGCTTTAATTTTAAAGAAATGTAATGAAAAATAATGTAATAAAGAAAAATTAAAGGGGTCATACAGTGGTACATGCACCTTTTCAAGCTGTTTGGACTGAAATGTGTTGGGAGTGTGTGTACACAACCACCCTACAATGATAAAGATCCACAGGTAGTTTTCTTTTAATTTAATAAAAATAAGTTGCCCCTTCTGAAATCAAGCCATTCTCAAATGCATGTCGACAGAGGCCACTCCCACAATAGTTGATTGACAGCAGCGTGTCTCACAGACTGAACTGGTGTCTTACCTCATACCTTCAATGCACCCTTGATCATTTATGATCCAGCCTCACCTACAGAAGTGAGTATAATAGTAGTCTTTTAATGAATCTTTGCAAATTTTCCTATGGATACGTTTTTAAAGAGCTGTTTTTGACAGGGTAAAATAAGCATTTTTACACTATCTTTGAGAAATTTTAAAACAAACAATATTACAAACTATCCATTAAGACCCTAAAGAATCCTATTAGCTTGTGGAAAATTGGTTTTGTATGACTCCTTTAAGAAATGAAACATAATTATATATTAATAATATTTATTTTATATTTTATAGATGTGCCTATTGTATTGTTTGTTTAGTAATTATCGATATGAATTGATGTGAGACAAATTATATATAACACAGCTAGTGCTTTAGAATAGTGAGTCCTTTCTATTTCAAATAGAGTCCAGAGGCCTATTTGAACCAGCAGACTGATTTATTAATTTTACAGAATGATACACAAAAGATTAAGGTACTATAGAGCTTACTGTACTACAAGCTGTGATTCAACTGCGCGCGACAAACGCTGCTATCCGGGATGGCGCATGCGATGGGAAACCGCTGTAACAAGCACATCTAGCCGCTGCCCGTGCAAAACTGCATGTGAAGTGCTTTGAGTGATTGCATGTTATCTCGAGATCAGATGAGTTATGCTCATCTCCTGTCTTTGAAAATATAATTAGCTGAATCGTATAAATGCTGGATTAAGATTTTGTGGGGGGTCGAATAGAGATCTCAATCTTTTGTGCGATTTAATTGTGCACCTCTACAATATGTGCACAAGGTAAAAAGAATAATGGATACTCGTAGTGCTTGATTTCATGTTGTTCTTTAACACACAACATCAAGCCTCATTTATGGGTGCATGCATCATATCAGTACTGATGGCTATTTGGAACAATTTGTACTGTAAATCCGACTTATTCTGGTTTGTTACATAAATCAACTGTTCTTCATTTCAGTTATGGATACTCACTATTACCCATGTCTGCTCGAGTGGTGCTTGAATCGGATTGTTTTAAAAGGGTTATTTTCTTTTACAGTTCTGCATTAAAACATCATAATTCCCTCGAAAAAGAATGAAGTGACCAACAATTTTACAATCCCACTGGCTCCATTTGGATAGAACTACATTTTTAATCACCTTACAGAGCTATAGGGTAAGGGGAAGAGAGTATAGGGATGAGAGATGGAGAGGTCCTGTGGTTCTGTCGAGGTGTGCGACAGGATCGGGTTTATGTGAGGTGTCTAAATCTTTAAGAGCTTAGCAGCAGAGCATGGCTGAGAAATGAGAGATCTGGGAGCAATTACAGAAGATAGAGAGAAGAGGAGAGATGAGGGGGAGAAATGAATGAGCCAGTGAAAACGAGATGAAGAGATTTGGTTAGTCTGTGTGTGTGTATATGTGTTAGGGTAACTCAGTGGCTCGGACTCCCCAAAGGCTGACCAGATGCTGCGTTTCCTGCTTAGATGAACAGCTTCGTTTTGAGGGCCTAAGAGAGAACAAAGTGCAAATGACAGCTTTAGTGTTTTAAGGGATGTTGTGGGATGGGTTTAGAGTGCAGTTAACTTCCATGTTGTAGGATATTTCAGAGTGAACCTTTGCTCAAACTGTATTTTTAGTCTAATCCAGTGATTTGTTCATGTTTTCTAGAGTTAAATTAGGCTTTTTACTAGAGCGGATGACTGGTACCATTATGTCCTTCAAAGAAATATATGTTGCTGATGTAAAACGTTTTTATAAATAGCTTAAAATACAGTTTATTATTGAAGGAATAATAAGCTTTTTGGTGATGTTAAAGCTGAATAAAACAGTCATACATGGTCATTTAATTAACACAAAGGTAATTAATGCTTTCTGCAGATGTAAACATGGTTATTTTTCTTAAAATTATGTTTTTGTTCTTTTGAATAATCATTCATAATTTTTCATTTTTGTACAATGCTTGTGTTTTTCAAGAGAAAATGAAACTCCATTTGTAAACCTTTCTGGGTAACTAGTATCCAAATTGGATCAATCTATTGCTGTATTATTGGGAGGTTTTGTAAGTTTTTGAACTATTAAAGTGAGTCAGTTATTTATTGTGAAGTCAGTTGTGCATATGAAAATAGTGATGTTTATTAAATTCGAAAGAGATCATTGTATGTTGTTTTTTAAAATAAACATTCTCTCATTTTTAGGCTTTTTCGAAACCCAGATGGTGGTTCTTTTGCTTGTGTAAAATCATTTCTATGTGATTTAGCACCTGAGTTGTCGTGATCAAATCTGGCAGGTTAGGTGGGTTGGTGTGTCTCTTCATTGGCCCCTGTTTAAAAGCTGGTGGTGGTGGTGAGGTTACAGGAGGCGTATGGGGTTGCAGTACAGGAGAGAGCTGATCTGAACTCGGCAGCCGTGAAGGTGCTCTACAGAGCACAGGGCAGAGCCGCAGGATGGCAGTGCCAGCTTGGTGCCTAGTCATCTGTGAGTCCAGCATCAGGAGGCGAGAGAAGCGACTGTGCCAGCTTGCTTTACACATCTCTAGCAAAATGTTTCCTCTCTCTCTTTCTCTCTCTCTTTCTCTCTCTCTCTCTCTTTCTCTCTCTCCCTCTCTCTTTCTCTCTTTCTCTAGTTTTTGCTCTCTCTTTTTTTTCTCCAGCTGTGGTGACTCAGCGGGACAGTGGGTGCAGAGAGACAGAGAAAACTGCAGCATTACAGTTGAGGTCATTTTTGTTAAACTCACAACATCTCCCAAGTGCAAATGCCTAAATTCTGCCTGAGGCTAGCCATTCATAATCATGAAATTAGTATTCTTTGAAAGCATTGAGAAATCCTTCTGGATTTACCAAAGCCTATTTTGTTCTTTCAAAATTCTTAATGTCAGTATTTTTTTTTTTTGAAGTAGATTTTGTAATGGCTAATGTTATGGACATTTTTATGTCTAGAGAGCAGGATGAAAATGAATGCAATCTAAAGAGTTTACTGCAAAGCATTAACGTTTAGTTCAGATAAGATCTTTTAAATGGTAATAAATCATTCTAATATGCTAATTTGGAGCTTAAGATGTTCTTTATTTAAGCATTTATTAAAAACAAATAATATGATACAGTAATGTGTTATACTTTTACTGCCAATTTGATCAATTTAATTGCTGTATAAAAAAACGTAAAAAAAAAAAATCTGACAAACAAAAGTAGTGCTGTTTATCCTTTAAATAAAGTCATTCTGCCGTGACTTGCAGGCAGCCTTTGTCTTGGACTGTAATGGAAAGTCAATAGGCTCAGGGTTACGCTGTGATATAGGCTGGTTCATTAAGGTGCTTTTGAAAGTTTGAAAGATGAGAGTAAGCATTTATCTTGGGCTGTGTGTTTAAATATGTTTTAAGGTTGAGTGTTGAAGTCTAGCTAAGAGACTTTAAGATATTTCCTCTTTAGATGATACATTTGAACTCCATTCCTTTACCTCTCTTACCACTCTGTTTTTTTATTTTATTTGATCTTAATTAGTAATTAAGGATAACTTTTTGTTTAGGAAAACTCTGACAGGGTCAGTTTTTTTAAAGGACAGCTGAAGTGACCCAGAAATCCAGATGAGAATTTAGCTTAGTAGTTGAACCACACAGTTTGAGACAGTGCTAAGGTCCCCTTAACAAAAACAAATTTGCTCTCCATTTAATGTAATTTCTGTCTAGAAGAAGCAATTAGATGTATTCATGAAAATAATAGAATTTTTCTTTCCAATGTTTATTTTGTAAGACTGATTCTAATAGATCACTCTCTTGTCTCTCTGTCTGGGTATTTTTAGTTAAGCTGCCACTGATAACACGAGTTATCACTCTGTGACACCAGTGACACTATGCCATATAGAAACCCCTATATGGCATTTTCACATTTCCTCTGGATATTCATTTTGCTTATGAATCTCACCTATTGTGCAGATGACAGCGGTGTGTTCATAAATGTAAGCAGGTCTCCATCTCTATTCAGCTGAAAGGTGTTAACTAAGTGAATCTAACTGAGCTGTTTGTGTGGAGACTACTTCCCTCTATTCATTCATAAAGACAGCTCCATATATACAACCCAGAACAGATGCAGTAACGCAAGTCCACACTTTATTGCAGAAACCTCTCATTAGTTTTAAACTGGAAGGATGTGTTGAATTACCACAAATAATGTTCAAAAAAGTTCAGGTGTGAGTGTGTGTGCTGATCTGGTGTCAGGGGCAAGTGAACTTCTCACCCTGTAATCACCATGGGCAAAGTGTGAGCCGGCATGGATCACTGATGGCTGCGGCCACATTCTAATCACTCCTTTTTGAAAATGAACAGAAGGCACAAAAGCTGAGGGAGAAAGTGCTCTGATTGGAAGCAGGATGAAGAAAAAGCTCCTCACAGGAAAGAGGTCTGCTTGAACGGATCCCCTCTGCTTCAAGTGGCCTTGTTTGAGAGACGAAGCCAAAGTCAGACAACTGTAATCAGCTGTCCACAAATACTGTCATTCACTAAATCAGGGGCCGTGGAGGATAAAACTGTGTGTGTGTGGAAGAGAAAGAAGCTCTCAATCGAGTCATGGAGGAACTGTCTCTCTCTGTGTGTGTGTGTCTTATAGAGAGGCTCTTCAGAGTGTGTTTTAAGCTCTGGCTGTTTGGCAGAACTCCGATGTGAGAGCTCTTGATTTGGTTCTTTTTTTTAATATGTCCTATTTTAACCACATTTAATCACGTTTGTCATAAAACCTTTAGCACACTAACCCGAAGTTCTATGTTGGAACCCATAGCAAAACACATAGAGCCTGATCCAGGATAGCTTTCTTTGTAGCTTTAAGGGATGGTCCACCAAGAAATAATTTGCCTACCTATGTCATTCCAATCCTGTATGTCTGACATCCAAGAAGTTATTTTGTTGAAATGATGGGAACCAAAAACATTTAAGCCTATCGGCAGAAAGCACACATGCTTCTAAAATAAATGTTTTCTTTGCGAAGAAGGTCGAAAGTCGTATAACATGTTGAAAGATGTTTTGTCAGCTGGGCAATTGGTATGTTGCTTGTTAAACAACTGTACAATCTTTTGAACACTTAGTACTTCCCTCAAAATCTTGTTTTCATTCCTTTCAATTTCAAATTAAATATTCTTTTATTAAAATAACTATTCACTTTTAAGGCTTAATTTCCCCTGAAGTTATATTGTTATTCAGTAACTGTAAAAATAGCTCTTGCAACAAAAGTTGCAATAGTCAGACTTCTCTGACCCTCTGAAATATAAAATAATTCTGTATGCAAACTACTTAATTGTTTGCAGAAGTATCAGGTGTTTGTAGATCCATCCTGTTTCACTATGCTGACGGTGTATACTGTAATGTCACTTACAATGTCCTTGAGAAACAGCCGTGACCCCTGCAACAGATCTTACGCACTCAAACGCACTCACTGCTGCACTGAAAGAGGTAGGAAATTGTGTCCTTTTGGGAACCAGAGAGAGGTCATTCAGTGTCTGAGCGTGTCCTTGCTCATGCTGTTGAAGTCTCCTTCAGCGTTTCTGCTCTAAAACACCAGCAGGTGTGCAGGCAGATCGGTGGGAATGTTACTCGTCTCTTCCGCTTTTTCAGCTCCTCCCTGGAGCCCCTTCGTCTGTGTTCCTGCCTGTTCTCTCTGAGCTGGGAATACATCTTCATAACTCAGATCTCATTTTAATAAGTGACAGAAGCAGATTCAGCTCAAATATTAAGCAACCGCATCATATTACCACAAACCTCTTCCCATACATTCCTGAGAGAAACATCGTTCTGCTTTCAGCCTGAAAGGCCTTATGTTTATGGACTGTGATACCAGAGTTATACTTTTCTTTTTTTTTTTTTTGTTGCTTTTGAATAATGTAAGTTGTGTAACATGCAAGCTTACTTTTATACCGTCTTTTTACCGAGCTGTCTGTCTCTTGCTTCTCCAGGAGGATTTAGGCAGTCGTGTCGGCTTGTCACCACGGAGAAAGCAGGAGAGAAAGTAATTGCGTTGTTGCAGTGCTTGTAGAAATCCCATCAGCCCTGTGGGCAGGCCTGTCACAGAGCATAAAGAGCTGGCTAAAAACTTAAGCATCCATAGACAGGGCACCAGCGGTGGTGGGCAGGGAAACGCCTCTCGCATAGAGCCGAGGTGTCACAGGAAGCAGATGAAACTGCTGCTGGTGGTGCAGGAACAGGACCAGCTACTGTTTCCATTAGCTAGATCTGTGCTGATAAGAACGGGGATGCTGGTAAACATCCAGGCTGAACAACCCTGATAACCCTGGGTGAATGTGCTCTTGTTTTAGGCTCTGATCTCCGGCCATTGGACTGATTTGCATCCTGAATGAGTGTCAAATACAGGCTGCCAGTGCTGATGCAAATAGACAGGTAGATAGACGGTCACGTATCTGCTTGAGCTTTTAACTTCACTATTGGTTGACGTGTTTGCTAGAGGGTGTGGTTATTACACATTTAATGACAGAATACACGGATTTATAAAGTATTTATTTAAAGGTGTAGTGTGTCATTTCTTATTACTAGAATCACCAGATGGAACTGCAAATAGAACAAACATTTATGGCTTATACTGCTGTTCAGAATTTTAGAATACTTAAATATTATATTGATACTTATTAAATAATGATCCTTCATAAAGTATTCTAATATGCTGCCTTGGTGTTTAAGAACCATGTTTTGTAAGATTTTCTGCTTCATATTTTTGTGGAATCCATAGTTCAGAACCATTCAACAGTAAGACACTTTTGAAGTTACTTTAATGCACTTTTTATTTGGCTATTAAATTTCTTAAAGGTGTCTGCGCCGATAGCCTTGTGGGCAATGTGCAGACCTCCCCCCCATCTCTTTACCACTTCACTTCCTGTCAGTTCTGATCTATCTAATAAAGGCAAAAACAACAAAAATTGATCTTTTTATTTAAAAAAAATTAAATAAAATAAAAAAATTCACAAAAAATAAATATACATAAAATAAAAAAAAAACACACAAAGGTGCATGTTAGATTCTTCCAGCATTTTTTCTTTCTCTCTTCGGATGCGCTTTAGCTCATCCTCCTGTCACCTCTCTTTGTGTGCTGTAGAAATCTTTTGTGCTTTCCTGGCTTGGGAATTAATCAAGGTTTTAATGCCTCCCTCCTTCCCTCTATCCCTTAATTGAGTTTTGAGGGGAAAAGGAGGGATTTGTTTTCTGTTTCTGATTGTTTTTAAGTGTGACTGGGGCTGAAAAGCATCTGGATGTGTGTCAGAGCAGAAGTAAACATGTCAGAGGTTTAACTGAATGGAAGGCTGCGCTAATGGTGCCAAACACGTGTTTGATTTGTAACAGCATTATTAGCTGTGAAATCTTGGAAAGGTGTATCTAGAGAGACTGGAATCAGCGCTGTGCTTCTTTTAAAGTTTTCATATAGAGGTCGATAATCTTCATAAACAAATGTGTCATGCTGTGGTCAGACCTTTGACATCGCCTTGACCTTAAAACATTAAAGTATATTGAGAGAAGGCCTCAAATCAAGCTGATGTGATAGTTAAGCATGGAATATAAGGTTCTTGTATTTTGTCTTCACTGTTGTGAATCTGTGTTAAATAAATGATTTGTCTCTTTCTCTTTCTCCTTCTCTGTATTAATTGTTTTTCTCCACGTATTTAAATAAACTAATGAACGTCACATCTGAATAGATCAAAGTCAGTAATCTAGGTGTTCGCTTGTTCTAAATGTTTTTTTAGTTTGTTCATATTTTTAATTTTTCTGTTTCTCTCTTTCTTACCAGATGGTCACAAGAACAAAGAAAATATTTGTGGGTGGATTATCAGCAAGCACAGTCGTTGAAGATGTGAAACAGTATTTTGAACAGTTCGGAAAGGTAAGACCAGAACATCACTGCCTACTGATATTCCAATATGAACGTTTCCATGCCCAGGCGAACACGGACTCACTCGTGTCTGCTCCGGATTTATTCGTTACAGTGCTGTGCTGGAAATGAGGGCACAGGTGTGTGAAGGCGGTGTGGTTGATTTAAGAAACTGTTGTTGGTGTTTTCAGTGTTGTTCAAACTTGCAGAGTGAATGAAGTATTTCTATCCAAACATTTACTGAAACTGATTAGCACCTGCCTGGGGTGGGGCTATAATTGGTGTGACTGGGATGAGTGAAGTTGGGGGTGGAGTTTGGAATTGTGGGTATGGCTAATTTGTTTAGGTGTGGAGTTGTACTGTATTTTTGTCTGGCTTTTGTTGCCATAGTTATGGAAATTTCAAATCTGAATGAAAGACTCCCGGCTGTTACTATTACCTGTCTGCTTGTATAAATAAAAATGAATCGGAGTGTAAGCATTCACCACGACGGACGCAATCATCATGGCTGAGCAGGATTTGATTGACTTGATTATATGAGACGAGCTTTTTTAGCTTCTCGTGACTCCTCTTCTTAGCTTCTCTTGGAAGATTTTAAGAGCACAAACAAATCAGTGTGATTGAATATGTCATCTAAAATCAGAGCCCCTCTCGTTTTCTCTTTTCACAGCTCTTTCTCTCTTTCCCAAAGGCTGAGAAAAGGCTCTCTTTCAGGCTTTCTTTCTCAGGTGGATTGTATGTTTATTAAATAATCTGGCCATCCGCTGAACACTGCCATTATCTCTGTGTGTCTGTGCAGCACTAAGACTCCCACAGATGGTAACTGGTCCTTTAGAGAGAGACAGCAGTCAGGCAGTTCACATTTCTCAATTGGACATGTTTGTAATTTCTTAGTGGACTTAAATCCATTGTGTGAACGCATGTTTTAAGTTCAGTTGTCTCTGTATGGATGTGGTTATGTGCTTCAGTGCTCAGGGTGAATTTGTGTATGTGTCTAATTTTGTGTAAATGTGTTTTGGGTAGTTGTGGCAGTTGGTTAAGAGCCGAAAGGAGGAAACAGGTGGTGATTTTCACAGTTTTCTTACCTCTATCAGGAAAAACTCAGCGGAGAGAAGTTCACCAGAGTGAACAATGGTATGATTTTTTTTTTACTTTTGCTCTTTAAAGTATCTTAAGGACCTCTGAAATCCATTTATTTAATTATTCATTTATTTTTTCAAATAATATTTCCGTTTTAATTTTTCTAGACCTTATTAATGGTTAAATTAACTAGAAATGTGTTTTAATTAATAAAATTTTATGGAAATCATGAAACTTACAATATTAAGTAGAAATGTATTAAAAGTTTTCTCAATTTGAATCCTTTCATTACATGTTAATAATTTAAAAGCATTTCAAATTAACTTATTTCCTTAAAACAATACAAAATATTATATATATATATATAATGCATTTATCTCAATTATGGCAAATTGTCACATTCCGCGTTGTACAGTAAATTCTGTTTTTATGACTAAATTCCACAATTCTGTACACATTTTCCACATCATAAAAAAATCCCAGGGCCTGACTCTTTCTAATTCCTATCAAATTGAAACAAACATTTGACTAAAAATTTTATGTCGAAACTTTTATTAAAGCGTAATTACTCCCAGCCATCCACAATATACATGAGTTTGTTAATCAATTGGAACTAATTTTAAAAAGTTAAGCGTTACGTTACTTGCTTGCCTTACCTCTGCAGTAAATGGGCTGCCATCAGAATAGGCCAAACAGCTGATAAAAACATCACAATAATTAATCGACATGACTCCAGTCGAATTGACATTTTGTTAAGTGAAAAGATGCTTGTTTGTAAGAACAAATTTAACGCTTCTGTTATATGAGCACTAGCAAATCAGTTGTCAACTGCAGTGAGATTTTCAGCCACAGGTGTCGCTAATACCAGGTGTTTCTGAATTCTCTATAGACTCTGTTCTACTCTATTAAATCTATTCTGTCTGTTCTGAAAATTGCCCTGCACTTTTTAGTTTTAATAATAGTTGTCCTTTGTAATGGAATGATAGAAGCCGAATAAGTGCTAGTAAGCACAAACACTGATATGCTTCACACAGGTGTGTGCCTGGACAAGGAAGAAAACACACAAGTGCAGCTCTGAACATCACACAGAGACACAGCTGGCCATCGCTCAGAACAACTCCCTCCACAGACACGAGAGAGAGAGAGACTGCTGCCACCTCAGGGTGCTTGTGTTCTTCCGTTCAGAGGAAACAGAGAATTGTTTTCAGAGGATACAACGATGGTAGGGTCAGAGACAGGAAATGTGTTTGTAATATCATGGCAGATGTTTAGTGTGCATTGAGATTTTCTAAATAGCAGGCCGGTAATTTAGAAAAAGGCAGATGACTGTTTCCGTTTGTGTGGCGTCTGAGTGTATTGCTTCATTTAGTGACATGAATGCATAATAACTTGAGCCAAATGGATTTAATGACCAATAGCAGATGTTCACTGCCCCAGCTACCACAAAATGACTCTCAGACTATGTTTAAAAAGGCCAAAATCTAAATGTCGGCTCTACATGCAGATTGCACTTCTCCAAAAAAAATGTGTCTAAAAAACGGAAAATAGAAAGGAGAATGTGCAAGGACGTCCTCATTCTTCTGGAGTTTTTGTATTTTTCATATTTATTTTCCACTGAAATCACCTGTCTGATTTAGTTACAGGTGCACATTTTCATAACTTTACATCTCGAGGCCCATATAATACCACGTCTACTTTCTCTGTGTGAGTATGTTAGACATACATTTGCCTTGAGTAAGTGCAAATATGTATCTTATTTTCATTAGTAAGTGGTGATGAGTGTGGGTGTACTCAGGTTTTTTTTTTTTTTTTGGTGAATAACATGCTGTTGTCTTTTGAGATGATATTAAGTATGAGAAATTAAGTGCAAGAGACTTCCTTCTGAAACATTACAAATATAAATGTTCCTTTGGACATTCTGAAGTCTCCTGGCTCTTCATGTGACAGGGTTTGCAGTCAGGCATGAGATGATGTTAACCTGTGGAACCTATTACACAATATCAGATTATAGGGCTGTCCCCGAATAGTCGAAGATTCGATGCATCGATATGCCGAGCCTGATTCGACCACCGATCTCACAGTCGA
>JAUCMT010000061.1:472731-490599 GCA_032357475.1 Enteromius thamalakanensis
ACTGTAAGTTCATCAAAGTTGTCTTAAGACAAGAACACATTTTGGTTTAAGTTTTTAGGACAACTTTGATGAAAGGTTTTGATCCACTTTAAATGTTGACTTATATAAATTTGCATAAATGGAAACTCCTTTTGGGGTTTTCCCCCCTCAGTTCCAATTAATCTATATAATCGCAGTTGGGTTATTTTGACTAGGTTAAAAAATAACTAAAATAAACTAACACAAAGACATAACATAATAAACATTATTTTTTACCATACAAAAAGAGTTATCTGTTTTTGCAAATAGGCTCTTCATACAAACCTGATAATATGATTTATAATTTAATTAATTGACACACATGTTTACAAAACTCATATAATTGTTAATGAGGGCATGTCATCTGAGGCTGTGACTAGGTCTGGTCCATGATGATGCAACAAAGAGTGAGATACTGAAAAAACATGCTTTTTTTTGTAGTTTCTCTCTTGATATTCTCTGTATTACAGATGTCAGGTGGAGATCAGACCTCAGTGGAGAGGATCTGGATGAAAGCGAGACTGTGATCTCAGCGGATTATTTCTGATGTATCCTGGGCTGATTTGTTGCTGACATCTTGTGTCTCCCCAGCTGTGTTTGGGGCTGGAGTTGGTCATATCCTTTATGGAAGTGCCCGACTTTGCTCATAATAACTGTAGTGTACTGAGGTAAAGCTCCGATTCTGAGATCTAGCGCACAGAGAGTACGGGAGAGAGATTGTTAGAGCGGTCAGAGCGGCCGGAAATCAAAGAGAAGAGAGGGAGGCTTTGTACAATTACCATGCGCTGATGATACAATGCTTTCTCTCTCTGTCTGTCAGGAGATGAAAGTCTTTTTCTTTGTATTGATGCTCTTGATCATTCACAGGTCTGTAAAAAGGTGCAATCGCAAAGACGAGCAGGGAAAAAAAGTTGTAAGTCGTACTGTCCGCTTTCATTTAGCAGTGTGATTTTTCACGAGTCAACGGCGGCAGCTGCAGAGGAAGAGATCTCAAGTTTACAACAACTGTGCTTATATTCATTCATTCTCTCGACGCACGGCACAATTCCCGCTTCGCTTCCGACAGGGGAAGCGTTCTCGCAGGGAAACAGTTCAGCGGTGGGTTGTCGTTGCTGCGAGCAGCATGTTTGCCAGGCTGTTCAGCATGACTCATGAATTATGGATTTCGTGTGTTCATGTCAGCCGTCCCACAATGCCCCGCTTCTCTGGGGTGACAAGGAAGTGTGACGAAGAGTCTTTTCTCTCTCAGCGGAGGCCCGATTCCATCAGAATCTGATAGCTCACTGCTTCGACTCCTCGACGAGCTGATATTTCACAGTATAACAGTCAGGGACGTGCCACAGAGTAGACGAATGGTGTATATGAATCTGATCTCTGTGTGCAGATGCTGTGCTGTACTTTAATCAGGCCAGACAGCTGTGGGAGTTTCATGTGTCCTCTGTGTCTGTGTGAAAGAACAGATGGCCGGCCGCCCGAGGTCTCGGGCTCTTTTCAGCCGACGCAGGAAATGAGAAGAGGGGTTGAAGAGCTTCCTGATGGACGGAAGAAGCGAGTGAGATGCGAGTTCAACCCCTTGACCTAAAGAAGCTTCTTAAAGCTGTTCTCTTGTGACAGCTGTACTAAGACACTGTACGTGTGTGATCCTTGACCAACCTTGAGGAAGAAAAACATTTATTTATACATAATTTATTTAAATATAGCATATTTAGAGCCTGCATTTCATCTGAAAAGCTGCTGAAAGTTTGACATGATCACAGTTTGGCTTTTAGTTAACTATTTCTATCATGACAGCTCTAGGAGGGATTGGCATGGTAGTATACATGACAATGTTAATGCATTTGTTCTTGGTGGAATAGATCTGCTATGCTGCTGGTACTGCCAAAACTTGCCACTGCCTCATACATCCACAACATGCTGCTCTGAGCTTGTAAGGAACATTGCTGCTGCACATATAACATGAATTTCCCTCAGAGCATACGTGATCCCTCTGTAGTAGATCTATTCAGGTGGAGCTGGGGAAGGTGGAGGGTTTCTAAAGTGCGGATACAGCTTTGACGCGTGATGCTGTAATTGTTACTGAGTTAGATTTACCAGACTGCAGGTTCATGATGGAACTTTTTATTTCATCATAATTAAAAAATATATATATTTTTTTCTTCTGACCCCAAACTCAGGGTCACAGCTTGAATACAGAATTGATGCTGGTTTGTTTGCCTCACCTGTGTCCTCCATGGTCATGTCATCAGGTGTTGTCAGGTGTCGCTGGACTGGAGAGGAGGTAATGATGTGCGGCATAGCCAGATGGTGGGTAGAGCCGGTTCAGTGGTGTTAGAGGAACCCTGAGTGCAGGTTGTTTTAATTGAGTTGAATTAAACTGATGTCAGTTACAAATGGAGATGAGAGAGAAAATCTGTGCTGTTGATCAATAAAAGCCATTAGTCCCTTCGATCAGAACTGTACAGCTTATTTTTCATTAAAGAATCTCATGTCACGCTAATCTTCCTTCTCCCTTTCTCTCTTTGTTTGAGTTGTTGTTTAGTTCTTGGTATTTTTTTTTTTTATGTGTTGTGTTTTTTGTTTAGTTTTTTTTCCCCCAGAAGAAAAGCATGCTCTAGTATGTCCTTTGATGCCTCTGTAAGGATTACATCTTGAAATTGTCTGCTGGAATTTAGTGTTATCTGTCTAGTTTATAAAAATAAAAAAAAATAATATTTTTTGATTTCTAGAAAACTCTGTGATTTAGCGATACCACTGCCTCAAGGATTTCCTCAAGGAAAAGCTGCTTTAATCTCAGATGAAAGAATGCTGGAATATTGTGATCCTCTCTTCTGTGTGTGGATCATGTGTAGTTGTTGTCAAAGGTGTGTGGTGAAGGATTGATCCAATGCTGTAAGGAAAGGATGAGCTTGGATGAGTTTTATTCATATTGGCAGAATGTTGTGGATGTCTGATCAAATGCAGTATGAGGCTGGCAACCAGCCTGTCTCTCGCTTTCTCTTTTACTTTCAGAGGGAGTCGTTTGCTTCTCTGCAGGTTATCCAAACAGAAGTTCTTGGCGCCTGCTGTAATGGTGATGCTAACATGTTTGCAGTCGGATTCCGCTGAGCATTATGATGATGAACTTACATCGAACACGCAACCTCAAATAGACACGCTCCTAAAATACACACGCACACCTAAAACACACAGTGATATACGTCTGGAACTCCATGGAGACAGATAGAAGAGTTTAATTTTCTTCTTTCTCCGTTTCTCATATTAAACCTTTTTTCTGCCGTTATGCTTTCTGAAGCCTGAACGCTCCTCTGGGGGTTTGTGCTTCTCCGTCTCAGGTCAACGGGCCACCATTCTCTTCTCGTTTTCTTTCTCTTAGCTTTGCTCTGACAATTTATGCAGCATTTGCTTAATGTTTCAGATTAATCTGCAAGGAACTTCAGAGCACAGAGCGTTCTCTTTGAAAGCCGCCCCTTCTGATAGCAGGTTAACAGAAGTGGGCCAGATGCAAGCGAATCACACACTTTCAGCGTGCGCCTTTTGAGATGAGGACTTCTCTTCAAGAAGAAAAGAAAAAAAGCCAACAGAGAGGCAAAGGATCTTAAAAATGTTCTGCTTTGGTCTTCGTTAATTCACCTTTAAACGCCTGGAAAGCGTTCACACCCACTGGCTGTGCTTAGATGTTCTGAAACATGGTGTTTCATTTAATGACCTGAATGTGTGAATTATTCTCAAGAATCAGCTAGGGAAAATTACTATATATATACATGTCTGTCATGTTTTTGTAGGGGAGAGACGTTTGTTATGCACAACATGATATAGTCAAAAAAAAAAGAAATTTGGAAGAAAAGAGAGATTTGACTTTCTACTTTTTTTATTTTTATGGGTTTTTTAGGACTTTTTAGTCAGATAGGACAGTTGAGAGACAACAGGGAATTACTGGGAGGAGGGAGGGCAGGAGGATCAGCACCTCGAGACGGGAATCAAATTCTGGTCGCTGCCCTATGTTGACGCACTAACCACAAGGTTATTGCCGCTGATATATTTTTCATATTTTATTAATACTATATTTGTTTTTATTTGTTCACTTTATTTTGATGTTCATGGCCGATATAACACTGAGCGGACAGGAGTCTTGTAGGCCCTCTGATATTGTGCACAGTTGGACATCGTGATTGACAGCTTTCCTGCTATGCGTGATTGGCTACCTGCTGTGTCCATCCTCAAGTGACATCACCTGCTGATTGTAGTTCCTTAGTGACCGTGTTTTTGTCTGATTATGTCTGTCTGTCTGTCTTTTTCTTTTTTTCTTTCTTTCTTTTCTTGCTTCCTTCCTTACTTCCTTCCTTTCTTACTTTTATTTAACCCTTCAGCTTTTTTAAACTCAAACTCTCTTTTGATGTCTGTCATCATTATTAGTCTTGAGCTTCTAAATGATAAACAGATGATGATTTACTGGCATCTAGAGCTGGAAGCTGCCATGCTTCAGAGAACAATATAATCCTCCCATTGCCACAGTCATTTTCTGAACGTCTGTCCTGCCAGTAAACCCTGTTTGTTTTGTTGGTGTTTTTATAAATCTTGGATGAAAGACATTGAAACCCATTCAGCTGCTGCCAGCAGTGGGTGGGCCTGGGGAAAACACACACACACACATACACACAATAACAGTCGTCAGTCTTACATGGTATGTAAAATAAAGAGAAATTGACACCGGTTAAAATGGTTGTCGTCTGGTGAGAGAATTGTAACGTTGTCATGGTAATTGGGGGTGTTGGAGGATGATAAACCCGCTCATGGTGGAGTCGGAGTGGGTGTGAATTACATCTTATCAGGATGAGTAGAGAGAAGACACACTCACACATACCGCAACACAAACCTGTGCACAAAGACTCATTACTGACCTGCGTTTACTTCAACAACTGAGCAGACTGTGATCTCACATTCTTTGAGTTTGTGTGTGACTCTGATCTGATTGATTCTGCCATTAGTGGTGCTCTAACATGAGGACTGATTCATTCACTCATTCAGATATTGACATTTGTTGATGCTTACAGTATATCTACACAATATACCGGCTGATATTGGATGCACTTTTAAAAGTTTGGAAACACCCTAGAAAAGTGGGGTTTGGACAATATTGGCAGGGCTTCTTTTTAATTTGTGATAATTTTGCACTTATAAGGGACAACAGAACCTACAAAAACATTTTATTACATGAACAGTTTATACATAAAGGAAATTATCTTCAATGATAATGTCAAGTTACTTTAATGTCCATGCACCAAAACATAAGGACATATGCTAATATTATCCAAAACCACACTTTGCCAAAGGTTTTTCCAAACTTTTGGAGGGCAGTCTTTAATAATGCATAATTATGTTCCCTATTTTGTTTGTGTATATACAGTACAGTACAAACTAAGCCTAACCAATACTGCTGTTCAAAAGTTTGAGGTCAGTAAGATTTTTTTTTAAATATACATTTTATTATTTCTGAATTTCTGAACAAATTTCTCAGAAATAAAGACATTTTTAAAATACACAGTTGAAATTGTAATATTTCCCAATATTACGGTTTAATGTTTATATTGTATATTTTAGGTTAGGTTGTTTTTTTTAGTATTTGTAGTCCATGGTGTGTGCAGGTTGTAGCAGTGTTTGGAGGTTTATGCAGATTCTATTCAACAGCGAATGAGCATTTTATCTGTTGAAATTCTGTAGAACTATATGCATTAATCCAGCACAGAAAGAGCTTTTGTGTCAGTTGTGCACGGTGTATGATTTCACATACAGACAGATCTGAAACTTACATACTGCCTCAGGAGCTGAGAAAAAAACTACTGAAGACAGACAGAGAAAGAGGTTTCCCTCCTCTGTGTTTATCTTCTGATGCTCTGCTCTATAAGAAAGAGAAAGCAACATCTCTCGTATATTAACGGTTCGAATTACAGCGGCACAAATGGTTCTTCTCCGTCGTTTTAAAGACCCCCCTGACAAAACTAGCTGTCATGTTAATCCACGATGAAATAAAGACTGCAATGTCTTGCTGGATTCAAATAAGAACTCCCGTGTCTACCATCACAAAAAAGGCTGCGCTATTAAAAATACAGTTGGCACAGTTTCCCTGCATGCGAAGGAAAGATTTGACTGACATTTAGCTATTGTTTTCTATCGTGATGGAATGTGTCATATGTTATTATTGGAACTGCATTTAAAAGAGATTAGGAACTAATCTCAAAGAAAACACTGGAGATGAATATAATTAAGCAGATATAATTGAATTCATTTCTTTTCTTCTTAAGCTCTTTATGATTTCCATTTTAGAGCAGATTATCAGACTGACACAGGAGACATTTAGTTTATTTTTGCTTTGTCTGGAACCTTATTACGTATCTACGGTCTCTGATAAAATGGAGAACCTCTTAAAGGTCTTGAAGGATCTGAGCGGTGTTTAACCCTCTAGGGTCTGAGGTGATTTTGGGGCTCCTGAGATGTTTTGACATGCTCTGATATTTGTGGTTATTCCAGGGCAGGTGGAGAGAGATTCCACTCAAAGCAGATCTGTTTTGTGGATAGACAAGGTTTTGAATCCTAGTGAGAGGAGACAGTTAACTTTAAATGACTGTGTGTTTGTGTATATATATATTTATAAAGTTTAGTGTTGCAAAATGTGCACTTGTGCCAGACGGAAGTCTTTGGCTGTTGCTTGCATTGCATCTCAATTTAGTTGTTATTTAGAGTTAATAGTAAAATGTCTCAATTTTGCTTAATTTTAACAAACTGTAAAAAAAATCATTGTTTATTTGGATTGAGCTGTTTTCTCTAGATACTTTTCAGTACTTTCTGTGTATTATATATTTTGTTATGTAATATTTTGGTTTAAAAAAACTTTTCTGCTTTAATATATTTTAAAATGTTATTGATTCCTGTTTTACGGTCATTACTTCAGTCTTTAATGACAAATTGTTCTTCAGAAATAGTTCTAATTTGCTAAATAGCTGAATAGGAATATTTAACAGTAAGAATATTTCTGAGATTTTTGTTTTGGTCAATAGGAAGTAAAAACTGCATTATCAGTAATATTGTAAATGTTACTTTTAAGTTGAATGTGTCCTTTCTTAGTAAAAATATTTAATTAATTGATTATTGATTAATATTACTGACCCCAAACTTTTGAATGGTAGCATATTCATGATAGACATTTTCTTCAACTGTCTTTGGACAGTTTTTTTTATTTTTCTGGTCTTAAAGCATTCTCAGATTCCTTATATGTTGGTGATTTCTGGGGCTGCACAGTTTACAGTTTTGGCTTCATGTTAAGTTTGTGCTTATGTTGGCTAAAAAATATTCCCTAAATAGGCAGCTCTGTTAGTTTTTGACCAGAGCCAGAGAGAGAAAGGATTGATGTGAATTTCTGTGTGGCCCTCACCTCCAATCACAGTCTGGAGAGAAAAGAGTAAAAATGCCATTACTTTTCTCATTACATAGAAAATGACAGAAAGCCCCTGTCTCTCCCTCTGCTTCTCTTTTCCTCACTGCCTCTCTTGCTTTCTACGTCTCTTTTTCCGTCTGTCTTTCTCCCTTTCTTTCCATCTGTCGGTTTTCCCCATCCATCTTTCTTATTCTCCATCTGTCTCGTTTCTTTCTTTCGGTGTCTTTCAGCTGTAATTCTCTCTATTTGCTTGGCTCTCTGTATCTCTATCTCTCTCATTCCCCTAACCTCTTTGTATTTCTTTTGCTCTTTAATTCTGGTCATCTCTTTTATCCTGTTTACACTACATTTGTGAGTTATTTGATTACATTGTAAGATCTAAGGTGTAATGATGGGCCAAAATGTTTTGTGATTTTGATTTTGATCGCATTGCATGGTTGGCAAACTTTTTTTTTTGTTTTTTTTTAAAGGACGTCCCCATCTGTTAGTCCTCGCATGCTCTTAAACCAGATGTTCAAGCATTCAATCGGTTTCATACAGCTTTGAAAAAAACAACTTTGGTTCCTGTGTTTGCCTGTAATCAACTTGCAAACAGATCAGAAGCCATTACTTGAACATCAGATGTGGAAAGATGCAGGTTTAATTAGATCTAATGCAGCTAAATGTAAATGATGATGGATGATAAATTAACAGAGACACATTCAGCCTCTCTGTATGTGTGGCGGAAATCTCATGGAGAAATCCAAACAGACAAGCGCAACAGCACAGCACTCGCTTAAAATCACAGTCAAAATTCAAACGCATTTGCTAATTTGTTACAGTTTGTATTTATGCTAAACTAAACTCATCGATGGCTGTTATGACTACTTCAAACCTTCATTAAGGTTTAACACTTAATATAAAATATAGATTTTTTGGGTTGGGATATTTAATGTTTCATATTTAAATATACAAATTTAAATTGTGATGATGAAAATAATTAAAATTTAAATATATATGAAAATTAAATTACTGCTTTTAATTTTTTTAATATATATATATTTTAAAAAGCTGTTCAAAAAAAAAAATAATAATAATAATAATAAAAAAAAGGTTTAGTTTTTTCATCCCTCTGTTCGTCACTAGACCTGTTTGTCCTGTCTGTCTTTCTCCACCTCTCTCAGTCTGTCTCCCTCTGTTTCTTTGCTCTGCTATCGATCGGTCAGCTCTGATGGAAATGTGCTTTTACTGGCTGCTGCTGGTGGAGACGGTTAAGGCTCTTGGATGCTGTCAGACGCTTTCGCAAAGGAATGAAGAAAAATGAGATGAATAGATTGGAGGGGCCGGAGGGAGGAGGGGAGGGCTGATATCGGCTGCTCTGCCGCTCGCTGGCAGTCGTCACGGAGCTAAATGAATACTGACATATTTATATTTATTTAAATTAAAGTTGTTGTGGCATGGTTAGTGTCAGGAGGATCTTATTTACATAGCAATTAGCAGCTTTATTAACCGCTTTTTCTGTTGATTAATATAATTAGCGTGTAGATAAGTGAATGAGAGTGTGTGTGTGGGGGATGTTTATAAAAAGGAAAAAAGACATCCTGATTAGCGAAGTGTAACAATGAAGCAATCACTTGTTATACCATTTTCTCATGGATAAAAGTGCCAAGTACCTTTCTGTACCTAAAAGGAGATTATTTTCAGTTTTACAATAGCTTATGCAATGGATTTTATGAGTTTCTGCACAGCCTGGATACATTTAACGCCTTTTAACAAAATGACCCATAATTGTCCTCCATGGCAGCTCAGTCTGACAATTCTGATGGATGTTGCTGTAGGTCTCTGCCTACAGACCTGTGCCTTCTGAGAGAACTTGTCTGCCCCCCAATCTCCTCCCGCCCCAGTCAAACACCGCCTCGCCCCTGAACATCCCTGCCCTTCCGCAGCTTGGTAACAATGGACATGCCAAGGTCTGCTATAGAATATGCATCAGTTCATCTCTTGGCCTGGTTGGTTGAAGAGCCAAGGGCTCATGAATATTTACATGTAACAGAGCCACAGATGTTTCTTAACATTGTGAAAGGAAAAGCGAGGAAATCAGACTCAAACTCTTTTCTGGTAATTAATTATTTTAAGCGAAGATAAATTAGTTATCATAATAACTGATTGCAGCAGCTGTAGTTTGAATGCAATCTGTCTCATCTATGTTTTTAAGAGTCTGTTCGAAGAACTGTAATTTCTGTCTCGTCTGACTTGGCCAATAACATGGTCAGCAGGTTTTTCAAGAGAATCAGCCTCCAGTGTCTCTGTATTGATTACCACAAGAGAGAAAACACTCGTAATGTCGTTCTTGCGATGCATCATTAGAGCCTTTCTGTAGCAAGCAGTCACAATCAACGGTATTTGAAAATGTGTGCGCACAGGCTCAAATTGAATGTTGGAATACAATATATGTACTAAGAGACACAAAACAGCTTTTATTCGGAAATGCAACAAAAGACATCAGATAGAAAGAAACGGTTTGTTAATAAACATTAGCTTGAAGGTGGGGTATGTAGTTTTTCAAAAACGCTTTAGAAAACCGAGTCAGGGCCGAGTAGCAAAACAAACTTTTAACCAATCAGCAGTAATGGGCGTGTCTACTATTGATGCAGAGGAAAGAGTGTTCAGTGTACAGGATGGACATTAGCCAAGCGAGTGAAAGAAAACCAAAGTTTTTCTAGACTTTTGTTTTGATGACATTGTGAAAGGAAGCGCTGAGCAGATAGTGTTTACGTTCTTCCTCTTGTTCGCCACGATCATTCAGTTCTGTCTTATACTGATATAAGTCTATCCTATTGTCAGATAGAACAGAAATGTATACAAAAAAGTATTATATTGATTGCTTTAATATTATTAATAAAAGTAAAGCTAACACTATTAAAATTTGTCGTTTGCCATGTATAATTTAAACAACTCTTTGAATGACTAACGAGCATTTAAGTTCACAACCTGTAGACTAGTCAATTCTACTTTAAGATCTTGTGAAGTGTATGCTGCATGTGAGTGTAATAAGTATTTATATTCAGACTATTTATTGTACCTATATATAGTAGTATATGTAGTCTGATCTTTTTACTGTGGTCTCAAAGGAAAGCCTCTGTTACCGTGAAAAACTCTTCCCTCCTCCATATTGTTCTTTCAAGTTACTTCCTTCTAGTAGATGGTATAAAGTGCAAGTATAAGGGCCAAGTATAAGAAGACCTTTATCCCAACCACAGATTGTATTTTAAAGAAGATCTTAAAATGCATTTAGGTATTAATTTTTGTATTTAATATGGTGCTGTTATTTGTAATGTTTTTTTTCTGAGCCTTTTGTCTAAAGACCATTTTCTACCCTTTGGGGATAGACAATACAGCTTTTTTTAATTGATGTTTTGAATTTGAATATATTCAGACTATACTATTTTATAGTACTACTACTAATAACATGTAACAAATCACATTAATGTGCGGTGTTCAACCTCTATACCCTTACAAAAACACATAAAAAGTGCATTTTTGTGTCTCAGATTCATGTGGCGTGCTCTCTGCAGAGCTCTGCGACCTGATCCTGGATCAGATGAGAGCTCATTCGTTCATGCGTTACATTCTCACCGTGAGCCAGTAAGACAGGGAATTCCTCAGCTCTCATCTCCTGGGCCTCTCTGAAATATATCCAGTCCAGTCGGCTGGATTACATCTTCTGTAACTCCATTTCAAATACAAATCATAAATGTGTTTCTCTTTGAGAAAGGTGAATTATTGATGTTTGAGCTGCAATCCCTGGAGAGAGCGAATGAGTTTTAGAGGAAGAGGAGAAGCGAGGCTTTTCTCTCTCCACACATATACTTAATCTACATTTAACAGAATCTGCAGTAGAAATCCTCTGTGTACAGTATATAATACAGTAACTTATTTATAGCTCATTTTATTATTATTTTATACTAAACTTTTTGCTTTTATTTTGCACCATTATTATTAATTATTGTGTGTGTACCAGTCAGAATCTAGTCCAAAAAAATTCTAATGTTTAACACATTTATTTCAAACCAACTGATTTACAACTGTAAGTAAGGTGGGGTGCTTGAAGAGTTGAAAACACTGACAATATAATATTTTATGTATATAAAGTAAAAGCGGTAATAAACAGCAGTGTAACACAAAAAAGAAACATTAAGACAAAGGATCTGGAAGCATTTTGAAATGAGCAAATCAATCAATTTTTCTTTTTTAGATTTTTTACAATATTGGAAAATTTCCGATGCAACCTAGTGCACACATTCATCATCACTGAAATCCTCCTGAATGTGTGATTTCCCTGGTCAGAAATGAACATCTCTGCGCTAACTCTGCTGAACACAGCGACACTGAACGACAATGCTTCACGATTAATAATTGAAAGTTTCATGAAAGATTGTGAGTCACAGAAAGAGAGTTGACATTTTCTGAGTGCATGCGACTCAACTGTTGCAAGCAGTCTTTCAGAGCTTGCCTTTCTAAGAACACATTCATGCAAGTTTGCGTGGGTAATTCAAAGTTCTCACAGTCATGGAGAACCTATCAGTTTGAATTGAGTTATTAGTTCATAAGTTCATACTGGTAACACTATTCTAAAAATCTAGTTAGGCTTGCCTTTCTAATTATGTTCAACTCTTTGTATTCTAGAAATGGCTTTTTGTAAATTGCAAAATGTCGAAAATGATTCAAGATCCTTCTTCAGTAATCATAAATGACCGGAGAGGTCATGGTTGAATCATGGAAATTCATTGTTCAAAAGGTGTGGAGATTTTAAGTGTTGTTGGTCATACTGTCAGAATGTTTTTCCCCGGCTGTTATACCTCTTCCTTCTTTTCTCTTGTATTAATGCTGTAGTTTCTGGGATTTAATTATTCATAATTCCTGTCTGTAAGGTGTGTATCAAGTGTGATCTCACCTGTATTAATGTGTTTGCCCTTTTGCAAATGTTTTCTAACATTTTGCCATGTTTCAGCAGCTTTTACTCACGTGTGAGTAAAGCGTCTTCTCTATCATTTAACTGCTGATAGCGGACATTTCTTCTTTATTTCTACTAAAGAAAGTCCAGAGAGTCCAGTAGAGTTTCAGTTTTCCTTTAAGAGTGATAAGAGCTCTGTCTGCCTCTTCAGCTTTCCTTTCAGGAGCAGAAGTGGTGTGTGTGTGTGAGAGTGAGAAGAGGTCCTTAACCTCCCATCAGATAGAGGCAGAGAGGCATTTCAGCAGTCCAGTGACAGACACTTTAGAAAAGACTTGCAGCGCTACACTGATTTCACCAGCTCAATGTGCATTACTGGTGTGTGACGCGTTTCTGATCTTCTCACAACCTCTCTGCTGTTGTGTGTGTGCAGGACCATATACAGTGCGCTGAAACTCCATCAGCATGATTTAAGGTCTTCCGATGCTTCCTTGCAGGCAGATCTTTGAGTAAAAATCATATTAATTCCTACATTTCATTGGTGGTGTAGACTAGACTGGCCTGGTTTGATGATATAATAATGATATAAATGATATTTTATGATAATCACTAATAGTGTTGCCTAAACTGGTATTATATGGTGTGATATGGTCCGGTCTAACCTTTTTACACTGTATATAAACTACCATAGACTAGAGTCAATTGCTGGGATCTGATATGATCAAATATGGTACTGTATAGACTGGACTGGGCTGATAAATTATATATTGACTGATTTGGTCTGTGATATGATATGAATTACAGTTTACTAGTCTGGATTGATCTAATAGGGTCTGGTCTGATATGTAATGATTATATGAACTACAATGGATTATACTGGATTCATCTTATCTAATATATTGTATGATGTGATCTGGAGTGGTCTGGTATGGTCCCATTAGACTAAACTTAATTGTCTGATCTAAAGTGGTCTGGCTTGATATGATGCATATAATTTTACAGACCGGACTGGTTTATTGTGGTATGATATGGTCTAACATATAAAGTGTGTGATATGCGAAAGAGTAGACTAGACTGGTAAAATAGGGTATAGTGCAGGATGGTCTACTCTAATGTGTGTAATAGACTGTGTGTGTAGACTGGACTAGTATAGCAGCGTGTGGTATGGCCTGGTCTGCTGTTGTCTGATCTGCTTTCCTCTGAGAAAACATCAGGCTCAGATTTGCTTGAAGCTTTTAACCCATATTTTCAGAGAAATGTCTGTTCTCATTTCGCCCATAATCACACTGTTTAACCCTGGGTTGCTCCAGGTGGAAGATCTGTCCTGTACAGTACCTCCGTTTCTATGTGTGTACTGGTTGGCTGTGGGGCTTATGTGGGCGGAGCAGGTTTGACTCCTGCTGCTATGATATTTTAATACCTCTCTATTAAAGACAAACCACGACCCCTGTATGTGTGTGTGTTTCTAGCCATCGGCCTCATACTGGGGTCCCCCGCTGTTCTGGACAGTCTGTCTCTTATACTCAGACAACTCCTCATGTTACCTAGCGACCGTATCCAGGAGGCAGGCAGTGCACGGACACATGGACCGCTTTGTCTCCCCCTGAGACTGGCTCTGTCTCTCCCTCGCTTTCTTGTGTGTGTGTGTGTGTGTGTGTGTGTGAGTCATGAAGGGCAAATTACTCTGGACACTGGTGTATGTCTGCAGGATTCTGTGTTATTTTTAAGAATCTGCCTGCTTCATACAAAGGTTTGTTGTCATGCATTTGTCCCGTTGAGCAATACTCCACATAAACTTATGATGGAAGTGATTTTTATCAAAAGTGCTGCTTGACATCTGCTCTTTTTACTATCGATCTGGTCTTATTAATGTTTATACCATGATATTTTATACATGTTGAGCTTAGATAATTAGATAATAAGTGTTGAAATGACTTTTGTTTTTCTTTCTTTTTTTTGGTGGACTTTGCTCCATGTATGTTCTTTGACTCATAAGTATAAGTATATTTTCTTGTGTTTTTCAGGTAGAGGATGCCATGCTAATGTTTGACAAAACTACAAACAGACATAGAGGTAAGACCAATTAGATCATTTAAGTAATATTGCAAAATATATATTAGTATCCTCTAATGTTGTGCATGATGCGCAAAGCAGTGTGAAAAACATTAAGATTTGACATTTGTAATCATTACAAATGCGAGGATTGATGATGCGTTATACCTTGTGTCATGCCAATAAAGCATGCTGAAATATTAAATACAGTAATCTTTATTTACTTGAAAAAAGGAAGTACAGTACAGAAAAAGAGAGAGATATAGAGAGTAAATATGTGTAAAACAGCCAGTAAATGTGTGTGATTTTTAGATTGCAGGAGTGCATATCCCACACACACACATTCTTTCACACTACTGTCTCCTTTCTCTCTCGTGTCCTTCATGCCCTCCAGGTGACTGTTAAACTGCTGTTAAAAGACGGTCTTTGTCCGCCTCCATTCTTTCTCCCCCTCTTTCCCTCTCTCTTTTACACTCTCTCTCTCCTTTCACTAAAGAAACTACAGCAGAATCTCTCTGGCATTTTCAGGCTGAAATGAGGATGATTGTGTTGGAAATTGAGCTCCAAAGCTCCATCAGTCCTGCTGCCCCAGTGCATTGTGGGAACGTGCATTGGCTCTCCTGTGGGCGCATGGATCAGGGATGTTATTCAGACATTGAAGGGGTTTTGTGGCAGGATTTCATGCTGTTAATTACAGATGTAATGGTGCGATTTTCATCAGGGCTCTGCTGGTTGCTTTTGTGAGCCGTTTGTGTGCCGTTACAGTGAATACCCAAAGGCCATACAGCCCTCGCTCTGCCAGAACACACACTGAGTTTGCAATAACATGCCGTCATGCAAACTAACTTTATAGCGTGTTTTTTTTTTTATTGTATATGATATCGTTCACATTGTGAAATCGTGAATGTTTCGGTAGGGTTGTTGTGTTTTTCGTAAATACAATCAGGGTTTTGGTTTAATGTTTAAGCTATAAAACACTTTATCAGCTACACTTAACAATAATCTTGAAGCTTGTGACGTGTGAAGAGATGTATTTTACCTGTGGAAATCAAACAGCCGTTAATAACAAAGCATCCTTAAATAATGGAAGCTCTTATGTTTTTGAATGCTGTACATATTCCGAGATTTATGCAAAAACCTGGAGACTTTTGCACTGGGGGAAAATGGTTTATGGATGGATAGATGCAATAATCATATGTAGATGGATGTATAGACTGATTATGGATGGATTGATAAATGGGCAGATTTATTAATGGATAGATCTGACAGTTGGATAGAGAAAGACCATAGTAAATGGATATGTATAGTGTATGGATAGATAGATGATTAGATAGTTGGTAAAAACTAAGTTAAGATAGTTGGTTGTGAAAGAAAGAGTGAAAATGGGATGAGATGAAATTTATTCTGACCAAAATCATTTCAATGCATATCACGTAATTTTTACTTGCAAACTGTTAAGAAGTTCCCATGAGCATCTCTCTCTGGTCCTCTGTTTACTGCAGTAATTCACATACAATATTCCAGCGTGGCATCTAAAACACTTGTGTTATCCAAACCCTCATTTCCCTGTCAAACACCCTGCTAGCGTCTGACAGAAGGTGGTTTTGACATGATGTTGGTGAGAGGTGGTTTAGTCTAGGTTTTTATTTTGACTCTCCGTGTAGGAGGACAAGTTTTAAAGCGGTGCTGACAGAGAAAGCTCAGTTCCCATCATTCTGCATTAAATGTTACACACATTATCGTTTTCCTTTGCATCGCTACTGCATTTGTTTCAAGCACATTTTTCTCAAAGATTTTTTTTCTCTCATCGCAATAAAAGACGCAGTAGCGCAGTCACACCTGTAATTCCCATGGCAGAAGTTCTGCTGCTTTTGCTCACCCAATTTCCCTGAATATAAAAGTCTGCCGGAATGATGAAAGCCGGTGTAACGTCACGGATGCTGATGGTCCTGCTCAACAGGCTTCCGAACGAGCGTCTGATTACAGCTGGAACTTTGTGATTTTCAAATGATGTAAGTAAAAGTAACAGCGTCTCGGTTTGATCAACAGAGAGCATGAATTATGACTTTTATTGTTGAGCGGCATAGAGAAAAGAAAGGGGGAGAGAGAGAGAAGCAGGTGTTAGGCTGAGTTAGGAATTTTTGGCGGTGGACGAGATTTTGTTTTGTGTGTGTTTCCTGGATGCTCCAGAGAACCGGATTGTTCCTGGAAGATGAACAGAAGGTTGTATTGTGTGTGTCTGTAATCTCCTTACCTGGATCGGCATTCCCTGGACTCAACACAGTCTCCAACCTCTGTGTGTGTGTGTATGTGGCTGTCTGTTTGAGTCTGATAACTTTGTGGCATATTACAGTATTTATTTGTGCATGAGTGCTTTGTTAGTTGTCATTGATATTCTGTTTTTCGTTTGGGCTGATTGAAGAGAACAAGATGGACAGATCCACAATCAAGAGCAGGGCATTTTCAGAAATGATCGATCTTTCTTTCTTCATCTCTCTTGATGTCTTACCACCATATTTATCAAACATATACAGTGTGTATAAAAAGTCTACACACTTCTGTTAAGTCCATTTTCTTGAGATGTAAAATCAGACCTATTGAAATCATGCCATCAATGCTAAATCTAAATCAAGTTAATAATGTTCATTAAAATTACTTTATTTAAATTATTTTTACTTCAATAAATATTACTGTATATTTTGCAAATTATTTTTTAATAAGCACAAAAAAGTATTAAATAAATATAAGCTATTTAAAATAAAAAGCAATTATATAATGACATTTTCCAAAATTGATATATTGCTTAAATATATATACAACAACAATAGATGTTACCCGATGACCGTTTGACCAGTGGTTGACCGTATCAACATTAACCGGTCAAAGTTGTCGGTAGTCGGTTAAAAAAAAAGTGATATCTAAATTAGACTATTATAGACAGTGAACTATACGCGACTACAGTTAGCCACCTCATTCCTCATTTTTTTGTGTCAAGTGAACAAATTATCCCTCACACTAAATTTTTCATAACTTGCCTGTTTGTACTTAATAAACCAATAAAAATATTTTGCGCGAGGTCACAGCGTTTGGGTTCGCGCACTCACAAGGTTAGCGTAAAGGCAACAGGCTAAAACACTCGAGGTTAGAGCCATGGCAGACGACAGGATGAAGCGAGCAAAGAAAAGTAGTGTGTGGGACCATTTCACAAAAAAGAATGAGACGATGTAAGTTGCAACTTTCTTTTTATGGTTAGCACTACCTCAACTAAAGCGGTGTCTCGTCGGAGCTGTCATTTTCTTAAATGAACCGTGGCAATGTTTCAAATGAGCTTCTCACCTAGACAAACGCCTTTATTTTCAAAGCGATCACCTTGCACCCAAACCATTTGAAACTAAGGAGCCATTCGTCCTACGATTATATAACAAGCTCTTCGGCGTCG
>JAUCMT010000061.1:490699-540285 GCA_032357475.1 Enteromius thamalakanensis
TCATCCAGATGGTCCCTGGCAAACTTCAGACGGGCCTGGACATGGGCTGACTTAAGCAGGGGAACCTTCCATGCGATGCAAGATTTTAAACCATGACGTCATAGTGTATTACTGATGGTAGCCTTGGAAACGATGGTGCCAGCTCTCTTCACGGCATTGACCAGTTCCTCTCGTGTAGTTCTGGGCTGATTCTTCACCATTCTTGTCATTGATACCCCACGAGGAGAGATCTTCTATGGGGCCCCAGTCCAAGGGACATTGACAGTGTTCATTAGCTTCTTCCATTTTCTGACAATTGCTCCAACAGTTGTTCTTTTTTCACCAAGCAGCTTGGCAATTGCTCCATAGCCTTTTCCAGCTGTGTGAAGGTCTACAATTTTGTGTCTTGTGTCTTTTGACAGCTCTTTGGTTTTGTCCATGTTTTTATTTAGACTTTGGCTGATTGTGGGGTGCTCAGGTGTCTTTATGACAGCTAACGACCTCAAACAGGTGCTACTAATTTAGAATCATGAGCAGAGTGTAGATGGAATATTTAAAAGCAAAATAACATGTCTTTGAGGGTCAGAAATCTGGCTGATAAGCAAGTGATCAAATACTTATTTGACACATTAATTCCCAAATAAATTATTTACAAAATCTGCCTCTGTGCAGCGTCAACAAGTCTGTGTATACATACTGCATACTTGCCTTTTATGCACCTTCTATGCAAAGATATTGTTCTAGATTTTGCCATACAAAAACATGATATAACACAACAAAGATATAAAACCAAACTTGGCTCATTAGTCCCATATTGGGGCCCCTGTGGATTAAAGGGGTGTCCCATATGCCAAGGGTAGTTCCATAAAAGCTAGTTGACATTTGTGGAGTATATTGTAAAGAGCAAATTTTATTGAGTTTTGTTAGTTTTCATTCTTCTCATAGACCATATGTTGGCTTTCAAACCTGAGCTCCAGGGATTTGATATTCCAGGTGTTTGTGTGAGTGACGGTATCTCTGGGGGGAAACAGTTTTGGCCTTGGAGAATTGGGTGCATTCATGGTGTGGAGGAGGTAGACCATAACAAGAAAGTTTTATGATGCATTCACATCATACAAGATCAGTGAAGTACCTTATTGGGATCTTATCAGGATCAGTATGTTGCTGTTAGAAAACTAACTGAGAAAGGCAGTATTTTTCATGTTGAGAAAGTGTGAAGAAATAGAGAGTAAGAATAGGTGTGTTGTGATTTATAAAGTAAATGATCAGAATTCTGTTATGTTTGCCCATGCGGGACCTTCATGTTTTTATTTCCCTCAATAACACCAGAATGTGTGTACCTTTCCGCCCTCAGAATGAGCATGGTTATGTATGTGTGTGTGTATGTGTGTGTGTGTGGGAGAGAGAGAGAGAGAGAGAAAGAGAGAGAGAGAAAGAGAGAGAGTCTTCGAGGTCTTCATCTTTGTGACTGCATCAATCTGAGCCCCTACCGAGGGCAAAATTACCCAAGTGTGTGCAGTCCTGTGATAACAGCTAGTGATGACTGTTTGTGTGTGAGAGAGACATATTTTTGAGACTGCATCATCTGAGAGTTATCAGCTGTCATTGTGAATGCAGTCTGACAGCACATACTGTGTTTACTCTCTGATTTGTGCTTAGGTTGGTTTACTGCAGAACATGTTTACAGCGATCAAATTTACATTGAACAGACAGACCCAGGTTTCTGTCGGTGTGATCAAAGCTATGAGAAAATAATTGATCTCGTATATGTGTTCTCTCCTGCAGGACCCTGTGTATGGGAAAGGAAAGCTGGCTGAGATTCAGGGACTCATTTTAGGGATGCTAGAAACCTTCAACTATGAACAGGTAGTGTATGTGTGTGTGTATATACTGTATGTGTGTGTGTGTTAATTACATACCAATTTGACCTCATCAGCTTGTTATTGTTGATGCTTTCTTTTTTTTTTTTTCTTGCACCATAAAAAAGCATGTTCATTGTCGTTTGTGTGTGAGTTTGTGTGTCGGTGTGTCTGTGGGTGTACCTTAAGGAATCTGCCAAATGTTCATAATTTTAACAAAATAAGAAATATCATAAAATAGACACATATACAAAATCCACTGTTTATGTACTATTTAGTTCAGCTGCCCATTTTTTTATCCTTAAAATCCTTAAGATTCTGCACATTCATTGTTTTTTCCAGCATCTTGTGCCACTTGAACCTTTTCCCGCAGTGACTGATTTTTCACACCAAGGCAATTAAGAGATTCATACACAGCTATTACAAAATGTGAAAATATTCAATGATGCAACATGGGTAGTGTAAACATCTATTTTATATACAGTAGCTTCTAAATAGCAGTACTAAATGAAAAAAATATTATCTGTGAAGAAAGTAATCAACATTGTTTTAATTTAATTAAATAATTTATTTAGTTTGTTAAAGGGAGTAGTGCAGGGTTTGTAAGGTGAAGATGCACAGCCTGACTCACAAGATGAATTATTTAATATATTCATATAGTATAGCTACCCACAATGCATCATTCATGTCTTACTTTTATGCTAATTGCAGTCTTGCTGGTTTCAGACAGCAGCATTGAAAGATACATTATTTAGCTCTGTTAAATTATAATGAGAGCTTCTCTTACTGTGCACACAGCCAAAGCTACAGCAGTTAAATTCACAGTGTTTTATGTGATAATTGGAAAGAGATGTGGAGGTGAGATCCTCTGAAAAAGAAAAATTTAAAATAGCAAGCACTGAGAATATTTACTGGCACTAGTGTGTGTTTGCCCTATGACAATGGAATTGTTTATTTGCTATTTCTGTAAAAGCAGACAGATGTTTTATTCTCGCATTTTTTTATTGTTATTTTACAATTAGATGTGCTTATTAAACCAGTGTTTATATCTTAAAATTAAGGTCTTAAATGGACTTGGATTAGAGCAAAACGTATTGTCAGATGTTTGATTTTGTTTTGCATTATAAACTCCCGTTTAAAAAAAAAACACTTATTGATTTAAGAAACTTTAAACATTCCCATTGGATACGAAAAAGAGGTGTGATCAAAAGTAAAAATTCCATAACTTTAGTTAAGTTTAATTTTTTTAAGAATAAATTATAAGGCAATAAAGATCTATTGCTGAGATCAAGCTGTTGTTCAAACGGTTTTATTATTGGCAGAAAAAAGGCACAATAAGATGATACAAACCAGTTTAAGAAACCAGTTTCTAATTTTGACATTCATGATGAGTATGAGTATGAATAATAATAAAACATAATAAAAAAATAAGTATTGTACATCAAACTATTAAGAGAGTAGGGACATGTTAGGACATGTTTCAGCAATATTCATAAAAATATCCCAGTGATGGGTCATACACACACACACACACACACATATATGCTGTACCTTTTCAATCCCTCTTAATAGCTTTTTAGGCAGTGATGCCCTTCAGACGAACTAGCATACTTAACTTATTCCAGCTTATCCTCACAGCTGCTTTAATCGGGTCAGTTGAGGGTGGAGTGTTATGAGAACTCATTAATGTCTGTTTCTTCATTAATTAACAAGCGCATAATTGAAGAGGCTCTCTGGATGTTTTTTAGGTCCCGTAATGGTTATCAATGGCACACACATATACACCCTACAGTTTTACTTAATGAACAACTAAATACTTTCCCATAAATAGTTTCACTCATCTTAAGCCCTCGCTGAACCTTCTATAAAGCTGTCTGAAAACTTCTGAAGCATTTATTCTTATTTGTGTTTAAGTGTTATTATATTGTAGCAACTGGATTCAAATCCACCATGGTTTCAGCTTCACTAAAAAAAGGCTTTGCTTGTTATTTTCTAACAACTTTGTTGACTGAAACTCCACAGAATTTGTCAGACACTTATTGCCATCTTATTGCAATGCTAATTTCTTTTAAAAAGTTTGGTTTGTTAGTGTATAGATTTGGATGCAAAGTACCTTGTTCAGCTCAGCGTCACCTGTGGAATAATTGCATTCAGAAATCTGTTTTAGACTTCAGTGTGTTCCCTTTTATTCCATTCCTGTATTTGACTAAATAAATGCTGAATCAAGTATGAATTGATCTGCAGATTTTTAAGAGCTTTAGAAACTTTTAAAATCCATTGGCCCTGTTGCCGAAAGCACACGAATTACGTCAAAAATAGAATTGCCCTTGGTGAAACATTGTATGATGCTGCTGTCCAGTGTAGACATAATGTTGGATTTGTAGTTACAGGGAGATTTCTAGGGGTGGGAAGCTACACTGGTCTCACGGTTTGGTTCGATTACGGTTATTATGTCATCGATTCAGTTCAATACAATATCTCGATGCATCACGATGCACTGCATACTCAATTTTTAATTTTAATTCACATGTTAGAATTTTTTTAATAAACACAAACAGTCTGATATATGAACTGAAACTTTAATTTTACCTTCTCAATGAAAACACACTTCTTGAACTAATGTATAATGAAATTATATGCGAAATTATAATTTATAAACCAAAATAGCATTTAAGAGGAGCAATGGGAGACATTGTTAGATTGCTCTCTTTTGACATCAGTGATCAGCTTCAGTTATCAGATTTCTCAAGCCAAGACATTGCTGTTTGACTTTTAGAGAGTGGTTGTGGTGCTGCGATGGAGCCTGAGGAACTTCTGTGATTTTGGCCAAAAGAGCGCGCGCTGCTTTAAGTATGCACAAAGCATTTTACGTGAGGGAATGTTCCGAATTGAGCTGCAGCGATCATCTTCGACGCATTATCTGTCACAAGCACTACATCTTTTAGATCATAAGTTTAGTTTAAGAACAACGCACTTTAATCCAGCGTATAAGCGGCCCAGAAAACATAGACTCGGCGCCGAAACTATCGCAGCGCACAGCTGCTCCTGCTCTTCTTCTACACGCTGCCATGCCGCCGCCCAAGCGTGCTGTGTGAAAGCTGTCGTCTGTTAACATGGGCAAAATATGCCATTGTATACTACTGCAACAAAGCGTGTATGTGACAAATGACATCAGAAGCTTGAGTACATCATAACCGGTTATGGTCTATTACTGAACCGATACCGAATCGTCCTCGTCTGCATCACGATGCATCATAAAATCGATTAATTTTGACACCCCTAGTCCATGTGACATCAGTGGCTCAGCTTCAGTTTTGCAATGCTGCAAGAATCCTTTTTGTGCAAAGAAAACTAAAATAACATTTATTTAACTATTGTGGACCTGGGATAATTTCTGTTGTGTTGCTGTCTATGGAGGGTCAGATGGCTCTCTGATGTCATCAAAAAATATCTTAATTTGTGTTCAGAAGATGAACGAAGGTCTTGGGGTTTGTGCTCATAGGTTTGGGTTAGGGCTGCACGATATTGGGAAAAAATTACATTGTGATATGTATTGTGTGATAAATTGTCAGTAAATCTTGTCAGTAAACACGGTTCTGTAGTCAGCGGTAAAAGCTGCGCAAATTTGGGTTCATTATCAGCATGATTTTGCGCAGCTCGTCGATGAATAACGGCTCTGCGTAGTAAATGTGGCTGAGGATTATTATACAGCCCTATCCAAAATACTTCAATATGACCGACATTGCGTTTCTTTTTGCGACCAAATCTTCCATTTCTCATTTCGCCATGCGCACGCAGAGACTAGTAGGTGAAGCACAGTGTGCTTTGTAGCTTTTAAAGAACCCTTAAATATGAGTTAATTACTTTATATTAGACAAATACAGATCCGGAAATAGAAAGTTTAGAAATATAGAAAGAACATTTTTAAATCAGACACACTCAGTTTTTATTTACCCTGCATTGTGACTACCATGCATGCGTACATCACGATGACAATTCTGAAACAATGTATCGTGCAGCTCTAGTTTGAGTCTTACTGACCCCAAACTAAAAAAGTAGTGCATAATAAAATGTCTGTTAAATAGTCATTTTTTTATTTAGAAGAATGGTTTGTACAAATATACACCTGACTGAGCAGAGGCATGAGTTGATGTGAGGAAATTTTGCACGTAGAGAAACGGCCCCTGGCTCTGTGCCGCCCCTGCTGGGCTCTCTGCTGTGGCTGACAGGAGCGGTGTGGTGGAAAGGATCGGTTTGGCTGGGGTCTTCTCTGAGGATCTCTCTCACATTGATACTCATCCCTGGGTGCTGTACATGCGTACACCCATGGCTCATGGGACAGCTGTGGGGAAGCACAGAATACCAAACCCCTCAAGATCTTCTTCTGTCACAGAGAGGTTGTTCCTGAGCTCAGAGATATTTCTGTGAGCGCAGAGCCATGTGATTGATTTTTCACTGATAGTCCATCATGTGGTTCTATTGTTCAGAGGGCAGCACAACCTCTCATTTCTGTCCTGATTGTCTCTCTGGCACTGTGTATAAGAACGGCACGAACCGTTAATATAAGGTAAATAAGTCTGATGGTGGAATAGGTTGTTTGTTTATGGGAAACGACGAGACCTGATTGTTCCCTCACTTTGCACTGTTGCTGACCAGTGGAGCAACACATACAGAGATTGGGGCTGTTTTCACACTTGGAGTAATACCATAGGTGAGCGATGGGATCAAAATCTTATATCACAGTACAGAGTCATTTCAAAACTAGATTAAAAAACTAGGTTATAAACACACAAGTTGCCTTTTGTTTTATACTGCTTGTAGGGATGTGGCATTTTGTATGACATTTATAAAAATGTATTTATTGTCACAAAATATTATTTACATTAAGTGATCAAATATTTCTCTTTAATTATTTATTGGAAATCTGTAGTACCACAGTCCCTTAAACTTCTTGTTCAGACTTTACTTTCCAATAACTAGATGTTATTTACAGTCTGCCGAAGAGAACAAGAGATGTGAACTTCTGCCTGACCCAGAGAAACCTCGTGTCGCACACCATGTGATGGTGAACCTGTTTGCCTCGCTGAACATCTCACCGGGTGTCTATCTACCACACACAGACAGAGAGATCTCAGAGAGAGAGAGGAAGGGGTGAACAAGAGGAGGTTTCTCCATCAGTTCACAGGCTTTTTAAGTCTTATTAGTCCTGCTGTATGGTTCTTCTCTTGTTCTTGAACAAGCTCCTTTGGATCAGAGGAACCAGTAGTGTCTATAAATGGACTCATACTATTTAAAGGGAAGTGCATGTGGATTTTATTATCCAACATGTCATTTTTTTTCTTTTATTTTTTTTATAGTGGAAAATGAGGCGCAAGTTTTATCTGACTTATCTATTTTGTTCAGGCAGCTGCTGACCAATTATAGCACAGAGAGGAGCAGATTTCACTTCTTTTGAGGACAAATGCTTTCTTTTTCCTCACTTGTTCTTTTCACAAATGGATTTTGAAATGTTCGGTATGAATGTGTGATTCTGAGGCATTGTGTGTGTGTGTGATTCTTTATTCTTGGCTGGTGTTTTTTTTGTTGTTGTTTGTTTACCCAAAATTGATTTAAATAGTGAAATTTAATTAGCCGTTTTCTTGTGGTGATAAACACTGGTTTGAGCTACAAGTAAATATACACCTTTAGTGCTTCACCCTTGATCCTGAACAGATTGGATGATTATCTTGAGTTGGGGTCATCTTTCTTCTCTCATACACACTTTAAGAAACAGTAGTGGCTTGATGAGACTTGTTAAAACAGCTCTATGCACGGGACATGTTTGTAGTAATGAAACTGCTTACTGATGATGTCATGCTTCTTGTTTGCTCTGATTTTTGTTTATCATCTATAGGTCTTAGTTTTAGGGTATGATGTTTGGTCTTATAAAGGTAGTACTTGAGTTAAATTAAGTTTGAGAAACCCTTTTGAAACCACGGCAGTGTCTGTGTGTGAGCAGATAATGGCCCATGATGTTTATCTCCTAGATGATGTCTGGCTAGATGAGTGTTTGCCGTCCAGAATTAGACCTGTTGAAATGAACATGCTGTACAACAGGTTGTCCAAAACACCCGTTTACAAACACATCTCGCAGCTCTTGAATGAAAAGAGTTGGTTCATCCAAAAATGTGCATTCTTTGCTTGATAAAGATTATTGAAATTACATAGAAAAGAGCAGAAAAAATTCAGTATCTCCTTTGTTATCCACAGAAGATTAAGCTAATTGTTAAACGTATCACTCATGGGTAGGCCTGCAGTGATGTGTCGATGGTGGCGGCGAATCGATTCTTAAAAAACGTTGACGTTAAATCCAGTAGTCGACACATCACGCCCACTCCTTTTTTCCCCTTAACTGAAGCCTATTTAATCACGCAGTGAAAACTGCACGGCTTTACCTCGACTGAAGCGCCAAACACTTGCAGCACCGCAAGGAGACGGAGTACTTGTTCCCGTGTCTCAGGGAACCTGGGTTACGGAAGTAACCTATTCGCTCTCTTTCGATATTTTCACTCGAACTGCATCTGCTAAGACGCTATGGGCACACATTTCAATCCTGCTTTGCTGCGAGTGCAGAACAATAAAGCCTGACAGCGGACCTAGGGGAAACCAGAGGATGCACCTGTCTCATGAGCATAACATCGTCCTTTCCATGCTCACGGCCGGGGCAGAAGACGAACTTATAATAAGCGAATAAGTTATAACTCATATCCTGAACACACTGTTTGAGCGCACAATCCAGCGGTCAATACAGCGAATACACAGACACATAGAGCTTAAGGTCTTGGGTTGGAGTTACATTGGCCAACACATAACGAGAAAAAACCTTTAAACTTGAGTTATTGGTACTGTAAAAGTTTTGTTTAACAAAACCATTTTGTATAACACTGCTATTATTTTGTTTTAAGCAGAAGATTGGCTTTGGATACTTCTGTATAATAAAGTAATCTGTTTAATCTTTAAAGGCAATTAGTGATTTTATGTTGTTTTTTATCATCTAACAGAAAAATAATAGTTAGATAAATCATCTAATTAGTCATTAGAATAGTCGACTATTCCATAAAATAATCGCCAGAATAATCATTTTTAAAAAAGAATCGCATACCCCCAGCCCTACTCATGGGCTGTCTTCCAGTCTTGTTACATCAAGCATCTATCTTTCTCCTATTAAAAAAGACCCGACATGCAGTAGTTTTAGGCCCATTAGTTGAATGAGAATATTAACTTTTTTTGGCAAGGTTGGCAAGGTGCATGGATTAATGTTAGCCTGATATTATAACTGATGATCAAACTGGGTTTATTATGGGACGTGAGATGTCATCTAATATTTGACGTTTGCTAAATATAATGTTTGATCCATCTTCTTCTGTAGCTCCTGAAATTATTATATCCCTCGACACTAAAGAAAGCATTTGACCACGTAAAATGGAATTATTTATCAGTGTATCAGGTAAATTTGGCTTGGGGCACAATTTGATTTTATAGATTTGTCCTTTATACTCTGCTCCCTCTGCAAGTGTTAGATCCAATTTTGACAATTCTTCTATATTTCTTCTTTCCCGGGGGACAAGGCAGGGATGCTCCGTGTCCCCTTTTCTTTTTTCTTTGGCAATTTAGCCACTTTCTATTGCCTTAAAATCTTCCCCATTAATATCTGGCATCTGCGGGGGAGGTGTTGAACGGTGGTGAGTCTCTTTATACACAGACGATTTGTTGCTGTATCTCCAGGATCCTGTAGGCTGTGCTGATGAGGTCATGTGTCTGCTTGACACCTTTGCCTCTTTGCTAGGAAAAAAACCTGAAAGTGTGCTACCCTTTCATTTTTTTTCTGTGTTTTGTTATATAGGAGTAAATATTTCTCATATTTCTATATTTAAGAATAATTTCACCACTTTGGTTCAACAAACTTGATTTAAAACGTTGGGACTGCCTACCTCTTTCTCTGTTAGGAAACATGGGGATTATTAGAATGTTCTTCCATGTCTTTTATATCTTCCTATCTTTCAGGCTAAATCTTTTTTTAACTGTCTTGATAAGACAATTTCCTCTTATTTGGGAAGGTAGGCAAAGTTATTCATCAGCGCTGTAAATGTGTTGGTGGTTTAGCCCTGTTAAATCCTCTATAGCTATATAATAAATCCCACTGAGCTGAAAAATTTCAAAAGCATTTTCAGTTAGAAGCACTTTCTTTTCTCAGTCCTGTTTGCAACAATCATTTGTTTTCGCTGTTTATGATTGATCACACTTTTAAAAGACGGAGTGATAAAGCCATTGTTCTTTTCTCAGATTTTGTCATTAATAATGGCAGCAGGTATTTCCAGCTTGGTAATTTTGTAAGAAATCATTTCTCTAGTTCCTCCAAATGGCAGAAAAATCTCTGCTTGAGAGTTTGTCGTCAGCCCCTATAGATGGTAACCTTGTCTCTTCTGTCTATCTCATGTTGCTTTCATCTAGATCTTTATTTCTCTTATGTTTGAAGTCAACATGGGAGAAAGAGTTAGAGCTCAGCTTTTCTAATGCTCTTGTTAGAGTTTTTGCTTGTGCCTGGTTAGGTCTGATTCAGAAGAGTTTTGCACCGATCACATTTTACCAAAGCTAGACTTCAGAAATTGTTTCAAGAAACGGATGACTCTTGTATCAAATGCTCCTTTTATACATTTTTCAGTTGTCCTCTGATTTTCTTTCAAGGGCTAAGAAATGAATGCAGACCATGTCCTGTATGGTCCTGTGTTTTTATATCTATGTGTAATAATAAAACATGTGGAACAAACATGTCACTCATCTGATTAACACCTCCTTCAGTAGTAATTATAATACGTGTACATTTTAAAATATCTCCCACGCTGCATCCTCAGGGCTCAGAGTGTGAACCAAACCTTTTTACATTTCATTAATTTAGAATGAATATTAAATATCCTTCACTGGCCAAATCCAGAAATATCTCATTCAGAGCAGCACTGATGGCGCAGCAAGTTGAACTTCAGCAGAACTGTGTGTGTGTGTCCAGCTGTGCAGAGCAGCATATGTGTGAGTCTCGGTGGGAGATGATCTGCTGTGTGTGTGTGTGTTGTGAAGGGACAAGCAGCACACACTCACACACAGATGGACGGGCTCTAGGCAGGCAGACGAGTCGATCAACGCAGAGGACAGATTCAGCCAAGTGCAAATGCATCGTGTTCTTACCGTAGAGGCGCTGTCAGCGCACACACACTCACACTCCTGTAAGCATGCAGATGTGCTTGGTAAATAGGATCCTCTGCCTGCTAGGCCTGTCAGGAGGAAAGTCTTTCCTCGTCTGACCCGGTTATGCTCGTATCACTAGAGAGAGAGGGAACGTCTGTGTGTTTGTTTGGGTTTGATGTTTTCTGCTTGTGTGTTTGTTTATTTCTCCCCTTTGCTAGAGACATGTTGTCTTCCCTCTCGTAGCTCTCTGGAGGAATATTCCTCTGTCTCTCAGGCAGGGACTGCTGTCTGCTGTCCGCTCATGTGCTCAGCTCCAGAGGTTAAAATGTCAATCAGAGAGCGGGAACGTGAGGATGAGGGGAGGGCTGCAAAGGAGATCACAGGGTGGAATCGGAAAAAACAGAGGCTTTTAGTTTATTTTTGCATTAATTTTGTTGTCTAAAAAATACTTTGGATACACAAATGTATCGCTGTTTGCGATGCCAATAATGAACAGAAAACTCAAACTGACAGAACTTCAGATATGACTCAAGCTCTGTTAAAATATTTCACGTTTAGGCATTGTGTTTACGGTCCAGTGACTCTTCCAAACAGTGGGTGGGCGAAGTTCATGATGCCTGTCAAGACCAAACCATATTTCATCCAAAAACCAAAAGAAAAAATTATGCATTTTATTTAGCATACACAAAATAAAACTATTATTTAAATGAATGTCTTTAACAAAGCTAACCAATGCTGAATTTATTTGATCAAAAATACAGAAACGGTACTATTGTTAAATATTATTGCAATTTAAAAAAATCTTTTTTTTATATATATATATTTCAAACATTAATTATTCCTGTGATGCCAAAGCTGAATTTTCAGCAGCCATTCTGTCCTTTCTTGAATGTAATTTAAAAACAAAAAATGTGTTAACATACTTTTGTTAGAAGCGTAATTATGCTGCCTTGTTTGAAGTTTTATGTTGGCCAAGGCGATTATAGAGTGAAGTGTGACAAGCTCAGTGGGAAAAAAGCATTCAGACTTGGACTCTTGGGGGCCTATGGTTTCAGCTTTTCTCAGACTGTTAAAAGTATTATGAATTCAGTTTGTTAGATATGTTTTTTTGATTATTACAATTTTATTAAACCATTAAAATGGAATTCAGAAAGATAAAAACGCAAGGATTTCGGAAACAATAAAACAGGTTTCATAGGGCTCTAGACTTTGCACAGTCTATATACTTTTATCACATTAAAAATGTAGTGAAATGCTAAAACCAACAATTTTGTCACTTAGCTCTTCTCTTTTTTGTCTCCTCCTGTGTTCGCAGGTAGAATGTAAGAAGGCCCAACCAAAGGAGGTGATGTTTCCTCCAGGCACGAGGGGGAGGGCGAGAAGTCTTCCGTACACCATGGACGCTTTCATGCTGGGCATGGGCATGTTAAGTGAGTTTCACTTGAACACACACACACACGCTTACACTGATGTAGGATAATAACCTATGATTGGCTGCTAGACCAGAGACAGAGGTCTGTCTGTGAATGTGTCTGGATAGTTCAGCTCAGGTGCTGTGGGACCCTTCAGACCTGATGAGCAGATAAACGTCTGTATTAATGGCTCAAATGAAGAGGAAAATTAGGCTGATGTTCAGTGCAGCCATCTGCCTGACCTCTGCCCTCGCTAATGACAGCGTCACTAAACACATCAGCTAAAGGAGACAACCCTGCTGCCAAGATCAGTGCTGTTAATCACTCACAGATATATAATAATAATATTTATATAGATTTTATAATATATAGATTTAAGATAACTTTGATGATAAGATAAAATAAATAAAAATCTGTAACGTTTCTTATAGGTTTTTCATTTTAGATTTTTCTTTTTATAGTATTTATATTTAAACTGCAATAAGGTGATAAATATTATTTTCAACAAAAATGATAATTAAAAATATTATTAAATTCTATAATATATACTTAGTTTTTTGTTTGTTTGTTTTTCAATATGTAAGCTAAAATAAGGAGATTCACACATCCCTTAACTTACACTCAACTTTTAACGAAGCGTGAACTTTTCATGGATTACTGCTGTGGAGGAGGGTGAAGAGAGAGAGAGAGAGAGAGAGAGAGAACGAGAGCATGAAGCACTCATGTGAAAATATTAACTCTGGTCTTATCTAAATGAAACTGGAGTGAACAGGACGACCAGACAGAACGTAGTACAATTTGCATATAAAAAAAAAAAGTTGCAGATCAGAGCTCATTATTTAAGGAACAGTACGTTTCTTATACGCCAAATCTCATTAAAGCTGCTGCATTTGCGCTTTTGTTTACCGCAGCTAATCGTGTCATTTATCTTTATAGTTGGGCGCCGCGTGTATGTTTGCTGAGATTAATACACATTTGAGCTGCTGCCTGCTTCAGCTGCCGCAGATGTATAATTGATTTTAAAGTGAATCTGAGTTGTTGAGCCATAAAATAGGTATATTAGCCTGAACATTAATAATGCAAATCAGTGCCTGATATAGCAGCTGCCAGGAGAAGACCCTGTCTTTTTACCCACAATGCACTAACATACGGAAGATCTGTGATGTTTCAGTGATGTTTTTTATATACGTGTATATATATATATATATATATATATATATATATAATGTACAAACATACATCCAAATGTGCATATTTATATATAAATAATAAACACACACCATACAACAAACACGCATACTAAAGCAAGTTCTGTTGAGCTTCCGGAGTCATGTATTTCCTCCCTGGAAGAACCCTTTTTTAGCTGTGTATTCTGTGAGAGCTGTCAAAAGTGTTTTTATTGCTGTCAACTGATATTGAGTGACCTGTGACAGGTTTGAGAAATCATAAGTGCACACATGCCAGCTCTGCACGAAGGTGTATTTGGAGTCGTGATTTATTACTGAGCAGTGGTGACTGCTGTTTCACATTCTTGTTTGGGGAAAAACACGAAATTAATACAGCATGTAAATTTCAAAGAGAAAACGTGAGAAAATAAGGCCAAGAATAACACGCATCAGAATCTCTCTCTCTCTTTTCTCTCGGCAGAGCAGCATCAGAGAAAAACAGATGGCAGTGAAATTCCCTGAAGTTGCCACTTCATTTAAAGTGCTCATGTGCTTGAAAACATACTGTTGTGATATTCATCCTCCCTTTCAAGTGCTGCTGCTCTTGTGACAGTGTTACTTAAACACAACCTCATTCAGACATGTCTAAATTACTAGTTCCTGGTTGACCAATGTTAAGGGTTAAGCGTGATTATCATCCTACAGAGCTGATGTAGTTTCTGTCTATATGTGTGTTTGTAGGTTATCCGAACATTGTGGCAACATACGGTCGTGGATACACAGGATTTTCTCCTAGCTACAGTTACCAGTTTCCAGGTGAGTCTGTCTGTGAGTATCTATCTATCTGTCTGTCTGTGTAACCATCTACCAGCCTTCTCATTATGAAACTGCAAACTGTTGTGTAAATCCGCATCATTTCGGGAGCTTATTACATGCACACATGTGAAGCAAGTGTATGACAATCTGAGTGAATGGTGTGGTTTGAGAGGTGTGAAGGTGAGCACATTTAGTTGATATGAGTGTCCTGTGGATGGCCACCTGCCTGCTGATATCATGAGCAGATTTAAGGGGTTTTCTTCAGTGGGTGTGATGGATGTTTTGATGCACGTTGGTCTTTCCTCAATTTGCATTTGGAGATTTAGTGTAGTTTTTGTTCCGTTTCAAACATCTTTTAGTTAAAGAAATAAATAATTAGCTATTTTTGTCGTGATATTTGTTATTGATAGTAACACACATCCACATATTACTGAGAGGTGTATGTATGTTCTCACAGAGCTTAGTAGACCTTCAAACATTTCTATTCAGAATAGTCATAAATTATATGTGACAGCGTTGACTCATAAAAAGATACACACACTCTGACAGTCCCATTCACATAAACATACACACGTTCTGCGCTCTGATCTGTGGTGAGCCTCAAACTCTTGCACAGTTACTCATCTTTATGTGACGGCACCTGACAACGATATACCATAAAATCAAACTACAACAACATCTGTCTCTCTCTTGCTGTTGCTTTGGTACTGAAACTAGAAATCCATGCTGAAACAGGACAGCAGTGGAACAGGCACACACACAACTTAAAGTCAGTAATTCTCTCTCACACAAGTCTGAATCCGTGTGAGATCATGAATGAGCCACTGACAACCTCAGTGATCTCTCCGTCTCGGCTGTCATTATGGAAATCAGCCATCTGTAAGGAGACTTGAGGAGAGCCGTTGTGCCCTTCTTTTTTTGAAGCTGTCTTTGAATCATCTTGGCTGTGCATTGAATTTTGAATCTTTGTGTTACTTGCTTTCCTGTATTTACAGATATAATGCACATCTTTGGCTGTTTTCATGTAATTTAAAAACTATTAATACATGGATAATCTGTATTATCAGAGTAAACACATCTATATTTTAGATATATTTGCAGGTGACTTTTCTATTTTTTTTTTTTCTTACTAATTCTCTTCATAAAAGCTCTTCAGATCTTCTGAAGTAACCCACAGATTTTTACACCGAGCCATGCTGCTCTAGTAGTCAATGTCTTTCCTAGATGTCTGTTTTTTTATGCCTAAAGATGTTTCTTAAGTGTTTGGTGAAGGTCATTAAAATGCATAACAAATTAGAAGTGTTTACTTGGGTAATAATGAGGTGGCTTTGCTAATTGAAACTAAGTGCTTCTAGCTAACAAGACGGGCTGCTCATTAAAAGGGTGGAGTTCTGCTGACACCCTGAGCTCCTTGAGTCCTCAGTGGATCAACACTGACACCTGTTACCCAGAAACCATAGAATATATCATATGTTTTTGTCATATTTCACATAAATTCTGTTTTGTTTTGTTTTGTTTTCATAGAAAGTAGGCTTAGCTATACTTTACACATTTAAAATCTTCACCTAAGGTCGGCAGAAACCATCATCCTGGAAACATTTCCATTAGAAACAGGCCAAGCGCTTCGGCTCTTTTGTGTCTGGGCAAGAAATGATTTATTTTCCACAACAAAGTTCGGCCTGCTTGATCGCGTTTCAGCACAAGGGCCCGATCTGTGAAAAGAAGCGAAGAGGTGGTTTTGTTTTATGATTAGATGAGTGGTAGGAAATGCACGTCACCTCCATGACATCTGCTTCAGAGCAGTGCAACTTTACTTCTCTCCATTACACACATATTTACACACATGATTCACGGCCCATATGCTTCCAAAACAGGAAGATCGGTGAGATCGTACTCTTGTTGGAGTCGCGCCGTCACGGCTGTCCTCATGCCCATAAAATCGTCTCTCATTGCGGTGCTGGTGACGTTTGAAGGATTTGTGATGTCCAGAGCTCTTTCTGGAGATTTCTAGTCCCTCCTTTATCGTTAAGTTTAATGGTGTATGAAGGGGGCTAAAAAAAGATTGAGCCCTTTAATCTGCCTGGCAAAATGACTTTTTGTCCCCTAATCAAACGTCAGAAGCCTTCACAATGAAGATCCAGCACAGTAAATGGTTTCATTTTGGCCAAAATCTCTCTCGCATGAAAACCGATCTTAGTTCAGACACCTGTTGAGAAAAACCCATTCATAGTGGCTCTTCTGAGCATTTGAGACTGTTGTGTAGGAAGTAAAAATATGTTTATATGTATGCGTGTTCATATAGACACCACCTGTGGCAAAGGCTCCTGAGATTCCACCTTTGATATCGCATGAAAAGCTTTCGCAAAACTACAAACAGCGCATCATTTTTTTCATATGGACAGCAACAACAGGTCACTCGCTGCACAGATGAAAAGAGCCAAGGCTGCTGCCTTTCCCAGCTCTTATTATGGCAGCTTTCATTGTTTTTATTTTCCTTTCAAAGTGGGCAATGAAGGAAAGATGAAGGCACAGATTTTGTCATTTCACAGCTCCGTGTTGCTTGATAGGACACAAACCATGTGTGTGTGGGCTCACATCAGATGTATTTATAGCCTAATTTCAGGACATGTGGCTCTTTTCAGCAGCTGTTTCCAAAAGCAGCTGAAAAAGAACATTTTTCATTTTCTCTGCTTAACTGAAAGATATATGTTTGTTCATTGTTCTGTAAGAACAGTCTGCTTTGAAAGCATTGATTTCTAGGGTTTTCTGTGTGTCATCCCCAGAAGTCTCATATAGGATTCAAAACTCCTTCCTTCTTCCTCCCATCAATGTCCCTCTTCCTCTCTCTTTCAGTGTCGTAGACCCCTTCTGTGCTCCCTCAGGGTCCATTTGTGCGGTTTTACGGTGCCCAGGGGGCTCTGGAGGAGGCAGGGAGACCAATGTGTCCTTGTGCACTCTCAGCAGGGTTTTCCTCTCCCATCAGCCCATTCGCTAAAGCAGATTCAAATAACACCATAAAACTGAATGCTAAATGTTGGCGTTATCTCGTCTGTAATGAAAAGCCCATGAAATTGATTTAATGCTGCAGCGCCTTTCTCAAGCTGCCTCTCACAGCGGAAACACAAAACAATGAGCCTCCGAGATCTAATAATTAACCCACCTAATCCGGCAAAGTTAATCTCTCGCAAGAACTTTGTTCCAGCGTTAACTTTGACGAAGGGAGAGAGGCCACTGGGGGACAGAAGATGCTGTGCAGAGAAAGAGACGAGAGGGAGAAGGCAGCACAAATGACTTGTGACACTTCGGTGAAGGACACTTGTGCTCGGCAACAGCGAGCAGAGAGAAAGAGAGGCAGGGACGCGTGACCTCCATTAGCATTAGCATTAGCATACTGATTTGTGTTTTGTGAAGAGATTAATAAGCTGAGGAAAGAAACAGGAAAAGACATGCGTAATTTAAACCGTGGAGACCACTGAGGTTTGGTATTATCTATAACCATCTTTAATCTGGAACCATTTTATTTTTGTTATGGCTTTTTTTTTCTTTTTGTGCCGCACTAAATGGCTATTATACACATGCCTAGATTTATTTTTTTCCATTTATTTTGTCTCTCTTATTGAGGTTAGGCTTATGTCACCTATTTTTTTTTTTTTTTTTTGACTGGCCATGTGTCAAAATATGTCAATAATTTATTTATTTATTTCAGTAGCTATATGACCTGGGGCCTGTTTCATTAAACAAGTTAACCAAATAAGCCAGGCTTGTTTGAATTCGTCTGACTTATTGTAAACCAAATCAAATGACAGTAAGTCAGACTCACTGAAATAAACCTGTCTTATTTGGTAAACTTGCTTTATGGAACAGGCCCCAGTTTCCTCCTAATTTTCTTATTCTTATTGTTTCTATTAGGGGTTTGAGCACGTGGCACTGAAACCTTATTGTAATTGTAAAGATTTGTATTATTATTATTATTCTAATCGTGCAGCCCAAACCGTAAGGGCTAGAAAGCTGAATCTTAGTCAGATGGTAGTAGCCTTGTTCCGCTACTCCGGCCCAATCAGACCATAGCGATCTAAAACACTTTAGTGCTAATAACTCCTAAACCGCTTGTCGTAGACTTCAAAATGTTACATCGTTGTAATCCTTGGGTCCACGGAAATCAAAAACGGTCACTGCGAAATTAGGTCTGCGCCGCACTGTTTTTCCGCATATTCGACTTCCGAAACCTACTTCTGCGAACTAGTCCTGCGTTTTTTGCCTAATCACAACCAAACCACTGCAGAAATATTCTGTGGACAGTGAATATTAATAATTATAAAAAAAGAACTTTAAGGCCCATCTAATGTAAGCAAACTGTTCGAAATGTCTCACATGACTCTCAACAAGTATCCAAAGTTTCATGAAGATCGGACCACAGGTGGCGCTATAACTGCCTCAAAAACACAAAATGTCTAAGAAAATGGTCTCGGGTTTTAAAACACGTTAATGTTCATTTATTCACACAAATACTTTGACATATGATAGGTCTCCTCATTCTCTGAGCAACTTTTCCTCAAGAAGCATTGCGGTCAATCAAACCGTTCATCAATTTCTTAGTTTCTTTGTGTGTGTGTGTCTGTCAGTGTCATTTTCGACGTGCTTAAATGTCAGACGTAAAGTTTTAAAACTTAAATTGCTTGAACCCCAGTAATTGCAGCTATATTTTAATTTGTCGTTTTTAACAAAACATGTTTAATGTAATTTATTTTTTGTTTTTTCGTTTATTTATCTATCTTTCGTTATTATTATTACTTTTTTTCATTTTGGCTATGTGGCAAATTTTCAGCACACTTCTTTTTTTCCCACCCCATCTAATCTGCAAACTTTGAGTTACCGGTCTCAAAGCATGCATGCACCGAACCGAGACAAGCGTACCGAACGGTTCGTTTTTTTTTTCATGTACCGTGCCATCCCTACTGTATATGGGCGTTAGACCACCTTGTAAGTCTTTACTGCTCTGATGAGCAGCTGTCAGACGCAGATACATACCTATATTAAAGTGCCAGGACTATAATTACATTTGTTATTAAATAATAGCGCCGTAGATACTCTGTCCTGATGGGTTTTTAGTTGCCTTCTACAATCATGATGATTATGATTAAATTGTTTGAACACTGAACTCGTGACTGTTGTTAAATATGTAGATTCTTCAGCGGTCTCGGTTTACCACAAACAAATTCAACTGCTGTGAAACACAATGACATTTGCCTGGTTGTTCGGTATTGAGTAGAAATCAGCAATGGCTGATTAATTTTTTTCTCATAAACCTCCAAGAAGCACATTTAGATGGACACACACACACACACACACACACACACACACACACAGTCATTATTACCTGCCATTATGGTCCTTAAAGAGAACCGCATGTCCTCTGATGCTTCTCAATGAGATAATAGGCACTCAGTTGCAAGCAATTAATCCCAACAATCCTCTGCTCTGTCCGCTCACGCTTCATGTCCACTATACAAATGATCCCACTGATGGATTGAGCTCTGATGCATTTCAGTCAACTCTGCTAACACAGAGAAGACAGGCGCTGTGTTAAATCCTCTAGTGGTGTTCAGGCAAACAAGTACATTTGTCCTCCCAGTGGAGTAATCGTTTTTTATAAATACCCATAATTCTGTGTTGCCGCCTCGCATTAGAGAGTTATTGTGAAAGCCGTCTAAAGTGAGTGCAAATTAACTTTAATATGTCGCATTTTTCTGAGCCGGTGTGTGAAAGAAAAAGCTGATGGTCCCTCCATGGGCAACACGTTCCTGTGCTGTCTGTAATTAAAAAACGTTGCCATGAAAGAGAGAGAGAGGCTGTAGATCAGTCCTGCTAGCGCCACTTTAAACAAGTAATTATATTTAAGTTCTTTTGATTTATATGTAATTATTTGAACGATGATGTAGCATCTCTCCCATGTTTGTTGCGTTAGTATGAATAGAGATGTTCTGCTGCTTTCACGTAGCTGTAAATTTGATTGAGATGAAGTGCACTAGTAAATCATTTTCTTTTCTCGTCAGGTTTCCCGGCGACGGCGTATGGACCCGTGGCGGCAGCAGCAGTGGCAGCAGCACGAGGCTCAGGTAGGGCAACCCAGGGAAGAAGCGGCTACATGGCGTACCCACAGAACGCAGGGCCAGGTAAACACTCTTTACCACCTGTGTTCTGAGTGGCCACTGCTCCCCACCGTCGAAAACACACACACACAAACACTCACCTTCACTAGTGTCCTGTCTTACATTATTCACCCGTCATGTGAATCTGTCATTTCATGGCTTCCATTGCATCCTTGTTGAACAAGATAAATCTCTCTGCAATGACTGGCTACAGACTGTTCTCTGCTTAGCAACCTTCCCAGGTTAATGCCAATCAGAACAGAGCACCGCCAGGAGCAGATCCAATCTTGAACCTGAACTTTACTCTGGCCTGGGAAGTGTTTGTTTTAGTGCCCTTTTATGTTAATGACTCTGTAGTGCTACAGTATATAGAGGAAAGTATCCACCTCAGGTGATCAAATCCCTCAAGAATTTGAAGTGATACAGGTTCAAGAGTAGTCAAACATATAGAAACATTTTCCATTGGGCACATTTCCAATTCGCTACAGCAATTTGTGCAATTTGAAAGTCATGCAAATTGTCAGATGCACTTCTAAATGTCAGATATGGTCGTAATAAGTTGAATTTAAACATGACATTAAATGCATAAACTGCATAAAAGAGCACTAGAGAATGTTAAAGCCATGTCTCAACAGTAATGGTGCTCCAACAATAACATGTGAACTTTATACCACCGCTTACAGACTAAACATCTCTCAAAGACTTGATAACACACTGTAGTTGTTCCCTTTCAGTTTATTGGCCTAGTACGACTGCACTTAAGAGGAAATTGGTGAATTGCTTTACATACTCAAGCCCTCATCTAAATTCTGTAGTGCTCTTTTTGCTGCCGTTTCCTGTTAAAGTGAGAGTTTCAGTGATTCAGGTGGAGGTCTGTCTCCCTGGACCTGACCGAGCGAAGGGAGAGACTGTTGGCTCTACTGAGGAGCCTCGCAGCTTTCTGGAGGCATGTCTCCCTGGTGAACGGCAGTGGCGGCATGTCTCCAACTGATGTGCCTCGTCCTTTCCAGCTTTGCTGAGACATCTCCCTCTGGATCTCTCTGTCCCTTTCAGAGCAAGCAGTGGTCTCTCAAAGGAGGATCACGAGATGCTTGTTTTTCCAGAGGTTGCCATATGCGAATCGATCTATTCCTGATCATTAAAGCAGAAAGGAATCCAGTGTGTGTTTCTTTTTCCTTTTTGTTCACCTCATCATGTGCACCTTTCCATCCCCCCATCTACTATTTCCGTCTCTCCTCCTGTCTTTATCTCCTCTTTCCCCAGTGAGTTGGTAGTTGTCGTTAAGACACTAACAGATCAGTCGAAAGTGATGAGTTTGCTCAGCAGATGGAGTGCAGTGGAGGCAGTTTCCTGTGCCCTGGTGTATTGTGGGAGTGTACAGTGTTGAGCTATGTTCTTTTGAATAAGCAGTCCTGTGTCAGTGCTTTTCAATGGCCAACGGTTGCTGCATTTAACCCCAGTGTCCTACCAAATCTGCTGGTCTTCATTTTTTTCTTCTGTTGGTACACTGCATGGGTTCAGGTCCGTTTGTGTTAATTAACAGATAGAAGCATGTTAGTATTACAAGGTTGAATTTGAGGGAGCAGATGAGATGTTACGTTCTGCTCTGCTACAGTGGGCCGCCTGCCCGCTTGCCCGGGCATGAAGATGCTTCTGTTTGGCAAAATACCTCACATTATCTGAGATCATTATCCATTTCATCCCAACAAGCTCTGTGAGCCTTGAAAAGCATCTCTGTGGAGGGCTGTTTTGGCTCGTGTGTACGAGGTGAGATTAAAAGCACCTGAAGTTACATCAGCAAAGCCCCCATCAACAGTCCCATGGGTCACTCTGCTGAGATCTGCAAAACTGAAGCCACTGTGTTTTCACATTAGAGCTGGAGTCTTTTTCGATTGATTTGTATGAAGTAATCATACCCAAGTTTTGATATCTTCTGAAGTGGCAAAGAGCAGTTTCATCTGCACTTCTACACCAATTTATAAAGACTGAATTTATTAATAATTTAAAATAAAAATATTGTTAAAAGTATAATTGTATTGTGTAATTTTATCTCTTTAACACAATATTTTAAGTATATTTTGACATGTATTTAAATAAAAAAAGTTTATTTGTATTAGTGGTGAGCTGTTATCGGCGTTAACACAATAAAAAAATTATTGGCGTTAATCCTTTCACAAAGTTGTGTTGGGAGCTGGGTCTATACTACACAAGCTGTGATTACTTTCACCTTGATAGTTTAGCGTTGATTTATACCTAGCCAAATTGCACTGTAGCCCTATTCAGACGGGACTAGTTTTCTAAACTACTATACGTGTGAGCTTCGATACTTATTACCTGTCATCCGTGATTTTCATGTACCATTTTGATTGGGACTAACAGCTCTGTGTTTATTACAGAGGTGAGAGGGTCTGTTTTGTACATCTGGGCGTCACAGAGATCACGCGCTCTGTATGTGTTCATTGCTATAGTTATTTAGTTTGATTACAATTAGTATAATAACAAATACCACGGTGAAGCTAAATGGCTAGTATAGCAAAACCATGTTAATGTGAGGTTACTTTAGTTCAACTATTCTGTATTTTATTTGTAGTAAAACCATGTTTCATTTTGATGATTAAAACATATGTAACCAAGTGCAGAAATGAACTTGAGTAATCTTACCTGATACTGATATTACAATAGCCAGTCTTAACAGTTTGTATGATCTGGCTTTTTATTTGTATTTATTTATTTTATATATCAAAATATATTAAATGTGCATGTGGTAAGAGCATCTACAGCATATCACGTTGGCTAAAACACACAAGGAAACGCATTGTGAAAAATATCACAGACACACTCTAGAATTATCCCAGGGGTTGTGAGAGAAGAACAGACATGGCAGATTCGGATGGGATTAAAATCACCAAGTACGTCTGTGAAACAAAACATTCTGTAACGACCCCCTGTAAAACTAGTCCCGTCCGAATAGGGCTTTACCTTTAGTCCTTATTTATTTAATTATAAATTAATTAGATTAAAAAATTATCTATGCCTACCCCTAATTTATATATTATATTCTGTATGTGTGGTATATTTCTATTCAAAATTATGTAACATTTTAATTGTTCAAAAATGTAGGACTTTAGAACACTTTGAAAACACAAAAAACACAGATGAAGCTGGTCTAGATAACTCATCTTTCAGATCTGTCGGGACCACTGTCATCAAAGATGATTGACAATTAGCACACAATTTGGATTGGCAGCATGGTTCTGTTCTGAGCAAGAACTCTGCGCATCCATGCAGTCTAGTATAGCTGAGAGTAGGGAGAGCAACGAGGCTAAACAGAACAGTGCCAATGAATGTATTGCAGATTCAGTTAAACTTCAATAAATTTAGTACACATTTTATAATTAGTCTGATTCAAGGAGATTCAGAAGGCTGGATCCTTACTGGGATAGGGGGAGTTAGGGATGGAGGAGGGTAATTAGCTATTGAGCAATGCAAAAACTGCTGCTAATACTGAAGGAGCTTATATATAATGGATGCTTAGGTAGGTGTCGTATTCCTATAGGTAGACATGGTTGAGCTGGGAGTCAGCTGATGCAAGCTTGACTAACGTGACCTGCCAGAAATAACGCTACACTTCATTTTGCTCAGCAAAAAGACTTTAGAAACTTTGTCACAAAAGAAAAAAACCATGAGGTGCATGATGGGTGTCTTCCTGCTGTGTGCATCTACAAATCATAACGCTCAGTGTCAAAAGCTTTGTAACTGAGCCGTCACTAATTTAGATCTACCATCCTGGAATTGTGAGGTTACTTTGTCATTCAACCAGAGAAAAGCATCGAGAGAGACCTGAGAGCACGGCAGAAAATGCCCGAATAAATCATGTGTTAAAATTCATTAGCAAAGCCTTTCTGAGCACCAAAATGACAAGACATTAAATATGTATTATTTATTAAATGTCACCACTTACGGAAAAGGGGTTCTAGTGATGTTAATTAGCCAGCCGTTCGGTCAAAAAGGACTGTTTTAAATGGAAAGTGAAAGCTAAATCCAGGCACGGGTGAGCTTTTTTCCCCCTTTCTAAATTGACTTTAGGTGGAAATGAAGAGGCTAATTACAGCTGCTCTGAAATTCAAAGCTAATTTGGGGGCCAATATGACGGACTAACTGACAACCACCATGAAGTGGCTTATTGGAATGGCCGGCAGGGATTTGAGTGTGTGTGTGTGTGTGGATAATGCACTCTTAACCAGCTCAGCCGCATAAGTGGCAGAGAAGAGACACTGGCCTGTGTTTTATTGTGAATGTGATTGAAAGCTCTTAGACTGTTTGACGTGTGTGTGTTAGTGAGAGAGAGAGGCAGTTTGAGGTCACTTCTGTGATCTGGTAAAGTGGAAGCGAGGGGAGCCGTTATCCACTCAGAGAGAGCCACCCCACTGCTGACTGCATGCAGAGATACAGAGGGGGGAAAAGGAAGAAAGAAAACAAGTAGAACATTGACAACTGGAGTAACTTCGTACTAGTCCTTTCTGTTGTTCAGGAGAGAGATGGTTTGAGTGAAAGAGAGGGGAGAGGGGTAATTATCGTCAGAAATGAGGCTCGGCGAACGATTCGCACTGCTGGGCCTGCTGATCCGGTCGCCACGGCAACACCGACCCACTCATTTGTTTTGCAGATGAGTAATTACATCCAATTAGACTACCGAGAGAGTGAAAAAAAAGAGAAACAAATGGAAGAAGGGGTCTTTTGTTTCGCACTGATAACTGGAATATTAATAATTGGGCTGAAGATACGATCGACAGTGATACTGTAACTAGGAGCTGAGCTGAAGTCTTCAGCAGTTCACACCTGAGAGTCTCACCTGCACACTCACACGGTCTCTCTGCTGTTTATAGTTGCCATGGAATCTAAGTAGTTGCTGTCAGGTGGATTCAATGCAAGGGCCCCCGTCAGACTCTCTGCTATACTGTTCATGCAGTGCTGTAATGTACTGTAGTGGTCAGGACTGGTGAACAGAAGATTGCTAGTTCTATCAAGCCATTCAGTGAGCACTTAAACCCAGGTTACTTTTAAAAGGTTATGGTAGCATTCTATTCATTTTGATGTCCATTGGCAGATTATTTTGCTTGTTTCAAGTAGTTTTAGTTTTAGCTTAATTTTAAGACCGTAGTTGTTTCTTGTCTAGAAAATCTTGTCTTAGAAATCATTGTTTGCAGTGTAGAAACATGTCATATTCAAAATATTTAACTCGAATTCAAATATTTCATTCAGGAATTATAGTTCAGGAAACCAAAACAATCAAATTTGTTCACGTTTATGCAACAATAACAAGCAAACTAATAAAAGAAATAGGCATTACGCACTCATTATGATGATCACTCCGTGATTCTTCTTATCTGATGTAACATTAATCCGAAGTTGATTCCCCTGAGCATGTCTTTTTGATGTAATTATTTATCACAGCGTGTCTTTTTCTGAGGTGAATTCAGTCTTATTCCTTGCAGCATGAAGCGTATACAGTATACAGTATCCGGGATAAACTTCAGCTAAACTCTCTCTGCTTTGTTTGTGTTGATGTGGGTGTTTACATGCGCGGGGATGATTATCATATCTATTGTTTGCGCAGCAGGGGGGCGTGGTCGCATTAAGAGAAATGAGGGAGACGCGAAAGACTGGACATCACGCTGGTTTCATGTGAATTATTTTTTCATATAGTAGACATATCTGTACGATCAAAATTTTACTTCATAAAATAATGGTTGAACCACTAATGTCACAAGGACTGTTTTAAAGATGTCCTTACTACTATTTTGGGCCATAAAAAAGATCTTAATTTTTGCTCCGAAGATCAAATAAAAGTCTTGCAGAGTTTAAAGCTCTTATTCTGTATTTATATTTAATTATTTGCGAATGTTTTTTTTGTTTTTTTTATTAAACTTTATTTTTATTTTAATTATCTTTTTTATTTAAATAGATGTCTTTTTTAAACTGGAGTGCACATTTGTGGCACATGCAGTGGTATTGCTGTTCTCATTAACTCATATGACCAGACTACTGTAACAGAGATTTCCAGCGTTGGCATGCTGCCAGATAAATTATCAATCTCTGGTGATGGGCCGGAATATTGTGTTATTGATGAAGCGCTACAGCAGATGTCCACACAACTAAAACAGCATTCGATTGGTGTTCATTAGCAGACCGTTAATTTGCGCACAGCCTAAACACATTTCTGCGGCAGACACCCACATCGCCACAAACCCCCAGGAGACACTCACTGCCTCTCCAACGTTCTGTGAGAGAACATGTGTTGTTTTAGAAAGATCAGAGGAAAGCTATTATTTCTCTAACTTTGATGTCAGAGCAGCGTTGTCCGATCCCTCTCTGTTTCTCACCTTTGCTCAAGCGAAAGTAAATCATTTGTATGCTCTGAAAAGAAAATGAGCAGAGGAAGATAATCAGGCAGCGGCTCACTCCCAGATGGCTGCTTCTGCTGTCTTGCCATCCAACTGAAGAGCTCTTTTCAGCCTCATTTTATTCATATCCTTTTACACTGATGGCACTATCATTAGAGGCAATCTACCTGAACAATAAAGGTAATTTTCCCTGCCTTTATTAGATAAGACCTTCCCAACTGAGCGCCTTGTGCAGCTGAGGGCTAATTGTCCATGTCAGCATAAACAAAGCAGCTGTGTACATCCGTTGTGTGCGTGAATGTCGGCTTTGTGTACTGCCTCTCCCAGTATCCTGTAATCGGCAGAATTAGGCAGATGGAACAGGAAGCTGCCATTGTGGTGTTCTGGCAATCTGCGACTCGAGGAATGTGTGCAAAGACGCCGCTGGAGGGAGGGAGGGAGGGAGGGAGGGGGTGGGGGGGACGTTTCACGTTCACCATCCCACGCCCTGCTCAGCCATTTAACAAACTGAGAAGTCTGTGTAGAGGTCGACTCTTGTTTGTTGTTAAAGATCTAATTAGAGAGTGCAGAAGAGGCAGCGGAAGCTTGTCTAATTAGCGAGGAGCAGAAAACCCACTTTAAAATTCAAGGACGACTAGCGATTAGAATGCACGTCGAAAAGAAAAGGGTGTCTCTGGCCTTTGTTTTGCTGTTGTGGACTCTTTTTGTAGTTGAGATCGAGCGTGAAAGTCGGTTTAGTCCTGAGTAACAGCACAGGGTGGGGAGAAAAAAATCCTAAAGACTCTGAACAGAAATGTCCAATTCCGCTAAAGAGCCAGGAAGCCTAGCGGTGACCTGGAACAACCTCAGAGTGTCCCACTCAGAACTCTGGAGGAAATGCCACAGACTTCTGCAGAATTGGATTTGTGGGTGCTCACAAGCTTTGTTTAAAGGTGCAGTGTGTAATATTTAGGAGAATTTATTGGCAGAAATGCAATATAACATACATTTTCAGAGGTGTGTGAAGACTTTACATAATAAGCCGTTATGATTTTATAACCTTAGAACGAGCAATTTATATCTACATACACCTCGGGTCCCATTACATGCAAGTTGCCGTTTAGTGCGCCATGTTTCTATAGAAGCCCTAAACGGACAAACTTCTACAGAGCGCATTTCGTCAAATCCACGCCAAAGTTGCCCGCTTTCTGCTGGACCGGTAAGTTAGTCCAACATTAGCAATCATAGTGAAAACTGTTGTTTGATGTGAAGAGTGGTTTTACCCATAGAATGAAAGACATAAATAATTTTAGACCCAAATGACCCTAAATTAAGTTATAAAAGGTGAGTAAATCACAATTATTATTTTTGGGGTGAACAGTCTTTAATATGTCTACGCTCTAGATTCAGCAATTTCAGAGAAATCAGGGTCATATTCATTCATCTTCGCATGTTTATATGCACATGTTTTTGTACAGTGTGCTTTCACTGAATCCTACACGTAAAGCTTGAGTTCAGATAGAGATGTAATTGGAATCATTACAGGAATACATTTCCTCCAGTCACGTATTACAGTAAGCAGGCGGTGTTGGAGTGGTGCCATTCCTCAAGCACTTGAGCGTAATTTGACAGGCAGGCGTTTTGCCCACAAACCACGGACGGTAAGGGAAAGTTGCGAAGCTGATGACAGAGAAACTACTTAGAGCTTCAGATTACTCTTGGCAGCTGTTGAGGGCATAATCAGCGCTGTGATGTTCGGCACAGCTCCAGGACACTCGTGCAGGTCCCAGACCCCAATGAAACGCAAAAAAAAGCAGGGGAGACACAAGATGAAAAGCCTGTGTGGTGGATCCCGGCTTTCTTTGATTGGATCATCTTACTGTTTCTGAAAGGCCAATGAAGACTTTTAATGCCCTCCGTATATCAAACCCACACGTAGGATTGGAAATACCAGCTATAAATGTCAGCATTGCTGGAGCCGTCAAATCACGTCCTCTGAGGCATTCATAATCCACCATTGCAAAGGGTCTTCATGGCTGTTAACGATGTCTAACATTCTTTTTTGATGTTTATTTGTCAATAAACATCAATGGAACTCTGTAGAACCATATTTTATGCATCACTGTATTTGCCGTATGTAACTTGTTCATTCATTTGTTTCTCTTTAGATCTTTGCTAGCATCTCTGTGACAGTTTGCTAACAATTTGAGTATAAGTCCACACACGGGTATCATTTACCCTAGCATTGTTTTTTGTCACACATACGCCACTTCATCTTTGTGTATCACAAACACCTCTTTTCTCAATGACAGCATCCCACCTACTCTGCATATTTTCCAGGATTCCCCGATTATGGCTTTTATTCTGGGCCCGGTGACCAGCGGGGTGCCCCCTGCTCCTTTGCTGACTATGCCACCCTGGGGCCCCATACAGGTCAGATGCTGCAAAGCGAGCACGTCACCTCTAACTGCAACTCACCCTCCCAGCACCACCCAAGCCCGGACCACTTTAAGAGCTCAGGTGTGTATGGCATACTTTGTCCAAGACATGTTTGGCTTCTAACACTCGTTCATTCTGATGTATTGGGAAATACTTTTTTTTTTTTTTCCCATTACAATTGTACATGAGTGTACCAGCATTTGGGTACACTGCATACTGAGTTCTTTCTCCCACCTTACTATGTCTATCCACTCAGGTACTGCATATTAAAGTACAAAGAAATCAGCCCTACCTATATAGAAATATTAATTAAATTAATTGTAATGTGTGTTACGAATGAGAGAAGTAGCTTTGTTAACAGAAAATAACATTTTAGACCGCATTAAACTGTCTAAAGTGTAATACAGGGTATCAATGATATAAATTTGCATGGCTAATCTCTTGGAATTAAAAGTTTAACAAGACTGGCTGTTTAGAAAACAGATTTTAAACAACCCTCCAGCCATGGTTTGAATCTGTGGATCAATTGGTGCACGTTAAGCCTCATTGTCTTGAGATAGTGAAGTCATGCGTTGTGCTACCCATCTGCAGTAGTGTCCTAATCACTGTGGCGCCACGGCTTGTGCCAGGCCAGGTGTCGTGGATCTTTGAGATTCGGCTCCTTCTGTCCTACTTCTTTTGCCTCATTTCATTTGGCAGCCAACAGGAAAATGTCTGTAGTTCTCTTGCTTTACACCAGTGATCACGTAGATGTGGGTTTGGATTCGAGCCTAACCTGTGCTCATTGAGGCTGATAACTCTGGATTCAAAGTACAAAAGCTGAATCTAAATCCACCCTGGAGTGTATATAGAAATATGAAAATGTATGTTTATATCGTTTTTTTTAGTCTTTTCTACAGTACATGCCATATTATAGAATTGTTGGGAACACACAGCTGCTTTTATCAGCCAAGCAAAACTTCCTTTAGTTTTATCGTTTCTGTTGACATTGGTAACAAAAACTCATTTTCTACTTTGATGCTGCAATGTATGACCTTAATATTGCTTCAGTAGGTGTTTAGAACATTTTGAGATAGATCTATTAAAAACTACCTAATATGAAGGTCTGTACAAATGCCTCCTATATGCTTGTTGCTGTGGCAACTTGGACACAGTCAGTGCATTGTGAGGATTTTCAGGGGTCAATACAGATGCCGTGGGTTTGTAGCTTTGCTCAGCAAAAACACTTTATAATCCCGCCAAAGGATGCACGGAGTGACATCGATTAAAAGCCCAACGCTGGGAGCCGGAGCGGGACAGATGAGTCACCTGTGTCTCAGAAACACGCTGCGTAATCACAGGCCGGCGGGTTTAATTAGCATGGGTGCTGCTAAGCTACCAGTCAAAGCCAATAAATGTAAGTCATGTTTAGCTTTTAAAGCTAATAGCAGTAACAGTTTAGCCCCAGGGTTTAATTTAGAGCATAAATCCTATTCCTGGCAAAGCGAGAGAAAGCACGGCACTCACCTTTACAGAATTCAGCAATTATATGGAATAAAGATTACAGTACACACATAAAATAACTGAAAACAAGGAAAGCCATTGCGCTCCGATAAGACAGCCAGAGAGTTAGTTAATGCTCTCTTGTCATCATTAACAACCTACGTAACTTAACTTAAGTTAAACTAAACATTTATTTCTATATATACTTAAATGTATAAATTCTTCATAAGCTTTCTGCAGGCAGGCCATCTTTGACAATAAAATCATGAATGTTTTAGTAATAAAGAGAATAATTTTAATATGAAGGTCAATGCAGTGTGTGACGACATTACCTCACATTGAACATTCTAAGCATCCTCTCATCTGGTTTATACCTGTGGTGACTGCAGTCACGGATGTTGGGGGTTTCTTCAGCTCCAGCTGTATTCTGTCACTGGGAAGAGAGATGTGAGGAATGAGCAGTCAGAAAGGAAGCTGGATCTTTACATGCGTGTTCACGCTCATTTGAAATCTCTGCTCACAGAGCGCTCAGCGCAGCAGGAAAGCCTGTTTCCCTCTGCCCTGTCCTTCGATCAGACCTGCTTAATGCACAGCGCAGCATGTGGCTGTGTGCAGTTTTGTATGGATGGTGTGGGTGTTATTTAATCTATATGCTGTCCACATGGGAAGACTGTTCATACAGAATGATTCTGAATTCTGTTAAGCTGTTTTTAAATACAAGTATCTTACAGCAGTTAAACCCCTTAAACTTTAGTTTGCATAGTCCAATTAAAACACATGTCCTGTACGAATGGCCCTTGACAGTGTTATTAACATTTTTAACACATTCACTAACAATTTGTTTTTACATATTTAATGAAAGTTATACAATATAGTACCATGTAAGTGACACAGCATGCATTAAAGGGTTACTCCAGGCCAAAATACATCAAGATACAATACAAGATACATCCTTAATCACCCATGCAGTTTTAAACCTGTAAACGAAGGCGGTGTCTTTCATACTTTACTGCACCTTGACAGTCAATGCGACAGTCACAAGCTTTTGGGTTTTTGTCAAAGATATCTTAAATTGTGTTCAGAGGATGAACAAAGCTTTCACAGGTTTGAAACGACATGGGGGTAAAGTGATTAATGACTGAATTTTCATTTTTGGGGTGAAGTATACCTTTAACGTTCAAAAGTTCAGATAAAGATTTTTTTTAATGCTTTTGAAAGACGTCTCATGTTCACAGAGGGTATTTATTTAATAAACGATGAATACTGTGAAATACTATTGTAACTTAAAAGAACTGTCTTCTGTTCTAATGATTTATTCCTGTGGTGGAAAAACTAAATATTTAGCTGCCATTACCCTAACTTTAATGTCACAGGATCTTTCAGAAATTTTTTAAAATGCTCTCTTTTGAAAGCCATTGTTCTTCTTAATATATTTATTGATACTGATTCTTTGAATAGAAAGGTCAAAAGAACTGTCACTTCTGTCAGTTTCAATCGGTTTATCCTTGCTAAGTAAAATTTAATTATGTAAATAAATAAAATTGCAGTGTCCCTAAACCTGTGAACAGTTGTGTACATATCCTGTCACGTACTACACTCTCTGCTACCTTAGTGGCCTTGTTAGTGACTGAAATAAGATTTATCAGAAATCTGACGCATGTCTTGCACAGGTGCTAACCCTCCACGGCCTGGAGGTTTCCCCGGTGCAAACAGTCCTGGACCCGTGGCAGACTTGTACGGCCCCAGCAGTCAGGACTCAGCAGTGGGAAATTACATCAGTGCTGCCAGCCCTCAGCCGGGCTCTGGGTTCAATCACAGTATCGCAGTGAGTACAGCTCTCCTCAGTCACACTGATGTGATCCGAAAGTGCGGAGAAAGTTCTCATTTTCTGTCTTTTGTTCATCTTACTTTTAATTCATTTTAACCTCTAGCTGAGAAATCAGTCTGATTGGCTGTTCCTCTATTGTGACTCACTTTTTATGGCAAGATTGTCAGCAAAGCAATTTAGAAACGCCAAGTTGGAAAAAAAGAATATCAGAGGAATTAATTCCATTCCACATGTTCAGAAATACCCCGTTAGACTGACACTTCACGTCTCGCTGATGTTATGTTTGGGGAATAGATGCATCACAAACAGTTTAGAGAAAGCAAAAGCTGGTGTGGTTGGAAATGAGCAAATTGTCAAAATCAGATGTCCCTGTAACTAGCAGATGCTCTTGACACCGTCTCCAAAACAAAAGCCCCTGCCTTGCACAAAAACTTGCTTTAATTGGCTTTTGTCAGGGAGCGCACGGAGTCTGTCTGCAGATGTCACTGACGTCAGGTTGCGGCTCCGTGTCAGCACGGATCTCAATTTGAAGAAAGCATTTATAATGAGGTGCCAAATTGAAATTTAATTACTCACCCCATTCTCGCAAATAAGTTTCTTAACCAAATGAAGCGCATATATTTCGATTAATGCGAGTATTTAAGTCAGATTTTATTGCTTGTGGGTGGTCTACTTAGAGGCTAGTTTTCATCTTGAGTATATAAAAGGTCATAATAGTGGTCCATTAGAGTCTTGTGGTGTAATCTTCTAAAATCCTAAAGTGGTTCTGTGGTATTTTGGTTTAACAAAACGTCCTTGTTTTTGTTTCCCGCATGTCTCTTAACCAAAGTGGACCAAGGCTAAATTTCAAAGAGTGAGGAAATGACAGAATTTCTTAATTTTGGCTGAACTATTCCTAAACTTCTGAGCCAGTAATGAGGAGGAGAAATGCATGATCTTCCATCACAACAGGAGTGATGTCTCCTAGTGGATAAAGATCTTAGGTTTGATTCTACACAGGCTGATCTGTTAACTACCACCATTATGCCCTTGAGCTAGACATTTACTTCAGAGATTACTTCTGTAGTTTGTCACTTCTTGAAAGAAAAAGCCCTTTTAATGGCTAAACTGGTGAAGAACTGCTCATAAACAGCTGTTTATAGTGTATAAAGACAACTGACTAATGACAGGAATATTAACTGCTGGTTGGAAACTGAAGTGAGCAGAAACTTGAATCTGTTATACTTCGTTTCTGCCTCCTGGCATCTAAATAAAACATGTCACCGCATGAATTCATAACTTTATTCATCTGCATTAGTGTGTTTCTGACTGAGTGCCATTTTGTGCTGTGATTAATTCCAATTTTAGTGCGTGTTCGTTCAGCTGGACTGATAGATGTGTGTGTGTAGTTCTTGAAGTCTCCGTGAAGAACATTAACACGGGAAATGACGCAGAACTAAAATGCTCGTCTCCATTTATTTTTCTGACACGTGTCACCAGTTCATCACCTACTGGAACCCCCCCCCTCCCTCTCATAGTATCAGCTCACATCCACAACTACATAAAGTCCTTCCATGCAATTCTTAAACTGAGGAAACCTGGCAGAAAAGCCTATATAAATTTAAGAAAGCCTTTCCTTCCTGCCCTCTAAAGCAGCGGGTGTGAGACTGACTTTGATTTATTCGTATGGATTAGACAGATCCGCTCCTGCCATGCACACAATAGTCTGATGACAGGCCCGATAAGCGGCTGTGTTTCTCAGAAAGGCTTGTTGACAGGTTGCCGTTTTGCCCTCTAAATCAGCCGTGCGGGTTTGTAAGTTCACAAACGCAGTCTGACAGTAGGCAGGATTTATTTATTCAGGAGCGATCAGCTCCACGGAAGAGGAATCAGGACAAATGCTTTTCTTTTTGTATTTTCCTTGTTTATAGGCCTCGTAGTTACTCCGATCCAGCTATATTTATAGCAGAATAATTGAAACGGAAGTCTGAAGATATATACTTAAGGCCGAATCTGAATGAGAAAGGGCTCTATGACGTCACATATAGTAGAAGCTCTGTACAAAGTCCATTTTAAATTGAGTTTGGAAAAGAACATTTTCTAAATGGTATTTTTAGGAAGCCTGGTTTTCTAAATAGACTAATCACGAATCCTGCCAGGGACAAAACATCTGCTGCTGCCCAACTAGCCATGCTTTTTCCTGAGCAAGGTCTGCTGTCGCTGACTGTCGGAGCACAGATTTCATTGGCACTTTTATCATTATCATTTGTGAATAAATATTAAATTCTTGATTCTGTATGAGAGAAGAATCAATCTCAAACCCTTAATAAAAGAAGCGTTTCAATTATTCTGTCTGAATGTGTCAGTGTGCTAGAATCACAGCTTTCGTACAGCTATGATAATTATGCTCAGCATCTTACTCGTGATCTGCTTTTAGGGTCCTTTGATCGCCACAGCATTTACAAATGGATACCACTGAAAGCTAAACGGAGATGCAGCACCATCTCACTGAAGGTATGCATGTTTTTCACTAATTGGGATACTTTTCTTTTTTTTTTTTAAATGGTGTTCCTGACTCTTATTGGTTTTGATTCACCAGAGTTCATCGGGGGGCCCTGGAAAAATGTCCGGAGTCTCTGATTGGTACATGTACAGTTGATGTCATAAAGACTTCAAGCACTACAGGTTTTGATTGGTGAGTGGACAAGGACTGTGCAACCTAACAGAGAGGACAAGAAAAATACGATCATCTCAGAAAACAAACATCACAACTGCTGTAACTGTAATCCAACCCTCCTGTCACTGCAGGACATTTTTCTTTTCTACACGCTTTTTTTCTTTGTGCGCTTTTTAAATGACTTCAGCTTTTAGAAAAACATACTTAGATGAGTGAGTTATTCAGTTGCGATTCGTCAGGTTTTTTTCCCCCCTAAATTTTGGTGCCAGTGAACTTAATTTTGCACATATGGACAGACGCCGTGCTGAAAGACACAATGTCATTCATCTATTGGAAAAAAGAAAAAAAAATCTTAGTAGCTGTTTTTAATTGTGAAGTCTCATTGTTGATCATAATGACCTATTTTTGGGCAATACAGAGGGAGAGGACTCCAATATTTTTATGGTCCTTTTTATATATATCTATATATATCTGTGTGTTGTTGTTGTCATTTAGAGAAGAAAAAAAATGTATAATGTAACTCCCCCCGTAATGATTTAAATATAAGAGAAGGAAATGTAAATATATTTCACTGCATTTAATCAGTTCAGGCTTATTTTTCTGGTATTGTTTAAAAAAAAATAAAAATCAGGGTGAAATTAATCGACAGGTGAAAAAATGAATACATTAATTTGTTAAATACCCATGAGCTGAATCATTTTACAGGTGTAATACCAGCATACTCATGCACATAACATGAGCTGAAACTTTCCAAAACACCACTCTCGTCCAAAGCACACTGTGTAGTGATCAACTAAAGGACTTTTTCTTGTGTTCTGCACATTCTGACACTTTTATACTCCTGAGAAAAGAAAAGAAAAAAAAAAAAGAAACTTACAATGTTATCTGTTGTTGTTAATGTTGTCTAATAGAGGATGTTCCTCTTGCTTTTGGAACCTGTCGTGGACTGTACGTGAACGAAACGGTTTATTTCTCTTTTGGCTGAAGAAGGCAAACGTTTTTAATGAATCATACCTCAGTCCTGTGAGATTTAATTTGTACAGAGGAAGCTTTGCACTGTGTACAAAAAGAGCGACGGTTTTCTCTTTGCACATGCTAGCTGTCACGAGTGACCTTACAGAGATTTGATGTATGAAAAAATTGTTCAGTGAATGTTGCTTTTATTTTTCTGCCGCTGGCGTCCAGAACGCAGGTTGAGAAGAAGCCAAACGAAAAGCAATCTATTACTGGTGCGCTCAAGATTTCATTTCAAGGACATAGCAAACCTTTTATCTGAAGTATCGACGTATTTTAATATACAGCCAGTTGAAGACACTGAAAAAAAATCTTGACCTGAGAGCTGCTGATTTCTTTCTTTCAAGTTGAAAAGCTGTTTTAGGTCAAACACGCATATATATAAATATATATACAAAAAAAATGCAGATTTTTAATGTTAAATGATCTGATATGTATATTCTGATGTAAATGTGTCTTTTTTTCCTGCTGAAGATGTAAACTGTTTTGTTTGACTTTTATTTGGTGTAGTCTGGTGGCCGGAGGCAAACGCACTAAACGTCAGAGCCTCGAAAAGATTTACAGATCCAGTCACGTAATATTTAAACAACTGAAAGGAACGGAGTGAGGAAAGAAAACTATTGTAATGTTCAAATGTAAAAGAAAAATGTAAAAACTAAACATTAAAAATGAAACAAAGATGTTTGTTCACTGATTTCATTTGTGCTTCAGGATTTCTTTGTTTTTGGTGATTGATGTTAATGTTTTTCTTTTAGCCTTATCTTCGTGTCATTTAACTACATTTTGAATGAGCTGTAAGACCAGCATTATCTTTTTCCCCATCATCTCTCGAGTATTGCACTAAACTACACAAACACTTGGAATTTAGTGATAAGGCACTGAAAGCTGTGTTATATAGGGCGCACTGTGCATTTGCTGACAGTATATGATTAAGGCCCTGACATGTAAACAAATATGTGGGTGCTGTCAGTGATGTGCCAAGTATCTAAACATTAAGTACCGTAGCTGGTACCATTTCATGGATTTGGGTCTGTTTTACCTGAAGAGCAAGTTCTGTTAGCATTTCCGTTTAGCTCATTTTGCTCAGCTGGTACTGGACCCCGGACAATGCTGACTGGCTCATGGTACAGGAAAGTCTGCACACGCCCAGGATCTCCACTAGTGGTGAAATTGAACTGTAAAGACAACAAAAAGGGAAATATTTTAAGTCCATTTTTATGCAAAATTAATTATAACATACAACAGTGTCTGCATGACACACTACGTGTCGTAAGGTACCATTTTTTTTTAAATCTTAAAATTTGTGTCACATGATTCTTCAGAAATTACTTGATTTACTGCATAAGTAACATTTCTTATCAATAATAAAAACAGTTGTGCTGCTTAACACTTGTGAAAAGCATGAACCGTTTTTAATGGCTAAATCTGAAAGTTTGAGTGGCCCTGCATTTCAGGCCTGAACTATTTTTGGACACATTTGTCCTATCAGGTCTGACTCATAAGGGGACGTCACCGGGCCTGTCCAGCTGTCTCAACTCACCAAGTGGCCCTTGTCTCAGTCACGCATGCCTTGTCCTTGTCTCAACGAGATCTCTGTGCAGCAAATACCAGCAGGTCTTCCATCTACTAAAGACAGGATGTCATCTGGCTGAAAAATACTTGGATCTGTCAAGGTTCCCGAGCAGGCTGCAGATGTTCAACATTATTTCCTAAAATAAACATGATGTTGATCAATTAGTGAGACAGACTTTCAATATTGATGGCATAAGTCACTGACCTGTGTGTAAGTTAGTCTATGATGGTTTGTCTTGGTCTTTTCAGCGTTTAACTGATTCAATGCCTTCCTAAGCAAAGAGATTTTTTTATGTCACTTCAATTTTAGCCTGTCAGTCATCGCAGAGCAACAATTTGAAAATTTAAGCAATTGTTATTGAGTATGTATCAAAATAGGTGAATGGCATGAATCTGTAGATATCAGTCTATTGGTGAAAAAAATGGCATAAAAAAACACACATAAAAGCCATTACATTCAGCATCTGCTGTATTCCACTTCGATCTGTTTAATTAAGTAGTGATTAGGTGATCATCTCAGCCAAATCTTATTTAATGCGGAAAAGTATATACTCTTGAAATAAGATTCTTGCAGTGCAAGTAGTAACTCGTAAGTAAATGGAATCTATTTTATTAACCGTTTTAAAAAGAAAAATACTGAATGAGGAATAGAAGGGTTCCTTTCTGGATTCACTTGCGGAGGGATACATTGGGACAACAAGGCTATAGACTGGCATAGGAGGAAAACCACTCTCCACTGACCGGGATGACCACCAAACTCACTCAAAAGCCACAGGATAGCAAGCATCAGCTGGGGTAAAGTGCATAGTAAGGATGGTTTGAAACAGACTCGTAGAAGCAAGACTGAAGATCTGCAAAGCTAGAAAAAAGTCCCTGATCCATGAGAAGCAGATAAAAGCCAGGCTGAGATTTGGAAAATACCTCAAGGATTGGACCTGCAGCTCTGCCCAACACCTGGGGCCTCATTAATGAAATGTTGTGCAAAAACAATCCTCAATTTTAGCTTACGATCATTTCTCAGATACGCGTACATGCAATTCATAAAAATAATAAGTTTTAATAGTAATAATTTGATTTACCTTCGAAAGAGGAAATTTCTGTTGTACTATTATTCAGTTTGAGACAATTACTTAAAAAAACCAAAAACAACTTACTTTTAATTCTTCGAGGCACTTAGGAGCAGAAGGGAGAAACATTGAAGAGGGTTTAGAGGTGAGATAAAGTTGGATGTCATCTGCGTAACAATGAAATCGAACGCCATGTTTTCTAAAGATAAGAAAGAAACAAAAGATGTCCCAAAACAGAGCCCTGTGGAACACCAGTGACAACTGGAGTAGTGGTTGATTGAAACTGTTTAAGTTGTACAAATTGTGTGGTCTGTAATAGATTTCAATCAGTTTAATAGTATGGTTAGGATCCCGTAGTATAAGAATCGATAAAAGTCCAGAATTGGCAGCTAGTAATAAATCATTTGATATCTTTACCAGTGCGGTCTCGACACTATGCTGAGAACGAAACCCAGATTGGAACGGTTTAAATAAACTATTACTGGAAAGATGATCACGAAGCTGGGAAGCAACAATCTTTTCAAGAATTTTTAGACAAAAACAACAAATTGGAAAAAGGATAAGTGTCAAAAATTACTGGAGTAGGTGTTGTCACTGCAGTTTTAAAACCAGTGTGAATCATACCAGAAAGAAGTAAAGCAATTACAGAAGAGAGGAAAGGTAAGCCAACTTTAACCAGTAATGTCGGTAATGGGTTCAGTTGACGTGACAGATTTAGATTTTTGTACAATATAACATACTTCTTATACAGTAGGTAGATTAAAGGTAGATTTAATCTAATCTATTTAAGAGGTGCATTTCCCAAAAGCATGGTTAGCATACTATAGTCACAAGTTCATTCGCAACCAATGTCACAAACGTACGTGGTTAGAACTACAGCTTTGGACCTGTGGTTAGAAGCATAGTTTCTTGTTACCAAGATATATGGGCTTTAATAAATATGCTCTTGGGCACAAGAAGCAATTTAACATGCATTACTATCTTTATCTTACATTCTATCGAAATATAAAATGCGTTTTAATTCTGTATTTTCGCACATCCATTCTAAACGCTGTTTTTGAAAAGTGCAGGTGTGCATGAAGAGAACCCCGGAGTATGACATAAGAGGGAACCCGCCATGATTCAAAAAAACAAATAAAGCAAAACAAAAATAGTAAATATGTCAATTATTAGTCAATATGTGTCACGTTCAATACAGCAGAATCTTGGAGATCTCTAATCAGGTAAATAGCAGAAGTTATTCCTCCACCACACGCATGTGACGTCATTACAGTTTCTCCCAATTGTTTACACACATTTTCTGAAAGCATGCCTCATATTGTCAGAACTCTACACACAAATCAAAAAACATGCACACAATGGGCAAAACCCTTCAATTTTCTTGCAAAATCAAACTTTACTTTAAAAAAAATGAAAATTTTTATTTCTTAAAAATGGTATTTTGTTTTCAAATGACACACACACACCATCACATGAATAGACATTTATAAGAACCAGTTGATCACTGATGTGCTTAATGTAAAACACACTGACCACTTCTTCTCCATTCATCATAATGACTTACTGTAAGCCTTTTTTTGTACAGTGTTACACTTACTACAGACAGTAAATAGGCCTACATAATATATTGTTTTTATACAAAACACATAAATACACGGTACCAATATATTTTACTGAATTTTTCCCACAAAAACAATGTATACAGTGTTCATCCCAGCCAACATAAAGTTGCACATACTGTGGTCCACATAAACCATCAACAGAAGTATTAACTGAATACAGTTACTGTATGCTGCATCCTCTCTTCTGTTTGTGTCTGGCCACAGCACCTCATCCACATCACAAGCAATGTTTGCCCTGGCCAAGCAACTATTGCCCAGCATGGTGAATCCAGCCATGAAAAGCATCAACTGCTATATCTCCACATGCATCTTCCATAGCTTGGAGAAGGGGTGATTAGTGATGATATATAAACATAGATCAACAATCTTATCAATATCATCAAACTTGATCCTCCAGGACCGAACTTGGTGACCCCTGGTTTAGAGGGTAAATTTAGGTCCTTCTGACACCAGCTGCAATGCATGGCCCGGCAGCACTGCAATGTTCTCCTTTATCTGCTTAAAATAATAAATAAATAAATAAAATAAAAAATGTAACCCTCAGAACTCAAGAACATCCTTCCCATCCTAAGATAACTCATTTTTGTGTGAAATGAAATTAAAAAAAAATTCTTCTCGAAAACCCTTTAAAACATAAGTGGATATAAAGTGGGAAAAAATAAAGTAATACAATTACTTTAACAAAAGAATGATATGACCACGATTTCTTTTGTTCAGATGAGCCGTTCACATACGTGGACCCACATGCAAACTTTCTTTCTCAATTGGCTCATTTTGGCTTTCATGGGCTCTATAATAACATTTTCTACCTCATGAATTTTGCTGAATATGAAATGAATATCTTCATAAATGGATATTAAGGCTTTACTGTGCTTAGCCGCTGTAGTATAATAGAAACTCACATTTTGCTTAAGCCGAACAATAACTCCCGGCAAATAATCCGCCGAGGTATAAAACCTATTGCCACACATATCTTTATTAGTTCCAGAAATATTTCCTCTGATCGATAGATAAAAATACATGGTTCTCATATATATGCTGTCAAACGCGCCTTATTAAACTTTCATCTTTTTAGAGTTCACCAAAATAGCTGAACGGGATTAACTACAGATGTGGCGCAAGCAAGCCTATAGAACCATTATTCAGACGAGATGACAGGTCAAATATATGATTCTGTCAGAGATAAAGATCATTCATCCCGCCACCAGCTTACTGTACAGTAATTACTGTACGCTCTAATAATATAATTCAAACCGCAAAGGGGCTTGATGAGATTTAATCTCCAATATATGAGAAAACAAACACCCTGCCTTTATTAAAAGCTAAATATTGTTTTCCTGTCATGTTTACCAATGCTTCCCATCTAGCTTTTCTTCAAATGACACCCAGTCAGCAAAAAATGCTAATCTGCTTTTCATTGATTGTGTTTGTAAGACGCAAAAATATGCCCATGACCAAAAATCGAATGACTCTCGCTTCACATAATGTAATTTATGGAGTATATACACACCATATTCTGTGAAAAACAATTGAACTGCTGTGTTTTTAATCAATGCGTTAATAATCGTGCCTATTTCCCCCTACACATCTAATCCGTCTGTTTCAGTGCTAAAAGTGGCTCTCGTTCTGTATTTCTCTTTCTGAGCTCATGGTGAGATGGTCTCTGCAGGCCTGTGGTGCTGGGATTTGCATATGCAGGTGTCATGAGAGGGGTTTTCTGTCAGCTCAGCATGGTCCTTCTCCTGCGGTTTGCTCTCAACGATACATATAAACTAGTAGGCCGCTAACCTCTTACGGTTCGAGCAACGGCAGCCCGTCAGGAGCTCGTCTTTAGAGGAGTGTCCTATTCTCTATGAATATTCATGATGCTCTTTACAGTCGGATCAGCTGCGTGTTTACAAGCGGTAAAGGTGTGTGGGAGCCGAGCAGACCTCGCGGCAACTCGGCTCTCGTTAACAGTAATTAAGCATCAGTCTGAAGCTCAAGCTTAATTGGCAATTAACGATATGTTTGATAAGGGTGAGTGTGTCAGGTCTATGTTTAGAATACATTAAGGTAAATAAGCACTCAGAGTGCATGGAGACACGTCCTCAACACTCACGATACAAACAAACTCGGATGGAAGCAGATTGCAAGTGTTTGCAGATTGACTTAGCGTAGAGTAGTTTGGTCAGAACTTAAAGAGCTTCAAGGAAATGCTGGGGAAGCGACAGCACAACAGTACACATCTAAGGATGTGAAACGGCATAGTTCTCAGATGACATTACAATAGGCAAATTATTTGATTTACAAAATTATAAACTCCAATAATCATGTAATTTCTTCGAAAAATAAATATTTAGTTTCAATCTTATATGTCTTTAAAAAGTGATATTTAACGTCAACTTGTTACTTGTACTTGTAATTCATTTTGAAATTTACAAGTATTTTTAATAAAAATTTTCCTTTGTAATGTGGTTTAATATTTCAAAAAGTATTTATAAAATTCACTAGCAATTTCTAAGCAAAAAATTTGTATTGTACGCTTTAAAAACACCAAAAAGAATATTACGTGAAATGTGTGCAATTATTGCAATGTTCAATGAATTATTAACATTTATATGACATATTTTATCTCTAAAATAAATATGGTCTGACATTTTATTTCCAAGTGCTTACAGAAATATAAAACTAATAAAAAAATTTAAATATATATATATATATATATAAATTAGAATAATTTTAAATAATATAAATATATAAAACACAAATAATATTATAATAAAATTAATTATAAAACAAACGTATATAAAATGTATACAAACATATAAAACAATGTTATTGATTGAAACTTATATTTTACCGTCGGTTTGCAAAGAAAGGTCAGGTCAGCCTCATTTCATTACACAGGCCACGCACTGCATATTCAGTCAAACAGCGGGTGTTCCTCACATACAGAAAAGAGACCGTGTGCCACAGTATACACACGGCGTACTACTATCTTTCAAAAATAGCTGTAAGTCATTCTGAACACTGAGCGATGAGATCATTTCCCTCCTCTTGCAGGCGGAGGTAAGTATTGGAGTAGATCTGCTGTGGAGGGGGCCGTCTCGCGGTGGGCTAATTGACATGACATATTGACAGGCACTCTTCTGCGTCTGGGGACTCCGGCGCCTGCACAGCCTTCCACATCTCTAATAATCACTGATTAAAAAGCAGTTAAGAGCCTGTGAAGACCAAAATGTGCATTAACCAAACGACCTTCTGGGATGGAAAAACAGCCGCGCTGGCGGAGAGAAGTGACGGCAGAAGTTCTCCGGGAAAACGTCTGCCCTCTCCCAAACCACGGTTAGCAAGAGATGAGGTGTTTCTAAAACGTGTTTGGCTAATATCCTCTTTTTGCCCAGATTCACATTATCTTTATTGAGTTGACACAGGTTTGTTTATGAGCGGTTTCACTGGCTAAGCAGCTGCGCCGTGCTGCCAAAGTCTAAAATAACCTTTGAGTTCTGGCTGATCTAATATAATTACATTTTTGCAGTTCATCCTTGACCCCATTCCAATGAAATAATTAAGGTCTCATAACGGTTTAATTTGAAAAAGTTATGCTCTCTCCAAAGCTTTTTACGCTTGCTGGAGCATGTGTTGTCAGATTGGTTCATATAAAGCCTTCTATTTAATCATCACAGAAAATCAGTACCTGTTTGGTCATTATTTTTGCAATCTGGTGCTAAATCACACTATTTACTGACATGCAATGTGCTCTTCCTTAAATATTGTTTCTGTATGTCCATAATAATCCACTAAACTACTCAAACACAACATTCCTATCTTTACTTCCTTCCATCTTTTTTTTTACGTTACATTATGCTGTGCTAAACTTCCAAAGCGAGCTTCCAGCTCATTCATTACCGTTATCAGCTTGAAAGATTTCTCTCGTCCCAATCAATAGTTTCCTCAGAGCAAACGCGACTGAGGAACACACACAGGAAGCTGCGAGAGCATCAATCACGCCATCCTGACTGCAGAAAGTTCAAAGCAGCCCTGAAGCAGATGCGCTCCACTTTACTCTCCCGATGATATAAACGCTTCATAGGTTAGTTTAGCAAGCCTGATGCTTATTCTGCTGAGAGAAATTTTATTGAGACATCAAGTAAGTGCTCAGTGGCTTTACAATGTTAATTCCTGCTTATTAGAATGTCTAAAACATATTTCGGTGTTCAGTATGGTTTAAGGAAGCCCTCTATTATAAGCATTCACCAAACCGAAATTCAGTCACATTTCTTAGGAGGGAGGGGGCAAGGTGCTATTGTACGTACAGTACATTTATACATTTTGATGTATACATTTCACATGCTATTAAACCACCATTTTAGGTTCCCCAAAGAACATTTTAGTTAATATTTCTTAAAAGAACCTATTTTTGCATAAGGAACATTTTAATAATCTAAAGAACCTTTTTCCATGGATGTTAAATGTTCTTCATGGAAAACCTAAAATAACCATTATTTTGGCAAAGCTGTGGTTCAGTGTCTTTAAAAACCCTCTTTTGTACAAAACTACTGTATTATGTAGAGTTGAGTAATAATAGAGCGATTGACTGAGCGAGCATTCCTTCTTTTGTCTCCTTTCATAATAAAACATTAGCTTGAATGTCCACCAAAGAAAGTGGTTCTTTCAATATAAAAATCTCTTCACCATTTAATGGCAATATATGTGTAACCAAAATAACCAGCATGAACACACAAACACTTAATTTCCCAATATTAGATAATACTATTATTTATATAAAACATTATTTAATTGGAATATTTAATAAACAGAAAATTGCTAGAAAATTCTGTCGAAAGTACAAGGGCAGCAAGATGTATAGAAAATATAACATGATAAGATTTTGCCCTCAGACAAAACAATTTACTCGGGAAAAATAATAGAGACAAGCATATAGATTTAACCAAAGCCAACTATATCCATGTTTAACCTATAACTAAACATCAGAGCCATCAGCAAATTCCAGAAGAACCTGACAAGGTCTCGGAGGGTTTATAAACTCAGGACAAAGATAACTTTCATATAGACATTATCTTTACTAACAAACTGTATATTTAAAGTCTAAAGTACATTCTGGGGAAAAAAAAACATTCTTTTGTGTGACATAAAAACAGTATAGTGGAAGTGGAGTGATTTAGATTTCACTAGAATATCACATTCCTATAAACCAGATCAGATTCGAGGACCAGAAAGAAGTGTTGTATAAATGCTGATAAAAAAAGTTATCATCAAGACCAGCAGAAAAAGAAGAACCTGCAACAGTTTAACATACAGATGTTCAATAAAATATACATCATATTTAAATGTTTACAAAACTGCTGGCAAGCTACAGCGTATTAAAATGATAAATAAATCTATATAAACTAGCTAATCTCATTAATTAGCAAGGTTGTGTTGTGCCCATTACTACAGCTTTGCTTTCTGTTCTTCAGATCTCTCTCTCACACACACACACACACACACACACAGGGGCTCCCGTGCAGCTTTGTGTCCTCTATTCAACCTTCATACGTAAACCACAGGAAAGGCATTGAGCCGGGGAATGCCGTGGGAGTGCTGATATCTGAAATCAGCCTTTAAAGGAGCTTATTTTAATTCTTTATTTCAGGGAAGAAAATAGCTGGGGAGTTCTGCATGTTTGAATATGCAGCATCAGCAAAGCTCACTGCCGCCCGTTTCAGCCGCTCTCAAAGCACCTTTTCATGCCTTTAAGGAGCAAATAAATAAAACCCTTGATAAAAATGAGACAGGCTTTTTGTTGAAGCTGTCACCTTAGCTACATGTGCCAAAAACAATCACCATTTCAGACGTCCAGAATGAAATCCCTGCAGTGGACAGCTGACCAAGCCAGATCTATTCTGCCTCATTTCAGAAACACAGAATCTATCAAACCAGCCACAATAGCAGTGACAGCAATTTGCTAAGAAACATATTGACAATGGGCTCCTTTTCCAGCGGCTTTCAGAGATGTACGCACAATTTAATACTCACAAACAATCTGCGCAGTGACTGGATCAGCAGATATTTTTTTTCTTCTTTTATCATTATTATTATTGCCTGCCTCATTATTGTTCCTGAGCGATGTGAAGGCAGTCAATGGCCCATATCACTCAAAATATATTATCAAATTGTGTCATCCTGTCCCATGGTGCGAGTTTAATTAATTCCAACCACGAAAAACAGTATTCCCTAGTTTGGTCAGAGTTGATTATGAAAGTGCCGATTTAATTGTCTGAAGACAACAATCCCAGCCTTGCATACATTAAATATGACAGCATACTTCCAGCAACAAAAAAAAAACAAACTAAAAAGGAATATTGCTGTAACAACAGCAAACTAATTAACAGTACCCTAACCAGCCTACAGCAGAAACACATTGTTACTTGTAACATTAACATTGACTTAGAAAAAGTTAATAACTGCATTCAGTAAATTAACATATTAAGTGTTTTAATATCTTTGTAGCACACATGGTGACAGATAGAAAGGTTAGAGATGAGCAGACAGTTCATGACACTATGACACACAGCAGCTGTGGAAGAACAGGATTATATGGCTGCACTTACAGGTTTATTCTCTCAGCTGTGAATGTTTAAAAACAGCTCAGTGTCACGTACAGCGGCGTGTTTGTTAATGAAACACCTCCTTGAAAGAGCTAGACTAACACATTTCTACAGCCCGTTGCTTCCCTGCTGTTCCCTGCGGGAAAACTAGGTCAAACCAGATGAAGGTGGTCAAGCTGAGTTTGGAAAGCTGGTAGCTGGTGGTCTGCTGCAGGTTCAAGATGATCTACCAATTCAAAAAAGACCAGCTACAAAGCATCAGAAGCTTGTTTGAGTTGGATGTCTCAGCAAGGTTCGCACTGCCCATCACACCACAGGATAAGCTTTTAATACTCCACCGGTGTCTTACGGACCCTGACTAAGTTGAATCTGTCTCATAGTCTTTAGGTTGGACCGATGCCCAGGTCTCTTGTGTTTTCGGCTAAATGACTGAAGTGTGGACCTTCCTGTGGCACCACCCTCATGCTTCAATAGACTGAAAAAGAACATATTTTTCTAATATTTTGTTTTCTTCTCAAGTCTTCAGCTTCAAGAGAAGCCAGAGTGCTGCTTTTTATTCAAATTAAGCATCTCAAAAAACAAAATATGAGCTGATCTATTTTTAATCCGCTAAGAAACACGTTCACAATGAAAAGATTATGTACAATTAAACAACAATTAAAGCGCCCCTATGCCATTTTCAATACTGCCTTTAATGCAGGGTGTAATGCAGCTGTATGTGAATGTAAACAGTCTCCAAAGTTGTAAATTCGAAAGTACATGATAAATAATCATTGTCATTGTCTCCCAAAATAAATGACTCTATACAGCCTAAATGAGTCATTATTCATTCGAATCCCACTTAGGAGTAGCACATTTGAATAATTCCTGCCTATGTTGTACGTTGTACTTAACCCCGCCCACAAACACAGCATTATACTGATGCTACTGTATGCAGTTGACCAATAACAACAGACTGGGCCATCTGACCAATCAAGAAAAGTACCTTAGAAAATGGCACCTTCCAAAAGAAAATCTATAAAAATATAAATATAATTTTAATGTTTTTATATGGTTTGTAAAATTTAAACTAATAACCTTCTTTAATAAATTAAGGAAAAAAAGTGCACATTAAAACTGACCTTGCAAGTAATGTTTCTGTTTTAAACATACAATATTTACAGAAAACATTCTATACAGACATTCTATTTGTGTTACAAAGATTAAATCAAAAAAGTTGAATCAAATATACATATATTTTCATTGTTAGGTAAATGATCTTGAGTGTGTTTGCCCATTCATAACTAATAAAAGGGGAAAGTGTTGCGTCAGCTACAGTATGTGGTGACTGCCAAACTGCCTTATCTCACTCTTCCCTCAAGATTAGTCCAGTTTCATCAGCCGTTATTCCGCAGGATCTTACGTAACGCAAGGAAAAACACTCATTTACAGTTTTTTTTTTCCTCCTGGCGTTTATCCAAATGACAGCATTTTTTTTCTCACCCACATAATTAACAATACAGTATCCTATACGCAGCCATGAATTGTGTAAAAGATCTGCGGTTGTGTGGTCTAAACCACAAACCCTGTGGCTCTGACGCTTTCCATCATCTCTGAAAAGAAATCACACGAGTCAGCGAGGCAAGGAGAGAGAAGCCTTCGAACGCCATTCCTTCATGTAATAACACCCAAAGAGATCCTGTCTTTTTGCTGGACCGGCGGCCAAGAAGTTTAAAATCTCTCACTCTGCTGAATGTGATCTTGTCAAAGGGGGCATTAAATATTGATCAGGTAAGAAGATGGTCAATAAGTCAGGATTCAGATGTTCTGCTGGGAGCCCGGCAGCCACAGTCAAACACTGGCAGAATTGTTATGGATCCCGACCTAGAGAGATGATGCCCATCTGCTCTGAATATCTTTGTGCTATCGTCTAAAGGGGGATAGTTGTTATTTTTATTAAAAAATCCTTTGCAACTATTATTGTTGATTTATGTAATTTGACTGTACCATACACTACCATTCAAATTTTCAGATTTTTTATGTGTTTTTTTTTTAAGAATTCTCGGTAACACTTTACAATAAGGTGTAGGGCTGGGCGATAAAACGATAACGATATGTATCGCGATAGGCAAATGATCGATATCAATAAAAAATGTGGCCGATAAAACGTTCGATATTTTTCATGTTGATTTTGAACTAATCTTTAATGTGACTCTGGAAGAACGAGTCGTCTCGGGGAGTGATTCGATCAGTCTTGCATGCGCATTGCGAAACGTTTCGAGTCTTTGGTTTTGAGTCGTTCGTTCATAACGTGATGTGAAAATTCAGTCAGAGACGGAAAAAGAATTGAT
>JAUCMT010000061.1:540385-554756 GCA_032357475.1 Enteromius thamalakanensis
TAACCGAGGGGAGTATGATCAGAGGAAAGTTAAGTTTAAAATAAAAATGTTTAAATGTAATATATTTTTCTCCTGCTATATTTTAAATGGGTCATAAAAACATTGATAATTATCAATATTGAACGATATGAAACACTGATATCGTGATACAGTTTTCAGCCATATCGCCCAGCCCTAATAAGGTGTCATTTGTTAATATAGTTAATGTAATAACTAATATGAACAAACAGTGAACAGTGCATTTATTACACTATTTATTAAGCTTTGTTAATGTTAGTTAAATGAAAATAAAGTTGTTTATGTTAGTTCACATTAACTAATGTTAAAAAACACAATTTGTGATTTTAATAATGCATTAGTAAATGCTGAAATTTTCATTAATTAAGATGAATAAATGCTGTAGACGTATTGTTTATTTTTAGTTCATATTAACTAATGTTGTTAACTAATGAACCTTATTGTATTGTCTCTTCTGCTGACCAAGCCTGCATTTTTTGATCTAACACACAGCAAAAGCAATAATAAAAGAGTTGTATTATTAAAAATAATTGCTTAAAATATTTTAACATTTTACACTTTTTGCTGTACCTTGGATCAAATAAATGCAGCCATTTACTGTTCAAAAACCTCTGTTTTGGCTGTTCAAAAACATATATTGGCTGGATGATAAACAACATTTTGTTGGATTTATGTCAATAATGATATCAGCCTGTTATTTGTATCTCTGTGTATCAGATGAAACTGTGTCATGTTCACACAAACATGCTGTTTCAAGCGTCTGCTTTCTCAATAAACTGGTACACTTTAACTCCAGAGCTGTTCTGAGAGTCTAAATTATTCAATTATTTTAATTAAAATAGCAATTATGAAAGAAATATAGACTTTTTTTAGCAATATCATGCAATCAAGATATTTTTTATTCATGTTTTTATAAGTTCAGTTGTGCAGCATCTTATCAAAAAATTATAATAAATAAAAATGCAAAGTTTTAAATAATATATTTTCATATTATTACATTTTAAAGAGTTAGTTGTCCATTTTTAATTTGTTAGACTGATGAACACATTTTAAATATTGCTTTTGGATGATAATTGTATTAACAACAAAATTTAAGGTGAAACTGGATTTCACAGTGTTAAATAAAAGGAGGCTATACTGTAAATTTTAATTGTGAACACTAGTAATTTCAAATATGTGAAATGCCAAATAATGGTAAATGAATATCAAGCTAAATATCAATACTGCACTATATTTTTGGCCATATCACGCAGCCCTCTCTGTCTTACGGACACATACTGTAAAAACTTGCAGGAGTTCCAGCTCTCCAACAGGTAAAGCACCAGCACATCTTTTTCATCTCAAACTAGTTTCATTTTAAACTTCCTGACAGTCTCTGTTGATTGAGAGGTTTTCCGTTGTTTTCCAGACAGCGCTTGATAGCCGAGGGCAGAGGGGCAGGACTCACGTCATCCATCATTTCCACGGCATCTCGCCTTCTTAGGGACATCTGTGCAATCAGTGGACCATCAGCCCCCGAGTCAGGCACGGCTGCCTCCGTCCAATCCCACAAATGGTCATCAGGACAGAACAACAGCACTGACAACCTCAGCAGGACAAAACAAGAAATGGGGATTTTTCTTACTCCTTATTGTCATTTTATTTATGCCACTGTCTCAAGCAGCGCCGCTCGTCTCGTTTCCGTCAATCTGATGGTCTTATTTTCAAAAGGGATCGTCTTTCAGAACCCAATTTGTCAAGGGTGAACTACATTCCTGTGCTGCTCTCAAAGCTTCTGACAGAAACATTTATGCCAGCTTAGACTTTACCAGGATGAATTAAGCTAACATAAGTAAAAACTGCATGGGGAGCTGAATAAATTCACATTCAAAATTAATCGCAATTTTCAAAAAAGAAAGTGATCAAATATCTCATATTTGAGATCACCAATGAAATCTGATAACAACTACACTATAAAATGTTATTATTTTGCTCGATTAGCGTCTAAAAAAGCGTATTTTTCAGGCTGGACCAGTTGGTACGTACGTTCACGAAGTCCTGAGCGCACATCTCAGAACGCCGACTGTTTCTATAGCAACCGGGACTTCTAACGGCAGCTTCATTTGTGATCGGTTCTTTTACTCAAAAGGTGGGGCTTTATTTAATAGAGCGGCCATATTTTTTTAACATTTAAAACTATACAAATAACATGTCTTGGGTATTCTATAGTGTTTGTTTATTAGTTATTTTTGGAGAATCTGAAGTAATACATTAAGGACCCTTAAGAACCAGTTTTCATTAACAGAACTGCTCATAAGCATCATTATTACTTTTGATTCACCAAAAAAAACTAAGAGTCATTTGTTTTTCAATCGGATAACAAATTGGATATATTATAAATCGCATGGCAAAACACCCCTTTTGTTCTTCTAAAAAAATATAACATGTAAAAATGTTAAAGATTTTTCTCTCTCTATGTTTCTACTAAGAAAACACTCCCTTACTTTTCTTTTGGAGATTGCTGTGTTTCATGACTTACTAAAAATGAAAAATGCATTTGTTGTGATCGTGACTTTGAACGTTAATTGGAATGTTTTCCGAAAAGATAAGAAATCTGAAAATGGCATAGCAAGGTCAGCGCATTTGTAAAATAACAAGATGTTTGCACAGCAGCTGTTCTGTGTGTGAGAAAACAGTGACAAAACAACCTCCCACCTCTAATGAAAAGATCTGTCCACCTGAACACTCTCATGCTCTCAGCAGCACGTCCTGATTTCACTGTCCTTTCCACAAAAACCCTGCAGTCGCTTGGCTGTTTTTAGACGGGGACTCAGTGAACAGGATGTTAATGGATCATCAGAGATCTGACGGGGGCGCTGCCATCAGGGGGAGGAGGTGGAGAAACAGGGAGAGGGGCTGAACAGAAAGCCCTGCATTATTTATCCAAAGTTAAAATTAATAAGGTCAGATTCATCATTGTCTCCTTCTTCTGCTGCTTGAATTTTTAATGTTATTCATTGGCTGAAAAGAGCATTCACCAACCCTGTGTTAGATTATCCATCAGGAGTTGATCCCTCACAGAGCTGCAGGTCTGAAGAGGATTATGGGTAACTTATCCCGAGTTCATGCCAAAAACTCTCCCGCATGGAGCATCAGAGAAAAATGTAGTAACCTGCACTGCTCTTCACTCACTCACTCTCTGCAAACAGGTGCCTATTTTTCAGTCCATCCATCTATCCACACATGGAAAATGCATTTTCAGAAAGCTGAGAATGAATTACAATTTGCATATGACCTATTGAAATTCTGACCAATAATAAGCATTTAAATGGTGCAAAAACGTGCATTTATTTGATCTTTTTAGTGAGGGTTAAATAATAGCAAAACTATCATAAAAATAGGTGCTGCACATAGATTGACAACCCATGGTACCAATAAATGCATCCCTGTGCCCATTTTTTATATTGATTTTGGCATACTGTACATCGTATTTCAAAAGTAATGTACTTTATGATCGCTGGCACGCATCTGGTTTAAGCTTCAAACAGAATAAAGGAAAAGTGAGAGAGAGAGAGAGAGAGAGAGAGAGAGAAAAAGAGAGGAGGAGTCCTGATCTTTACTCCTCTCTGCCTGGCTGGTGGCAGCAGGTGTGCCTCTGTCTTGAGCTTATGGCATCAATTTAAATGACAGATAATTACTTTTGTGACAACGTGCCAATGAGATTAGGCCCAGGCAAACAACATAACAGCAATTTGCTCTGCTCTGGAGAGCAATAACACCAATCATAATTAAGAACTATGGCCAAAATAGCAAGCTGCTGCATATCGTTGAATACAATTACGTTTCGCCTAAAAAAAATAAAAATAAAAAAAAAAAGGAAGTGAGAGAGCAAGCGAGAGAGAGAGAGAGAGAGAGAGAGAGAGCAAGCGAGAGAGAGAGAGCAAGCGAGAGAGAGAGAGAGAGAGAGAGAGAGAGAGGGAGGAAGAGAAAAAGGCCAGTCTGCTGAGAGACGCCTCTCCTGGGTCTTTTTTCAGAATGACATAAAATGATTAATTAACTCATTAATCCTCCTCTTTTTCTTAAATAGATGTTGTCAAAGACCTGTCAGCCTAATTTCGGAAAGCCACAGTCAGGAAGCTAGAAAGAGTTTTGCCGCAGTGTCCGTTTAGCTTTTCATGTCAAATCCAATCAAAGTCTCAATAAAGACTCGCTCCTGTTTGCGGTAACGTTGGGCCGTCATAACATTGAATCTTACAGCCTTTTGTTGATAGTGTCATCTAAACCCAATGAAGCATCTAAATTCACCCACTTTAAAGTTTGTGGATATTATAATATTTGTTCTGGAGAGCTGCTGGAAGTGGAAGTATTTTTATCTGTCAATCTTTTATTTCGTCTTAAAAAGACTTTGACACCAAATGCATTTAACCTCTATAATGCAATATATTTCTGAGTGACAGAATGTAGGGTGCGATCTGATTGAATTGTGACATGTTAGGCCATGATCGTATTGAAAAGAAAACTTGCTTCAGAGGCATTGAAAGCAACTGCATTCTGATAAACTCTTGAAAAAAACTCTTGAATAGCATGCGCTAATAAATAATGCATAATGTGATCAAGCAAATAAAATGGGTCAATTTCACATAATCTTTAAGCGGAGATAAAATCATCAAATCCAGCATGAAGGTGAAGGTAAAGGAAATTGGCATGAATTTAGCAGTGATAGAGAAGCAATATGGCTCTACCTGTGAGACAATCTGGGGTAAGTGTCCTTAATAGCGACAAATGACCCCTGTAATACACTGACCAGCAGACCGCCACAAAGCCCACCGCCAGAAACAAAAGCATCTCCAGCAGTGCACCAAGGATGCAGCTCCAGCATTGATTATGTTAATAGCACGCACCTTCATCTCAGATCAAAGAGACACAGTGGGGCCAGTGGGCTCTCATATACAGCCCACTTGTGTCATCTCACCAGGACAGTTTCCCATTTAATTCATCATTAATATGATTTGCAGAAACGCGTAATCTGCCTTTAGGAATGAACAGGATGTTGCTGAGAGCTCAAGCTGCTAGAAGATCTGCCCTGCAGTGAAGTGAATCTTGGCTGCACCCGAAATTGTCCCCCAGGAGTGAAGCACCTAGCTAAGAGAGCTCGGTTTCAGCAGCCAAATCAGAAACACGCACACTCTCCACTGAATCAGACCTAAAATATTACCCAGGAGGCTTTGTCAGTGTGTGAAGGGGACATTTAGCTGCAAATGCTCATCTTTGAAAAGGCTGTTTGCCTGTTCAATAGAAAGAGGGAGAAAAAGCAGGAAAAGGCCTTGGGTTTGCCTGTCAGTGGCTGCATGAATATTGTATATTCTGGCATTTGCCTTTTGGGGCCTTAAGAGGAATGAACGGATGACAATGTCAGTCACCGCCTGCACAGTTGGAGATGTCACGGGGATTCTGATTTATTTATTCAGGTTTATGGGGGGCAGGGAAGAGTTACAGGGTGAATCTAATGGAAGCATGTCTGGGTCACCTCAAAATAAAAATAAAAAATAATATTTATGAGAACTAATATTTTACATAATAATACAAAACAACATATTATTAATAAATTCAAAATAAAAGTAAAGATAAAATAAAAGGAACATTTTAGAACATATTATAAAATTTGTTTTATATTGCATTAATATATTTGTTTAATAAATTATATATTTATATTTAAGTACTTAAAGCTGATTTTTTTTTTTACCAAAATAACAGGGATCAGACAAAATATATTCTGTATAGTTTACTTATTTCCAACCTTAAAAGAATGTAATATAAAAGATGTTCACATGTAGTCCACAAGAGAAAATAATAGATGAATTTATAAAAATGACACTGTGCAAAAATGTGCACTTGATTCTTACTGTGTTGTAACCTGAATGATAGACAGCGTGTTTTTGTATAATGATAGTTGTTCATGAGTCCCTTATTTGTCCTTAACATTGCCTGATGATTATAAGGAAATACTTTAGGTACAATTCTTTGGTTTTCCAGCTTTTATTACTGCCCTTCACAAACTAAAACAAAATACTTGCATGTTTCTCTTGTGGACATCTATTATGGGAAACATCTTAGTCAGTACTAAATAAACAATAACACACACTTTGTATGATCCCTCTTATTTGGGTAAAATAAGGTAAAAGGTCAAATTTTGCAGATTCTGCTAGGTGTGTGTAAACCTTTGACCTTTTGACTTGTAACTGTAAATACTTTATTAAGTACTAACATAATGGTCCACATTACAGTTATCTATATTTTTATACTCCCGTTACATGCTACGCAAAGGAGAATCTTGTTAAAATAACAAAATAAAACGAATGAAGAACAAACAAATAGTTAATAAAATTGGGTATATGCACTTAAGTATTTTTTCTTATTCACCCAATAAGCAGGCAGTTTAAAATTACTTCAACTTCACAGGTTTATCATCCCCATGCTTAAAATTCCTGCTTTTCTCCTTTCACATTCAGGAACTGTATCAAACAAACGCACTCAAAGCTGGGAGACTTATGCTCCTTTGGGCTTTTTGGAGACATAAGTAGAGGACAAAAGTAATTCCCTCTCATTTCCTCTATTTCTGTTTTTCCGACAGGGCGTGTGACCATTGCATGTCTGCTCTCAAGACTGTCCTGTTTCCCCGTCTCCCGGTAAATGAACGTTCAGAAGCAAAGCTGAAAGAAATCACAGACCAATCAGCGGTCACATCAGTTCTGGCCTCCAGGAGAAGAGCTCTGTGAAAAGCATCTGTTCCTTTGAGAGCAGCTTGTCGTGGCCCTTCAGTAATGTGGGCCATACGCTCTGTGGTCCAGCTCCCTGAGCGTCTCCCTGCCCAACGAAACGCTTACAGCCTTCCCCAGTGGCCGGCAAGAGAATCGCGAGCCATTCTCTCCGATTCCCTCACAGCTCCAGGCTGTTATTCAACACTGACATTTCTCAACCAATCAATACCTCATCATTGGCAGCAACCGGGCCCGATCCAATCCTCCAGAAATAGCTGGCGCTCAAAGTGCACAGATGTCACTCTGTTTGTGTGTGCGTGCACGCATCATCTCCTCCGATGCCATTATAGAAAGAGCATTTACATGTCAAATTGTTTATTAATTCATTTCATTATCAAATTCACCATAGCTATCAGAGACATTTATATCTCGATAAGATCTCTTCATGCATGAGAATGGAGACGTTCTCGGTTCGCCAATGCAAATCAGTCGAGCGAAAAGCATTAACACCCACAAACACAAAAGTGCACAAAAGCCTCAATATCAAACACTCAAATGTCACTCACAGTTCATAAGCTAATCAGCCCAGAACCCCGGGAGAAAAGGCGAGAAAGAGAGAGATAGATGCTCTTTCATTCATTCCAGACAAAGCTATTTAAAGAGAGAGAGAGATGGAGTGATAGAGCTGAGGAGACTCCATAGTGAAAATGAGCAGGATATAAGCCAGTAGATAAAACAAGTCATTCAAAGCGGTTTCCTCTCCAATAAACGCACACACACATGCAGATTTACAGTTACATCTCAAAGCTGTCCGTCAACCTGAGTGACAGGCGCTGCCTTATCAACAAGTCACAAAAACACTTTTAAAGCCCGCCCCTCCCTCTCAGCAATCATTCCAAATATGCTGCTGTCTTATTGTTTTTAAAGAAGATAACATCAACATATTTCCTCAACACATTACTCGGCTTTATGGGTTTTTCTGCCTATTAGTGAATACTTTGTTTCATAGTAATGGAAAAACCCACATTTAGCTGGAAAAGACAGACTTGCAGAACACACACTCTAATCCAAATACACACAACCAAAGTGAAATGAAATTTACAGTGGCCCTAAAAAGTATTTGGACTTTGGACACTTAAAATGTATGAATTTCATTGCTTTAGATAGCAAAATATCAAACCCAGTTGCATTTGCATACAAATGATATTAGTTTCTCAACTAACTTCACTTCTCTTCGCCATTTTTCCAGAAGACTGGTGTTTTGGTGATTTTCGACACATCACAGCTGTAGTTCATCACATTATGCACGTGTTCTGCTAACATTTTTGAACCACAAAGTGTCACACAGCTTTTCGTCTTCATTTTGAACCGTATATCTCGTTTCATAATTTTTACCTCAACAAAATACGAGGCAGACAACATAAACTCTTCATTCTACCGGCGTCTCCAGGAGTGACAAAGAGCAGTGCATTTCAATCAATTAAATTCCTGTCCAAACTCAACTAGAATCATTTACGGCACCATATCTGTTCCAGGAGCTGAGCGGAACACTTAATTACCTGTCTGGAAAAGTGTTTTTAAAATGAAATATTGAAGGTGCCTGACGGCGCACTAAGCAACAGCCCTGACTCAAGTTTCAATCCTGATTTGGGAGCCTGGACAACAAAACCATAAGTGTTAATTTTCCGAAATTAAGATTTATACATTATCTGAGAGCTAAATAAATAAGCTTCTCATTTATGTATGATTTGAATGGATAGGGCAATATTTGACTGAGATACAACAATATGAAAATCTGGAATCTGAGGGTACAGAAAAATCTAAATGCTGAGAAAATCACATTTAAAGTTTTCCAAAAGAAGATCTTATTAATGCATATTACTAATCAAAAATTAGGTTTTAATATATTCTCGATAAGAAATTGACTAAATGCCTTCATGAAACATGATATTTACTTACTATCCTAAGGACTTTTGGCAAAAAAGAAAAATCTATAATTTTGACCCATTCAATGTATTTTTGGCTATTGCTACAAATATACCCCAGCGACTTAAGACTGGTTTTGTGGTCCAGGGTCACATTTACGGATTCACTCTGCAATCAATTTAGAAACCAGTTAGCTTATTGATATAATTGTAAATTGTAAATAATGCTAGTCTAATTATTTTGCTTCACCCTTAGTGAAAAATCTAGTTTTAACCAGTAGGTTCTAAAATGCTTCCAAATTTTTTTAATCACAAGGCTCGCAAAAACACTAGCTCAACAATGAAATCCTAGGACTATTGTATCTTGCAGTCAGAGTACCAAAATGTATCCTCACCCTACACGTTGGGCTATCTTAAATAGTAGAGTATAATATAAAATTTGCTTGTAGGAGTGAACTGGATCATAGTTAATCATTTGCATGTTGCCAATCTTCAAGTGTTTTAAACCAATGAAGTGAATGAAAAGGTGAAAGAGAACGCAATTCTTTGAGTTCATGCACTGTTTTTGTGCTCACACACACTCAAAGTGCCACAGAGAGTAGGGTTTCTTACAGCGACATAGAATTGATTCCTCTTTCACATCTCCTTAAGCTTGTACAGACAAATACATAAAAAAATTAACTCATAATAACAATCTTGCCAAGTATTCTTATAAAAATGAAGCCAGTTATGTCATACTGTATGTGAATTCAGTGGAAAAAGAAATCACATTTGTATCAAAGGGACTCTTAAAGGGACAACGGCCTGTAAATACCTGCTGCTGTCTGTCATTAAATGGTAAGCAAAGAGCAAAACACATTTTTAAAGATTAATCTACATTTAATTTATACACCGAACACTGTGTAGTGTTTTTGTTTTCTGTTTTTTTGTATCTGAAAACTAAAGTTAGATCAAAGTATTATATTCTCTGATATTCATCTGTCTGAAATGTATTTGTTCTTATTTAATTACTGACAGTTCACTTATCTTTAAAATATTTGACCAGTGCTTTCTGTGATGTAGGGGTGTTCTTTAAATAAGTGTCCTTAAATAAAAAATAAACTAAAATAAAAAAATAAAAAAACATTTAATTGACAAAGCGCAAAAAAAAAACTAAATTCTTGAAATTTGTTTGTTAGGTATCTATATAATAATTATGTATTTTATTAATTCATGAATCAGTGACAGACCATTTACTTACATTAACAATTCAAAAAAATATCCAGAGGAGATACAGGGGACATATTTGTGAATTGTCAATGTTAACATTTAAATACAAGTCTGCTAATATGTGAGGAACTGAATATAAAAATGGAATATGAACACTGAGGAAGGTCCTAAACATCTGTTTATTTTAACATGCACCTTTTTGCACTTTATAAGAATAAAGAATATTGCTAGAATCTTGGCATGTAATCCTCTTATTATTACATAACATAATATCATCCTTTTTTCTTTTTTTGACCCAATCTGTGACTCAAAATCCATAATACAACCTAAACCATGACTTAATTATTTGAAGGAAAAAATGTTGTACAATCACAAAAAATTTTTATTATGCTGTCATGTCTGCAGTAAGGTTCACGGGCCAGTTGCATAAACTTAGCCTTCATGGTTAGACAGTGACTTAAGAGCTAGTCTGACCAACCAGCAGTTAGCCTGAGGTAATCGGTTTTATTTTTTGGATTCAACGGAGACTACTCTACATTTTTATGTAACTGAATTAAAAACAAACTGACCAGTCTTATAGAAAGATTTAGCTGACTAACTTTTAAGACTAGTCTTAACCTTTTATGCCACCGGCCCCAGATGATGCCTTGTTTATTCTAGTCAAATCCATCAAAATCTATGCCTGTCTAAAGTATGCCTGTCTAAAGGGCTACCAAAGATCACTGACTGTCTGACTCTAATGTACTGTATACTGCACATAAAGGTGGTAAAAAAAATAAAATATTACAATGACCTGCAATTGGCCTCCCCTCAGACCTTCTTGTGATTTCAGTGACACATTAAAAATGACAGAGCACTACAAAATTTCACTGACAGATAAAAATAGAGCATGACAGAAAATTAACAGCCCAGTCACTCAAAGTGATGGATAACGATTATTTGAAGCACAACCTCTGTAAAAAAGCTACAGTATGTGTATGTAACCACAGCATTTGAAGCACAGATCCTTAGCCGCAAACCTACCACATTCCCCATCCTGATCCACAGCATCCTGGGTTAAACGCAGGCTAACTGGCTCTTTGAAAGGCTAGGTTGATAAAAGATAATTTTTTAGTTGGCCCTTTCCAAACATTGACCTCCTGCCCTTTGTATTTTCAGCCACAAATCTAAACCACCAGGTGACAAGCAACCCACATTTAACTTTACACAAACCACAGTGAGAAATACGGCTGCACCCATTTATGCCATGACTGGCAGGTCACAAAGGTGATCCATCAGTGATTGCCACTCTCATTGACTGCCGAGGGCTTTGGCTGTCTCTGGGATTACAGGTTATAGAGCCTCTGCCTTTCCTATTTCAGATCTAGCACCTCTCATTGCCATGTTCATAACCCATCTCCTTGCTAAAGCCGTCTCTCTTATCAGCCGGATTGCCTTCCAGTTGATTGTTTGTGAACAATCACTGCTTCCATTATTATGGAGGTATTTCTGTAGGTCGCCTCACTGAGACGAGGCATCCAGATGAGTGCTTCTGTGCCAAAACAGTACAACCTGTTATAAGAGGCAGAGGCAAGGTCATTGCTTTCAAATGACAACAAACCCGATCTCCAATAGCTCCTTTGTTAGCTGCGCAGCGCAGAGGAAAATGGAGGGAAAATCTGTGGCTTTCCCTCTGGGCAACAAGCAACAAAAAGAGCTCCCTTTATTTAACCCTTTGGCTTTGCAAGCGCACTCTCGATGGCCTCTCTTTAAGATACAAGCTGGATGTCGACCCTGAAATATATACGAATCTCTACACAAGAGGCGAGGCAACTTAGAATGAGAGCTTTGTCCATGTTAGGAATAAGGTCTCAAGGACCTCATTTTTTCAAGTCTGAGTTTTATCTGAATGACTAGTTGAACTATAAATCCTGAATAGGCTGGGTTAGGGTCATGACTACAAGGCACCAATCAGTCTCATTTACAGATACTAAAGGCAGCCTTTCAATAAGAAACTGACAGATATTTAGTAATTTAAAAGGCTAAATATCAGGAGGCTTTTATAGAACAAAACTATGAAAAAGATGATGGTGGATTATGCATAATAACAGGAACATTGCTCATAGTAGGCCTTAAAATATTATGAAAAGAAGTATTAACTAAGGTGGTGAAATTGTGTTGAAAACACTGTTGGCTGTAGGAGTGTTGCTTTAAAAGGGATAAATTTAGAGACTTTTCCCATCTGCATGGCTCTATAATAAGTACTGCCAGTGAGTCAAATGCCAGTGCTGAAAGTTACACACTCACTGATCTGGTAAATTCATCTTTATGTATCAGTAATAAAGTACTGAAATCAACAAATTAATCAGTTTTGCATCATATGCCAAAAAGTGTTTATTCCAAAAGTGTGTTTATGAATATTACATTATATCTATAATATCCAGCTTGTTTCGAATGTTATTTTGGGTAAAAATTTAATGAAAAACTAAATACTTGCATATGTATTTTTGAAAGGAAGTTTTTATCTCAAATCTACAAATCTATTCATAAAACAAGTAATCTACATGAAAAAATTAACTTCCCCAATAAGTCTCCTGCAAAATCACAAACACAATGCAAACCTTGGATTTTTGTTTGTTTTTATCGTAGGTTATTGAAATGCAGTGCATTGTGACTTTTTTTTTGTTGCATTATTGACATTTTGAACAGTCTGTAATCTGTCAGAATTGTTTTATGAATGATTTGCACAAAATTACTTCTGCTTGTTTTATGAATTAGCAAATTTCCTCTAAACTGTTTGGTGTAGAGACTGCTGTTCCAATATTTGATTTCGTATTCGTTTTCAATCACAGGCCATTATTGAAATTGCATTAACTTAAATACCCCACAAGCACATAAAAACAAAAACTGTGGTTATTGATGGTGATTATTGATGTCATTTAGATGTGTTCTTATTACAAATCATTTACAATCATTTTTAAATAATCTAAAGTTGGGCTACACAATGTGCTACTAAAAAGACTCTAGAATTGTTAACACACTAAAGCACAACTTTTTTGAGAAGTGGCTCTGTTTAAAGAAAAAACACTTTGCGAATACAAGGAGCTATTTCCAGTCTCTAAAGAAGTGTCAGAAACATTTCCACTGTGAAACAACAAGCTGGTGGAATTTTTCCAGTCTACATAACATGAAATAAAGTCAATCAATATAAAAACCCATGTTCACTTTCAACATTTCGCACAATCATGTGTGTAATGCATCAGGATGATCGAGCCTGCAATATCTGTAATAAATGCCACATCCAATTCATGTTGACATGGTGCTGTCGTCATTAACGTACTTCGGCTCTCTGCACACTTCAACATTCAGAGTAATGAAATAATGGCTGATGCTAGTGTGAGCTGCTCTTTTTCACAGCTGTTCCTACCCATTAGGGAGAGAGAGAGAGAGAGAGAGAGAGAGAGAGAGAGAGAGAGAGAGAGAGAGACCACAGACTGGTCATATCGAGACGAATGAGGCAGTTCATTGGAACATGCATCGACTCCAGCCCCACAATGCACTGCAGCACGCCCGTGTCACTGAACAAACACTCCAGTGCCTCTGTTCCCCTACCCATGTCACAGGTAATCTTGTTCTGTCTTAGTCATACTGGCCTGAGCACTGAGATGCTTCATCACTCTCGCCCTGGACCCGAGAAAAGCAGACAGGAAAGGTCAGCGGAAAGGGCGTGTAGGAAGGAGGGATACTGTCAGTTCTTGTCTGCAGCGAGGGAAAATACAAGGGAAAGATCACCGACAGAACAAACTTCACATTCAGGAGCAAGGAAAGACCACTGCATAATACACCACAGCAATTTGTTAAACTATGGTAACACTTTACTGTTTCCATCAGGAGAGTGTTTGATGTTACACGCATCGTTGATGAGAGCACCTGTTCTATGAGCAGATGCTAAAATGTGTAACGACTAATCAAAGTCTCTGGCTGCATGAAGTCACAGTGAAAACACATTCGCTTAATGCCTCCAGAAATAGCTCACCTTAGTATTAAAGCATCATTCACCCTAAAACATAATACGTTTTAACATTATGTTAAGATTTTAAGACAAAGTAAAAAGAATTTGACGTAATATGTCAGTATAGTCTCTAAATGTAAATGTTTTATATTAGAAATTCAAAGATTGAAAACACTACATTAACATTGCCTTATTCACAGATATTTGTTCTTATTTCAACATTAGAAAGAAAAAAAAACGTAGGTAGCCTAAATGTATCTTGATTTATGACAATTTGAAATTCGTATAGTAACATTTATACCATGGACTTTATGATTTTACAACTTTCTGCTCCAATTTAAACTTTAACACCTTAATTAGTGAAACGCCTAATTAAAGGAGAAGTTCACTTTCAAAAAAACTTTTGAGGATAGATTACTCACCACCATGTCATCCAAGATGTCCATGTCTTTCTTTCTTCAGTCGAAAAGAAATTAATGTTTTTGACGAAA
>JAUCMT010000061.1:556285-580089 GCA_032357475.1 Enteromius thamalakanensis
TAAAAAGCAATGATTTGACCTTAGCACAACAAACATAAATAATTAATTCATCCATAAAATGGTCTGGAAAGTAGCCAAAACTGCAACGTAAACTTCTAGGCACCCGTCAGATTCTCTTGCATCACCCTCCAAAAATAGACCTGAGTCCATCTGTTCCCGCTCATTTCAGACCATTATATTTGATCTCTGAAAGAAGGTTCCAGCAGGGCATCTCAAATCTGCAGTCATCAGTGAGAATGTGTTTCAGTGGATACAGAAATAACATGGAGCGCAGGAGATATGCCGAGTAATTATCATGTCGGAATGAGCTTTTAAAGAATAGATTATCATCAAATAGCACCTTGAAACAAACCTAGCGAGAAAATACTTGCTCATATTTCATCGATTTCAGCAAATCAGCAGGGACAACAGTGGAAATGGCCTCAGATCATTTACAAAAATAGCTTAGCCTTACCTTGAAAAACTGCATAAGAAGGAAGGTGCTGGACTGCTCAGAATTTCAGGGTCATCAGGATCACCGTCAGCCTGAAGCAAAAGCAGAATATCGCTGGAAGAAGAAGAAGAAACCTGCTTAATTACTGTTACAGTGCTTTATAATATTTCAAAAATACACTCTATTTTAAAGAAACAAAAACTAAAAAGGAATGACCAAGAGCATAGATCTGTATATCAATACATATAAAAGTGGCTTCATGTATTTATGTGTATCTATATATATAAATAGGCATATGGTACTTTAGACTTATTATTGTTATAAGTCAGGCTGAAAACTGTCATATTATATAGCCTATAGTCGTCTCTGGCTTTAAAACAGCCCCCTGGTGTAATGTATTATTGACAACAAAATAATATAAATAATAAGAATATAATATAGATAATAAAATAAAATAAAATCTACTGCAATAACACTGACAAAAGCCCTCATACCGTCTTAAAAACAAATCAAGACTTTAGGCTACTTCAGCTCATGATACAGATTTTACATCAAAAAAACAATTCAGAGCTAACGTTACAGCAATTTCATATATCCGAGCAAATATTACAGCCCCCTCTGCTCTTATGACAGATGAAGTGCCAAAAGTTTTTCCTATTCAGATGCGTTATAAAACAATGATGAAAAACATTGTTGTTTTTACAAAACTTTTATGGCGAACGTTAAAAACATCAGAGACCGTTGAGCATTCATATCATTTGTACGCTTCAACGTTACCTTAAATAAAATTTACAAGGAGCCTAGTACTTACTAATCTAAAACAGTTACAGTAGTGTTTATTTGCTTCTTTACCTTTTTAATCGTTCAGTGTTTCTTCATTCTGACGCTGAGAAGTTTTGTCACCTGACAGGATTTCATTTGGCGCTCTTTGCGCGAGCTAAGACACTTTTGTCCTCGACACGTGCGTCAAGGAGTCTATAAAGTTAACTAAACTAACCCGAGTTATATTTAGGGGGCTAATAACGTTGTGTATTATACTGTATTACATATTTTAGAGGAATGGGACTGGCAAAAAACGTTTACTTTAGGTCATTAAATCTACCCCCTCGCCTTATTTTATTAGCTCCCCATCAAAAACGCTCAATTCCTATTTACGCATGCGCAAGATTTTTTAGTAGGGGTATTCAGTTCCGGTTTTTTGGAGTCGACTCCGCCTCCCGACTCCTAATTTTGGAGTCGGTGGAATCGACTCCTCGACTTCATTTACTTTGAATTAAAATAAAAATACATTTGCGCCTTGAAAATCACATCAACCACCTGCTGTAAGTACAAACTTAATATTTAATATACTCTTTTGTAGTCGACTCCCCATCTCTATTTTCTAGCAACGTAATACACTTTTATGTGTGAAGCCACCGGTTTAAGTCAATTAACCTCAAATAACCCTACTTTTTGAACAAATTGGCTCGAGGATGTCAAGAAATAAATGAAATATGGTCAAACATCAATATTTTACCACGAGGTGGCGCTACCGTCATAATCTTGCATGGGCTGCAAAACAGGTGATGAACGATGCATTTATATAAAGGCTGCTTCAGATGATTCTTTAATAGTTTCAGTCTTTAGGTGTCGTGTGAACCCGTCTCAAGACATAAACATCTCTAATATATTTTCTGTAATGACCCTGTATAATCATCGACTACAGACCACAAGATGAACATAAAACACTAAAACTAGTAGACCTATATTTAATTTAAATAGACTGAATAGCCTAAAAAGACGACAATATGCGATTATCAATTCCATTAGACAACTAATAAAAAACTATAGCAACATCACAAGATGCATAGCCTACACTAAGCCTATAAGCAGCAGATCCTGCCCCAAATGTTTAAAATTACACATAATCAGAAAGTAAGCAATTGTGCTGTTAAATGAAAGAATCACAGTATAGTGCAGGGTTTCTCAAATCTTACCGTGGAGGTCCAATGCACTGCAGAGTTTGGATCTAACCCTAATCAAACACACCTGAGCATGCTAATCAGTGAAAATCACAAGTAAGAAAATCACAAGTAAGGGAGTTTTATCAGGGTTGAAGCTAAACTCTGCTGTGGATGGGACCGATGTGAGAAACCCTGGTATATTGTATTGTTTATATTGGGTTACTACCAAACACAAATGCGTCACAGCTTTACCACCTTGATGACAAACTCTTGTAAACCCTTGTTATGCTGTCAGCATACTGTAGATATGTGTGAGCAAGCGCTCCCTGAAGGCATTTCATATCGAATAACATGCACACCGTTTAAGAGGCAGGCTATGTGCTTGCTCGTATGATGACGCCCTATATAGAAAGATAATGGTTAAATCTTTCTCTCAAAGGATACTTTCACACACTTTCCTGAGTCAGTCCACACACAGACAATACGTGATCCACAGGACTCTCACCTCGGCAGAGAGAGTGGGAAATGCGATGACTCTTAAGTGGGATGAAGGTTATTAAGCCTGAAGAATGGCACACATTAACACACTCTGCAGGAGCGCAAGTCACCTCACTTTTCCCCACAGTAACACAATATGGTATAAAATTAGTCTCATGGGTCTTTTTACTGAATGTACTTGTTTTTTTTGTATATCAGCAAAATTTCTTATTTACCTACCTGACCCGACTGAAACAATATAGACTAACGATTTCTTATCTTTGTTATAAGTTAGTCTAGAATTAAGATATGTCTTATAAAAATTTATTATCTGATGATGATTGTGTGGTTTAAGGGTTTCTGAAAATACATTAAAATAAATTTTTATAAAATTTAATAAATTATTATTATTATTATTATTTTATGTTTGGTGGCAGATCGAAATGACACCCTTCAACTTTAGGAACTTGACAATTATTATATGCTTTATTGTCCTGAGAGAGAAAATTGTCTTGAGCTCTAAGGCAGCACATTGTACAAAATCTACAAAAATGAAATAAATTATAATAAAATATAATACAAATTTCAATTTACTGTTGGATTTTACTTAGCTTTTAATAAATACAAATATTACAAAAAATGTTACTATTTTTTACTATTATATTACTATTAAAGAATAATTAAAATCTAAAAGTAAACAGAACTGCACTAAACTACACTAAAAATTCTTCAAGAATATAATAATTCAACCTTTTGCATGCAATTTTGCAACTTATTACAATCTATTATTACAGTAAAACACATATGCACTTAAAATATTTGGTGTAACAATCTAAGCAAATGAAAAAAAAAGGCTAAATTACTTAATTGGCCATGCAGAGATTTTTTTTTTAAGTAAAAGACTGAAATAATATTTTCTTGTAAAAATAACTTCAGTCATCTTTATTTATTACTTTAAAAGAGTATACATTTTTGTTTTTTAAATACAGTGAGCAGACAAATAGATTTTTATTTTTTAATTAAATTTTTTTAAGAGTAAGAAGGAGATCCTTTTCTGAAAGAGCAACTTTTATAGAGGTGTGAAAATTCCTCTGGAAGTGCTGCAAACATGCATTAACATACCAGTGCAAAGCCAAGGTTAGTGGACAGAGCCGTGCTCACTCATTACGTTCACAGTCCCTCAGGAAATAAATATCTATAACGCTTTCTACAGACCTCTAATAAGACGCAGGTAACAGCCGTTCATTATAGAGGCTCAGGCCAGAGATTTACAAATCTCAGGAAAGTGCGGTTAGGCAGGTTCCCCTTACCTTGAAAACTGTTATTTCTTTAAGGGCGTCACAGGACGAGCAGTAAAGGCTTTGATTTATTCTTGGCGGCTGATAATTGCTAGTGTCTTGTCATCTGTCAGAAGGGAGAGATTTGGACGGTCCGAGGTGCAGATTTCATGCTCTCTCTGGGAGGCCATAAATCTCTCAGGGGCCCCTCATAAATCACAGACTGCGGAGAGGAGTGCCGATCTCTTCCTGAGACTGATTATACAATAAAAATGACTGTAAAAATATATATTTTTTTTGAATTTCCACGGTTAACTTGTTACTAAAGTGTAAATTAAAAGGTGGATTTGACCCCTCAAACCAGAACAGAACAAGCTATATAAAGCCATGCTAATCAATTAATGTCAAAACATAAATCTTTGAAGGACATTATAGTTAAAAACTAGTACAGTCAAATTATTTTAAATGTGATTTATCACGATTAAATAAAAGTGTTTATTTACATACTATGTTTATGTGCTGTGTATACACCCAATGTATACTTTGAAAATATTAATATTCATATTTATATTATATAGAAATATATTTAATAAACGTAACATTTTTTTAAAATGTATTTTTAAATATAGACATGCTTGTGTGCATATATATATATATACAATCAAAAAAGCACAGCACACACGTATACTATTTAAATAAAAACTTTTTTTATTAATCATGATTAATCACTTGACAGCACTATTAAAAACACAATTAGCCATAATGAAACAACAAAACGATTACATTTCATTTTTTTGTAATTATTTATTTTTGTAAAATTTATAAATAGTTACAAATATTATTACAGCATGTTTTACAAGAAAAAATATAATTATATAATTATAATTTCAGGTGCAAAATTTAATGCTACTTGCTGTCTATACACCAAATATTTTTATGTAATTTATTAAAATTTTGTTGCATTTAAAAACATTTTTATGTCTATTATTTCCGTATTATTCATTAAAACAAAAAAAAAAACTGCACAAAAAATAACTCACAAAGAAAATATACATTTAATGCATGACAACTGCAGGAAATATAAAAATACTTTCAAATGACAGAAACTTTTTAAAATTTAAGCAAAAAAAAAAAAGTATATATATATAGAGAGAGAGAGAGAGAGAGAGAGAGAGTTTTTTCTTTTTCTTTAAAGTATTATCTTTTATAAATATAACCGCATGATATTAAAATGATAATGATATTTATATTAATGATATTTTGTTTGGTACTTGCTCTCATAATTCTAAAGCACAATTTCCAGTATTTCCTTTTAATTTTTAACGACAAATGATGCTGCATATGCACAAGACAAAATGAGTTTCTTTTCTCATGGTGGAAAAGACAAACAGTCTCAAAATAACAGCACTCTCACTCTAAACTGTCCAACTGTGTAATTGTTTTAGGGTATGGCGTCAATCAGCCTAGACAGCCTCCATAAAAGAGAAGCAGAGGAAGAGGCCTGACCTCTCATTCTATCTGTCTCTCTGCCCTACAGTAACCCAGAACACAGCCCCAAAGTGATTCATTTAGAAATGATCATTATTAAGACCAAATAATCACAAGAGAAAGCACATTTTTTGAGACATTACACAACAGACTGGGAGGATGACAGCTATCCCTGGTATGAAGAGCTGTCAGCGATGCCTTAGCACTGAACTATTGACTTACTGCAGCCGTTGTTCATCAGATTAGAGAGAATGATGAAGCAGGACATGATCAGACTGCGGGCAGTGAAAGGACAACGATCCATAGAGATACAGACCAGATTCCCCGTTGCACAACCTGAAACATGACCATCATGCAATCTGTCAAAAACAAACCAAACAAAAGTATGCGCTCCCCTGTCAGTGCTAAACACAGTGTGTAGGGTGTGCTAGTGAAGCCATGTTATAATTGTCAAATACCTGCTCTCTTTTTGTGGGCTTTGAAGTCCGAGTGTCTTTCTGTTCTTATCCTCGGGTGCTGTTCGGGCTTGATTTATTGTTTGTTACAAAGACACCCAAATTATACGGCCCACCAGGCCCAGCACCAACACAGCGCCAAGATTGCATTGCTGTAGATGATAATTGCATCCGTGGACAAATGTAAATAATGGATCGCAAGTCCTTCACACATGAGAGGAAATCCACAAAATACTAGTTATTTGATAAATGTACAATTTGTCATGAGCACTAACAGACAAATTTAGATTGAACTACCGTACCTCCGTGATTAATCGCAAGACACAACAGGAATCTATTATGAAACACTGCCCTTGAAGATTAATACAATTTCAGCCATTATCACTGATACTGAACTGCTAAAATCATTCTTTTTCATTCAAGTTTTTTTAATCAACAATCATTTGAGTTTTTATCCCTTTTTAAATTAAGTGTCATAAAATAAAAACCCTGTAAATTAACAACAAATGTAATGTGCATCATATGTAAAACATTCCAAATTGCATTTAATAAATATTTATATACACTACTGGCAAAAAAATGAATTAATATTATATAATTATATAAAAAAAAATTGTATATTGTTGAAAGAAATCTCTTATGCTGATGAAGATTAAAGTAAAACAGTAATATTTGGAAATGTTATTACAATTTAAAAATATATTTTTAAATGCAAATTATTTTAGATGGCAAAATTGGATTTTTCAGCAGTCATTATACTTCAGTTTTATAGTATCACGTGATCCTTGTGTGTGTATGTGCGCATATAAATATTAAAATCTTACTAATATTTATGTATGTATTTAATTAAATGCATGTGTCTATAATATTGCATAAATAAATTTCATTATACTGTATTTCAGTGTCCAATATACATATATATAAAACACATATACATAAAAAAGTATTCAAAATAAACAAATTATAATATAATATAAAAAATTTAAATATAAAAATTATATTCACATATTATATTGAGAACTACACTCCTGACATTACTTATCCACCGAAAGCCTTGTGCCCAGGTGGTCAAAATTGATATGATTTTAAGTGCCCATATTATGAATTTTTGAAAATAACATTTCATGCTGTGTGTAACAGCAGCTCATGAAAACGGCATAGTTTCAAATCTGAAAGTGCACTGTGTATAAAGTTATTATTTCTCCAAAAAAAAAAAAATAAATAAATAATTGAAACGAGTCAACATTAATTATTTAGCATATTGCCTGCCCAGTTGTTGCTGGCACAGACCTGGGAAAACTTGATTTTTGCATTGGTCTGAATGAAATTGCAAATTCATTCTTTGACACTAATTGTCGCTTTAGGAGTGTTAAAAGCTCACAAACAATGCTTTAAATTATCGACCAATCACAGGAGGGGTTTGAAAAAATTAAATGCATATTATAAGACAATAAAATGTGACTTTTGACATTGTATGCATATAAACCTGTTGTTGGGGACTCCCAAAAACAAAACATAAATGTTTCATAAGTCATAATTCGGACACTTTAAGATTTCACTTGGTCATATTGATTCACATCTATACCTGTGCTTTCTCTGTCTGTGCCAGACTTTGTCAGTTCAAGGTCAACTTGCCTTCCTTCAAAGATGCCAAAAACTCATTCCTCATCTCGGATGATGGTAAATGACATTGTGATGTAATATTTGTATTTTTTTTTAGACGTTTTTTGAGACGTACAAATCTAACACATACTCAGTGTCTGTGTTTTTATTTGTCTGTGTCTGAGCTTTACTCACTATTTCACGTCCTATACGTGGACCTGGCAGCAGAAGGCGTGTCTGGGGAGGGAGTAGCTGAATTTGCCTTGGGGAGCTCATAAACACCAGCATTTCTCATAGGTGACTGTACCACGTGACTCCAAAACGAGCTTCTTTAAAGAGCAGCCCGACCTGTTGAGAAACATCACAGGTAATCACAGGTTGTGTGAGAAAGTCCACAGGAGATCGATGACACTGGAAACACTCTGCGGCTTCTCCATGGCGAGCAGAGGTAGCTTCACAAGCTCCGAGTTCTCCGAGGAGGAACCGGACGGAAGTCTTCAAGGGTCCGAGGAGCTGGACAGCAGCGACGGCAGCAGCAGCTCGATGAGTTGTTACCCCAACAGTGCCCTAAGTGAGCCAGAAGAGAGACAGAGCAAAAAACGCAGCAGGCCGGTGCGCTCCAAAGCACGCAGAGTGGCAGCCAACGTGAGAGAGAGGAAACGCATCATGGATTATAACCAGGCCTTCAACGCGCTCCGGGTGGCTCTGCATCATGACCTGAGTGGAAAGCGGCTGTCGAAGATTGCCACGCTCCAGAGGGCCATCAATCGGATCTCGGCTTTGTCAGTCTTCCTCACTAACAACCCACCAGCAAGTGTGGGGAAGTCCTGCAGCCACATGGAGTGTCACGGGCAACCAGGCGGCTTGTGGCAGGAGTCGTCGCCATCTCCTCCCGTCCGCCTCGAATCCCAGAGCTTCCTATCCTGGCACCAGCCGCTTAGCCATCATGTACAAAACCCCTTGCACAGACTGTCCTCAGAGCAACACGCTTTCACAGGCCCCGCTTGTCCGCCATCCCCTCACTACCCGTGTTTCTCTCCTGATGCCCAGGTTTACCCTTCTAGTGATATGGCAAGCTCATCCAGGTATGGACGGATAGGTGATTTTGGAGCATATCAGCCAGGAGTTTGGGGCTCTTGTGGCCCAAATCAAATAGACAATTACGGGGAACCACTGCAGACGCTCCCTATGTCCTGGCACATGGGGTACCTACAGGACGCTGGGCCTCAGCACTGCTTCAACACACTGTGATACACAACAGGACTGAGAGAACTGAGAAAAATCACTGCCAACACCTGTAAACAGGTGCACTTCTGCTTACCGCTTGGTAACATTGTACATATTGTGAATGTAATTACAAAAAGAGTTAATTGCTTTGAGAGAAATATATATGTAATTAGCAAATTACATGTGATTTGCAGAATTATTGCATTACAGAGGACAAGGAAAGCTTGTAAACAAAATTCTTTGTGCATTCAGATGTTTGCATTTCAGCTTTGTAATAAAATGTGCAAAATAGTAACACGCTGACTCCCATTCATGCCAAAGCATTTAGAGAATATTTCTGTTTACATAGGTAGCAATTATGTGCATTAGACAAAGACAAAGTCTGTTCATTTCCACTAATTTCTGAAAAAGGGAGCTTTGATCTTGCTTGAACGACTCATTCTTTTCATAACAGGATGTAAAAACATTCTGATGTACCAAAGGACAGCAGGAATCCTATTCATGCATTAGTCTCAATGAGTGTATGTGCACAATGGAATGTTAGCACATTCAGTAACTATTAAGCAAACAACTTAAACTTAATACAGAATTATTTACACCATTATTTTTAATCTCAAATGGCTTTCCTTGTTTTTTTTAAATATATTTTATATTTATATATTTTTTTATTTTCCTTGTTATTTTTTTATTCATTAAGCATCTACTTTTATCTCAAGCAACTTACAAAAATGAGGAATACACAAATCAATTGTAAGGATGTAACAAAAACAAAGGTTCCAAGCTTACTAAGAATAGTACAAGCTGAAATAGATGGGCAAAAGCTGAAAAGAATAATTATTTTTTAGAATAAATAGCATCAATATAATTGCTAACATCGAAAATTGATAAATGCTAAAAAGATTGCAGCAGTTGCTAGAATAATGTAAACTATATAAACAGTTAATTTTCTAAAAATAACATTTAATAAATATTTATTGAATGCATAGCAATGCTAATATACTGTATACATTTAGAATGAATTAACATGCACTCTAGTTTTCAACTTAGCATTTTTTATTTTAGCGATGTATGAGTGCAACTTGTAGTTGTATTATTATTATTTGCAATATATTTGATAACATTAGGCGTGATGTTTTATGCTATTTATCAATGAAAATTTTAGCAATGTCATATGTACCTTTCTTATTCTGTAAATAATTCTGGGTCAATAATGGACTGTCCATTGTTCTTGTTATATAAATATGAATAATTCAGTGCATGTGAGGGACTCGCCTGTACTGGTGGATCTGTAAAGGTCCTTCCACCATTGAGGAATAACGGAGCAAAATGTTTGAATATAGTTTTTGAAATATGAGTGGGACCCTCAGGTGAGGTCCATCCTCAGAGTAGATCAATCTAAACACTGTTAATATTAGACCATTAGCATGTGCTTGGGGACAGATTTATGACCTCACAGGAAGGAAGTGCGAGGTCTACCCATAGAGAGAGAGAAAATCCCCCTCGGTCTCTTTCCGGCAGCCCCGTGGCGACTGATGGTGCGCTGGGACTTTCATGGGGAGACCTGCAGGTGTGTCCGATCGGGCTACACAAACAAGCATGAGAGTGAGAGAGAGAGAGAGGAGGGAACGGATTCATTGTCTTCCTCTTATTTCATCCACAGACATGAATCATGGAAATCCCTGACTCACGCCAAACGTGCTGACTGACGTTGACGGCGAATGTGTTGAGTGATAGTGACAACATGTCTGTCGTTCTGCCTGTTGTGGCAGCAGGCCAGTCAGGCTTGATTTGAACACATCAGCAGGTTTATGTGTTGTTTTCTGAGGTGAGCAAATCTTTCCCGTCAGTCCGGACATTGCTCATTTGATCCAATGCTTCTGCCATATCTGTCAGATGAAGACCTGTTTAAATCGAAGCAGATAAAATATACACCTGCTTATTGGAAACATTTAGACACTAGATGGCAGCCAATTATTTGTGCAGACTGGACAAACGCAGGACTTTAACAAACAAACCAAAAATTAGCTTTATTATTAGCCATGCAAACTTAGAAAAAAGATGCTTACTAATAATTTCTGTATAAGTTATGCATGCATTTTTAGAAATAATGCCTCAGTAAAGCCTCAATTAAAAAAAAAAAAAAAAAAAAGTACTTGTGCTTTAATAAAATGATATGCTTTACAAATCTACAAAATTACATTATCATCATTTTAAAGCGCTGTGATTGAGTTTTACTTACAGAAGGAATGGTACATGCACAATTACATGTAAGATTTTTATTTGCAGAAAAATGGTTGAAGGAGATGGGTTAGAAATTAAGATGGCCTACTAAAACCATGTAAAAAAAAAGGAGGCCCATTTTTGCCATAGGCTTGCCATAGGCTAAAAAAAAGGTAGTTGTAAATTTTCCCCCTAATAATTTAGACTTATCTTTTTTTCCCAATTCTAAAAGAATAAACCCAAAATAAAAGTCTGAGCTGTTTCAACTGAACAAATATTATATTGCTTGATCTTTAAGTATATCAATATTGTTTAAATTTTGATAAAAAGTACTTAAATGTCCTAATTGAACTATGGCCTAATCCTGGTTTAGTCTAAGCCCTATCTGTGAAAGTCTGTGCCTATGTGTTGCAGTTCTGATTTATAAAAATAAATAAGTACATTAAATAAATAGTGAGATGAACTTAGGATTGTGAGTAAAAAAAAAGTCACGATTAGCTATTTCTTTTTACATTTTTATTCTATGGTGAAAACAAGCTTCCATAAGGAAGAGACAAATGCAGTTAATAGTGATTTCATGATGATTTAAGTGCTTTCCAGTGCACCTCAGACAGATGAATGAGCTGATGAGCATGTGTAATGCAGAGATTTAAATGCAGTGAGTCATCCGTGGCACAATAACACCTCTCACTAATAAACTTTTCCAACTTCAAACCCACGCGGATCTGCCAGGCCGCCCCCATGACGTCTGCCATAGGTACTGTTGACAGGAGAATGTGCAGAGGAGCACATGCCAAGACACTGAGCACATGAGAGAGAGAGTTGGCAGATGACTCACCTGTAGCCTCTGCTTACTGCTTGGTGGAAGACACATTCACACATACATACAAAGGCCAAAGCTGCAGGCAGTTAAAGTGCGAGTTAGTGTTTATGACCGTTTTGATGGGGGTTCTGGCACTTTCATGGTCACAGATTTAGCTTTGGACAAGAGTAAAGGCATGTAATTAGAACAATGCTCTGGGACAGTGTCCATGATCTGCCAGAGTTGGAACATAGCATGCTGTTCATTTGGATATTCATGTCATATGCTGTGATCAGCTTCCTGACCATCATCCATATACATACGCCACCAGCAGGTGGTAACAGAACACCATAGCAGAAAGAACTGCTTTCAAAAGCAACTGCTGTATTGTGTTTAACCCAGTACAGCAGGATAGAAAAATCTTATGTTTTGATCGTATGTGTTTTCTGTTGAGTATCATATTTGATATATCAGGTTTTTACAGCTCATATTGTATGATATACATGTATGGTAGGAAAATATGGAGCTCACATTTGAGCAAGCAAAACTGTTTTTTAGAGGCGCAAACAGAGCAAATATACACAATCCGGTAGTTAATGATATTTACATACAAGATGAAATTCTGAGATACAGCTTGTAACGTAAATCAGTGAGGCTTTCAAATATAATATAATATAAATATAAAGTAGACTTCATAGGGTTAATAGCATCCTGTGTTGAAAATTATTATTATTTTTTTTCAAAATAAAATCTTTCCATAAAAGCCTTCTGAAAAACATCAAAAGTAAATAAAACCTTAAAAACAAGCTTCCAACACTTCCATACAAGAAAAAGCTGAAATCTATTAGTAGTGAAAAAAAAAATACATTTTACATTTTTGGCAGATGCATTCATGCAAAGCAATTAGCTAAAGCTATACCTCATTCTACTGCCAAAAAGAATTGCTCCACTGCTTTTAAAAGCATGAAATTAATATACATTTATGGCTCGCAAGCTGACTGGTTTTTAACAATTCTTTGAAGGGAGTGCCCACCAAGCAACTGCAACTGAGGTGTACTGGAATGCAGCAGATAGATTTCTCCTACAGAGCTCCTAGAAAGAAATATTATAAACTCACCACAGTCAGGCAATATCAGGACTTCCCTCAATACCCTGAGCATTTATATAGTTGTTTATCTATCATACTGAGTAAAATGTCAGCGGTTAACACAGCTTTGAGTGTCAGGCCAGGGAAGCGCAATAACTGATCTCTGCAGTGATTTCTGCTGTCTGCTCTGTTGAATTTGCTCACTGCGGGGATTATGAGAAATTCAGCCCCTCAAGTTCTGTCCACGTCAAGTGCTGTCTCTTGCTTCCTCTCTTTCATCATATTTCTCTTTCTTTACGCATCATTGCCCCTTTCCTCTTCCTAAACTTTTCTATAAACTCTTCCAGTTTATCTCATCAGTTCAGTCTCAAACATCCCTTGGATTTGTACTTGAGGTTTCTACATGAGCTTATTTTAATGCAGACGGATGCTTTGCGCATTTCGGTTTTGATGGAAAAATACCATTTAACCTCACAACTGATCTGCATGAAAATCTATTATCCAATGAAAACTGACTGGGTTTTATCGTACAATAAACTTGACCTTTCGACCCCTTTATACAGACTCCGTGGGCTATTTGGTTTATTCTGAGGGATATTATTGGGGTTACTTGAATTTCAGATAATTTGGTAGAGCCACAGAAACAAAGATTCATTGTTGTTTTTGTAAATAAAACCGTTTCAAACATTCAATTTCCCATTACAGAGACTGATGGCACGAATTAAGGAAATTCACACATCAGGGGGTTCATAGTGCCAATGATGTGGTGTTCATTAAAAAAAGCCCATAAAAACCGGAATCACCAACATAAATATGGCAGGCTACAAACTGCTCTTGAAATCCTCTTTTTGTGCACCGCTCTTCTCGCATCACTGAATGAGTTTGACACAAAAAGAGAATGGACCCGTGGAGAGAGATTCTCATCAGCATGAGCATCAGTTAATGAATCAATCTCATGTTAACATGCAAATCTCACTCATCAAAGACATTAGTGCAAGCCTGGCACGTTCAAACACAGAGTCCCAGCAGTTCAGTATTGTTATCACATAACCATTAATGAAAATGAACCTTGTATGTGCACTTAATACAGAAAACAGTATAAAGCCATCTGTTTCATTAGCTAATCATAATCACAATCTATATTAATCTTGCAGTCATTTTACATTGTAAAATGCACTTCTACCAAATCATGGCTATTACAGATGTACTAAATCTAAACATATTTTTTTAGAATGTGTTCTGGATAAGTTATGAGTCTCACATACACTCACCTAAAGGATTATTAGGAACATCATACTAATACGGTGTCTGACACCCTTTCGCCTTCAGAACTGCCTTTATTCTACGTGGCATTGATTCAACAAGGTTCTGTAAGCATTCTTTAGAAATGTTGGCCCATATTGATAGGATAGCATCTTGCAGTTGATGGAGATTTGTGAGATGCACATCCAGGGCACGAAGCTCCCGTTCCACCACATCCCAAAGATGCTCTATTGGGTCTAGATCTGGTGATGGTGTGGGCCATTTTAGTACAGTGAACTCATTGTCATGTTCAAGAAAACAATTTGAAATGATTGGAGCTTTGTGACATGCTGCATTATCCTGCTGGAAGTAGCCATCAGAGGATGGGTAAAGGGATGGACATGGTCAGAAACAATGCTCAGGTAGCCTGTGGCATTTAAACGATGCCCAATTGGCACTAAGGGGCCTAAAGTGTGCCAAGAAAACATCCCCCACACCTTTACACCACCACCACCAGCCTGCACTGTGGTAACAAGGCATGATGGATCCATGTTCTCATTCTGTTTACGCCAAATTCTGACTCCACAGAAATCGAGACTCATCACATCAGGCATTTTTCCAGTCTTCAGCTGTCCAATTTTGGTGAGCTTGTGTAAATTGTAGCCTCTTTTTCCTATTTGTAGTGGAGATGAGTGGTACCCGGTGGGGTCTTCTGCTTTTGTAGCCCGTCCGCCTCAAGGTTGTGCGTGTGGCTTCACAAATGGTTTGCTGCATACCTCGGTTGTAACAAGTGGTTATTTCAGTCAAAGTTGCTCTTCAGCTTGAATCAGTCGGCCCATTCTCCTCTGACCTCTAGCATCAACAAGGCATTTTGCATACAGGACTGCCGCATACTGGATATTTTTCCCTTTTCGCACCATTCTTTGTAAACTCTAGAAAGGGTTGTGTGTTAAAAATCTCAGTAACAGATTGTGAAATACTCAGATCAGCCGGTCATGCCATGCTCAAAATTGCTTAAATCACCTTTCTTTCCCATTCTGTTAATTCAGTTTGGAGTTCAGGTGATTGTCTTGACCAGGACTACATCTCTAAATCAATTGAAGCAACTGCCATGTGATTGGTTGATTAGATAATTGCATTAATGAGAAATTGAACAGGTGTTCCTAATAATTCTTTAGGCGAGTGTATGTGTGCTATTGAATAACTTTCACTAATAGCCAAATAACTATTTATTCATTCAGGTATGTAATGCTCACTTTACACAGCCCTGCTCTTGATGATAAATATCATGATTCATTTGGAAATACACTACTGTTCAAAAGTTGAGTGCGGTGAGATGTAACAAGTGAGGGTGAGTAAAAATAATCAAAAACACTAATATTGTGAAATATTACAATTTTAACTGTTTCCTAATTTGCTCAAACTTATTCCTGTGTCAGAGTTGAGTTTTCCACAGTTATTACAACAGTCTTCATGATCCTTCAGTAGCAAATCGTTCTAAAAACAAAATTTAATGTTGAAAACTAAATATCTGTAAGGAAACTGCAATATGTATTGTTCAGGATTCTTTGATGAGTAGAAAGTTTAAAAGAAGTGATTATTATAAATATTGAATCTTGTGTAGCATAATGAATGTCTATGTGTCCTTGAAGAATATAAATATAAATTCTTTTAAAAAACTGAAACCTCAAGCCTTTGAACAATAGTGTGTGTCATGTTACAGAGGTAAACTAGATTGTAAGCAGCAATTTACGGTCATCGCACTCTGAATATAATGTGCTGTGTAACAACTGAAGTGTCAGTCTGTGGTTTGCTCTCTTTGAGGCTCTGAATATTCTGTTGTATTTGTCTGGCAGGTTGTCGTAGGAGTGTGTTTGCTGTGTGAGGCTGTTTGGGACAGAATGTGTGTCGTTACACTCCATTTCATGTGTCATTTTAAAAATGCATTCTATCTCTCTCTCTCTTTCTCTCTTTGTCTGACTCCTTCATTCTGTTTCCTGTCCAGCAGTGTCTCTCTCAGTGGGCTGCTCTGCCACCTGTTTCAGATTCCTCTTTCACTGTTAATTTTTTCCCCCCAATCTTTTCATTGTCACCCCAGGAATCCTGTGTCCTGTCCTGTTCCCCTCTTTACGTAACCAGCAATGAATGTTATATACATTTTCAGAACTTGATTTCTGTAGTCATGCAATAAGACAATTAGTACTATATTTTTTTTGGTACCACTACACAGACCTAGTCTTGCTAGTCTTTAAACCCTGATCCTGTTCTAATAGTCTTTAGCCCTATTTTGACGGTACATTTTACATACTGATATAACAGAAATTACAGTTGCTTGATTGTCATTTTAATATGGGAGCAATTTCTGTGCCATGAGTGTTATTGAATGAAATTACATGAATAGTGGATGAAATATGTAATTTCATCCATTGTTCGGCCAAACCATTTTTTGAGTCAATGCAATTCTGTCCAGACCACTTTAAATTTAAGTGAACATGGATAAAAAGAGGCAAATGTCATTTTAAAAATATTTTTGAATCTTTTTTTTGGGGGTCACTGCTGATTTGAAAGGTTTCTGCTTTGACTGTTTTGATACATAAAACAAACTTGTTGCCAAATTCAAAGTTTGATCTCAAAGGAGGTATGCAGAAATTTTACAGTCATCATCCTGAGAAACAGTTGCAAATGCAAACAATGCTTTTGATTTTCCGCGGAGATTAAATGCTGCAAGATTTTATCAGAATGTTCCATCCTTTTTCTTGCAATGTTAAAATGCAGTAAAAACCTTTAACGACTTTATTATGATATTTTATTCAATTTTCAATTATTTTTTATGTCAACTCTGTGCAATAATTGCTCTGTTTAGATGAATAAATTTTTCTAAAAAGCACATGTCTACTGTGTGGTATCAGCGAATCCAAAATTTGAGTTTGGATGGTAACAAAAATTGACAACTGAAGAATTTCTAGTTGGTTATACAAATGAATTTGTTAAATTACTAAGAGATATTCATGGGTTTGGGTCAGTGAGAGTGAGTACTTAAAATTTGTACTCAATTACAACTACCGTTACATTGCTGAAATAATACTCAATAACAAGGAAAAGTACTGGTGTCAAAACAGTAATTAAGTAAAAGCACGAATTACTCTTCTCAAAAAGTACTGTGAGTACTAGTTACTTAAAAAAATAAATAAAAAAAAAAATAAAAAAAAAAAGGTTTTCATATATGAAGCTATAAAAACCTTACTGACTTATGTTTTAGTGACTGGTCAGATAATAGTGGTTAAGAATATCTGAACACTAAACTGTGCTAATATCTACATCCACAATGTCATATAATACTGAAAATTATCATCTTTATTAAACTGAAATACCAGATGGCCAGACTGGGTTTCAGAGTTATGTTTTTTGTTTGTTTGTTTTTTCCAGTGTATTGATTTGCACAGTTTAACTGTCCATCACAAGATTTACAAATGTGCATTAATGTGCACTAAAAAGTAAGTAGGGTAATTTTTGATTTCATGACAAGCATCATTTTCAGTACCATTGGAAAAACTACTACATAATGCATACTGCCATATAAGTATTTTAATATCTCAATCTTTGTTATAAAGGCTTATATATACACACACATTTTGATCAATTGCCATTACAAAAATCTCTCTTAAACATTTGCTCATTCTGTGTATTTGTATTATAGAGTAACATATTTTTGTCACAAAATCTTACAGCATAAGGAGTAATGATTTCAAATTTGATTTCAAACTGAATTAAATTTACAAAAAAAAAGACAGTAATAAAATTATAAAACAAATGGCCTCAATTTAGCACCAATTTAACTTAAGAACCAATTATATTGTTTTAGATGAGATGTGATATGAGATGGCTTTGACCTAATGTAGTGATGCAGTGTAGAATATTTATGTACAAATAATACAAATATCCCATTCCAAAACATTTCTAGCATACTTACATTGTTAAGAAATTTCTTGAAAGTTTGATTTGATTGGAGCAAAAGTAGCCTAATAACCAGGAATATGTCCAAGGAAAATAGTAGGAAGTTATTATTTGGTGGTGGAGTCACAAAGATAAATTTCCTGACTCGCCATCTCCTCTGATGCACCTGAAGTCATCTTTATGGATTAAAATTATAATTAAAGAGGATTTGTTTTCAATTTCGTTTCATTTAAAGCTTTTTTAATTTGTCTTTTTTCGCTGAGTTTTGGTTTTTGTGATTTTTTTTGTTTATTGCGTGGACACACAAATAAAAGTATTTGTAGACCCGTAACAGTTCTGAATGAGGTATTAGTCTTACCTTTAGCCTATCAGAAAAAATTACGCCGTCTGGCTTTTTGTTTCCACTGAAAAAAAAAATGCTAGTGGTTGCACTGGTTCCTCCGTGTGCTGCAAGAGCCTGCTTTAGATTCTCTGCACAAAGTGAATATACCACCAACATACCATCACACATGTTATTACAGCGCAGTTTTAACGTTTTAACAGTGTTATATGCTTGAAATGTTTTATTTTATTTTAGGCAAGTTGTGATGATTTGAAAAGGCTAAATTGATTTAAAAAAAAAAAAAAAAACGTTACTTTAAAAAAAACGAAAACTTATATTTAATAAACAAAAATGCTCCAAGCGTTTTTTTAAACTAACTTAATAAAAAACAAAAACTAAACAAAATATTATTATTTTGCCATTATACAAATATCTGAACTATTTTAATAGCTGAAACAGTATGAGCTGTTTTGGTAGAAGGACCACTGTCCAGTGCGAGCCGGGCAGAGCTATTAGCCTCGAACACAGAGGCTGTAATAATTTCCACTGTTGGGCCAGTAGCCTCACGACACTTCTGTAAAACCTGCCCTAAATATGCCTTCACTTGACACATACAAGGTTATGCCAGCGAGAGCGAGATCAATTAAATAAATCTCTCTACACATACTGTATTTATTAAAAGCTGTCTTTTATTATTCATTTACAAACACATGGATAATAACTGACCATGAACAGTAAACAGAGCTGATTTGTGGCAAATTTTTATACATTAATATGGTGTCTTGTGGTTTTTTGAACAATTGAAATTTCGGCTAAGATTGTGTTGTAAGGCAAGCATTACTGAAAATGTGCCGAGTAAAATATTACTGAAACTTGATTAGTAATGCCTTACACTACTGCGTTACAGCAAAAAGTAATTTATTACTGTAATACATTACTTTTGTAACGCTTTACTTCCAACACTGTCTAATACCTACTGAGCAAAGGGTCTGAATACTTATGACCATGTGATATTTAAGTTTTTCTTTTTTAATAAATCTGCCAAAATATCAACAATTTTGCTTTTCTGTCAATAAAGGATGTTGTGTGTACATTAATGAGGAAAGGAAAATGAACTTAAATGATTTTAGGAAATAACAAATAATATAACAAAGAGTGAAAAATGTAAGGGGGTCTGAATACTTTCCGTACCAACGGTATATATATATATATATATATGTGTGTGTGTGTGTGTGTGTGTGTAAATACATGTTAACATTTTCAAAATACTGTATGTTTGAGTGTATAAACATAATACATATACACGGTACACACACACACACACACACACATATTATATTAACAAAACGTGTTTATCTTGTAAGTGATTAATCACGATTAATAATTTGACAGAACTAAATAACAGAATGTTTCAGCAAAGTCCCAAAAACCAAGATAATGCCTAAAATCTGCAGTAATTACCCAAACATTTGCTGGGCTGGACAACAGAGAAATGCAGCGACATGCTGGAGTTTGTGCTGAGAACTGTCGGGTAAAGGTGAGAGGCCAGAAACCCTCCCTGCATTGCACCTTTCTGCCTGAGTGCTACTGATCAATATAGAGGATGTTGACTAGAGGAAAAGGTGCTTGTGTGTGAATCTGTATGTTTACACAAACCTCCCCGGGCAATGTGTTTTACATTTGTTACACTTAGGGGAAGAACAAGAGAACACTTTTATTCCACATGTGCAGACTGAGACAGCAGAGGGAGGCTGGACTGTATCTGGCGGCTGTTAATTGTGTGTGTTTGCGTGCAGATATGTTGCAGGATAAACATGGTATGAGGCTTTGACTCAAAGGTCAACATTCCCAGCACTCCCAGCGTCAAGCTGTGGGGGCTTTGTATGAGCACTGCCACATCTGTCACAAGTAATATCCTACATGGTATTACACACACCAAAATATAAAAAAAACAAAGACAGCTGCAAAATGGCAACGTTAACAAACCATATACTGTTCAATTTAAGACAGTGAACAGCAGCGTGGGTACATTAACATTGTTAATGTTGGCTCATTGTACTATGAAAATGGCCATCGACTCACATCAAAGAGCAATGTCATTAGCGCCACATCTGTGACTAATATGCAGTAAATGAGTGCTGTACTCTATAGCTTTGATATATCATTTTCTGATTTGACGGCCATGGTCATAAAGCCTTTGACCAAAATTACTACCTATGATCATTTAGGAAGCAGCCGAGAAAAAGGCTCTCTCAAAACCTGTTACTTAAAATAAATAAATAGTACCTAGTAATGCCGGTTTCACACTGCATGCGTCAGATGAAACACGAAATTCATCAATTACATGATTTTATGGTAAAATCAAGATCAAGAACAACGCACTTACTTACTTATCACTTTAATTCAGCGTAAGCGGCAGAGCAAAAATAGACTCGCGCCAAAACTATCGCGGCACTGATGCTACTGCTCTGCTCCTGCATGCTGTATGAAAGTTCGCATCTTTTAACATGTGTGCCGAAAAAAATATGCGCTGCTTACACCCTGCTTACGCAAGCAGTGTGAAACCGGCGTAAGTGTGTTTACATCCGTTACATTGTTTGTGCTTAAAAAAAGGGAAAACGTTTAGGCAGCTGGTTTTATGTAAAATAAAAAGCAAACAACAAAACAAAAAACAAAAATCACAAAACACAGCAAAACTACAAAAACAACTCTAAACAAACAAATTAATTTCCCGGGGAAAATATTTAAAAAGCACTTGATTAATACTATCTATAAAACTATACAAAACACACATTTTAAATGACCTACATTATTAAGGAATTATTAAACTAATCAAAAGTGACAGTGATAACTTTTATGTTACAAAAAGATTTTTATTTTAAATAAATGCTGTTCTTTTGAACTTTTTTTTCAAACAATCTGGGGAAAAAACAAACAACAACAACAACAACAAAAAACAGTACTGTAGTTTCCACAAAAATATTTAACAACACAACTGTTTTAAACATTGATAATATTGAAAGTAAAAGGAAATCTGCATATAAGAAGAAGCAACATGCAAAATCCTCTGTAAAATATAACAAAACAGAACATAGTTATTAGTTAGTTAATGGTTAATAGATTTAATTAAATTAATGCAGCACAGGTGAACAGAGACTTAGGCAAGACTAAGGCTTGTACAAAGGCTGTTAGTTTGACTGAAGTTTGACTGTTATTGAAATTGAAGAAAAACATATTAAACCTGTCAGTTTACTAAGCATGTCTGTTTTCCGTCTTCATATAACGACAACTTTTTATAAATCAATCAGACCTGTCATTTGAAGTGCAGCCTCACACCACTTCAGCAGATATAGTACATTACTCACAGAAGAACATTGCTTTAAATGAACCTCTCCATGCAAAACCTGATTATTCTCTCTGCCTCTCAAACAGGCCTTACAGGCAGAAGCAGCACACACAGGTGGAGTGACTGGATGAACTCACCGCCCATGTCTATTAGGTTAGATGTGGAGCGACTTAGTGCATTTGTGACTAAATGGCACATTTACAGTATCTGCCAGGCGAGAGGTATCTGTTTTGTTAAAACAAAATCACACTGGTGAAAAACAGGCTCGATGTTTGGTTTAAGTAAGAGTGAAATAATCAGGAGTCATTAGAAAGCTTTTTTTCCACCACACATGAACTGAATTTGAAAGCCATTTTTCTGACTTGAAAAAGGGGTCTAGGACAAAAATCTAGGAGATTTAAAAAAAAGAATAAAAATAAAAGATTAAAAAGATGGTTTATAATCTAAGATGTTTATCTTAGATTATAATGATACATCTATAGATTATGTGAGCTAAATGGAAAAATAATAAAAAATTATAATGAAATAAGATACAAGCGCATAAAATTAAAAACTAACTAAAAATAAAATGTAAAAAGGTATTAATAAATACATCAAGAATAAACGTAAATAGCTAATATATCCCCAAACAAAGTTTCTGGGGAAGCAATAATAAATTAATTAATTACTATTAATGATGAATGAATTCACATGCTTGAAGATATTAATATACAGTAATGTTCCTAAAGGTTTATATCAATTGCAAAGTTTCAACTTTAATATCTTTCTTGAATCATTTTTTTAATCATACTGTCAAATATTTATTTGAACTGTGTGTGTACAGTATACTGTATTCATATCATCAAAGCGGTGGCCTTTTTTCCCAGCATACATTTTTTTTTTCTTGCATTCACATATTAAGACAAACAGAAGGCAGAATGCAGTACTGCATAGTTTTCTTTACCTTTCAAGCTTCAACCTGAAAAATATAGCAGATTGTGAAGCAGTAGGGTGTATTTCAGCTTTATGTTTAATACTAACATGCAGTATGCAGATACAGCAGTCGTAATTGCTCAGCTTTGCTGAGGTAATCCACATATTTTTGTCATTTATTTGTTTATCTCATTTCTCTCACTAATCTTGGTTGCAATGTAAGACTAGCGTGACCTTTTCTTCACAGCTTAAATGCTATTACCTTAATGCCCTCACTTAATGCCTCGTTTAATTAGTTTGTTGATCGCCATGCTTTAGTAAAATATCTCTCCCATGAAATCTTTCTCTCACACTTTAAGAACAAAGTTGTGGCGCTTATACTTCTCACTGCAGGGAGATGGATAAAAGGAATCAGAACACGAAGCACAGACTCTTTAATCACAGAGCTTCAGTCTGTGCTCCTTTAAAGGGATAGTTCAAGAAAAACTGCTCACCATCATGCCATTTCTGTGAAGTACAAACTGAAATGTGTCATTATTCACTAAAGATCCCAGCTCTCAAATATCATTTTATGCGAGGACACTAGTGTTACGTGTAGCTGCTGCAGTGTCGCGCTCTCGCTTCCTTAGCGCAGAGAGAAGGCACGGAGGCAGGACTTAGATTCAAAGTTGTAAACATTTAATAGAAAACAAAAGGAATATGCAGAGGGCAGTGCGACACACATCAACGGCAGTAGAAACGTTAACAATTCACCAATGACTAGAGACAGGGAATCAACTAAATACAGAGACTAATCACAAGACAAGGGGGAACACCTGGAAACACGGATGCTAGGGAGTGAACAGTGATTAGATGGGCGGGGTTACAAATGAGGCCCAACACATGGGAAAATTAATGAAAACAAAACAGAGCACGTGGACAAGATACACACAATGACAGGACCTGGGGCCTATTTCAGAAAGGAGGTTCAAACAACTCAGAGTTTAAACTTGAACTCTGAGTTGCCCAACTCAGAGA
>JAUCMT010000061.1:580189-591189 GCA_032357475.1 Enteromius thamalakanensis
TTTCAGCTCCTCCCCGACTGCTTTCGGCTAATCTCGCCGATCGGTCTGCGCAGCGCAGCATGAACTCGAACGCACCTTATGTCTTCACTGGATACAAATGCCTCATTTGTAATGTGTTTTATTGTTTTGATGTCATAGCGCCTTTATTTAAAGATATTTAATGTACCTTAAAAGCATGATATCTGTCTGGATAACCTTTACTAAACATGTTAAATGCCACGACAGGGACACACATCTGTCGATGATAAAGAGAACCACACTATTCTGTGGCAAGGTAGCAAAACTGATGCCAAACTTTTCATCCAAACATTAATTAAATGAGTCTGTTGATGCTGTTGGAGTCTAATTACAGATCAGACACATTCATTAACATCTCATCTCTGACACAGGGGTTTGAATGTGCCTTTCTGGCTCCTACAGCCCATCTTTAAAACTAGTATTCACAGCAGGTCTTACAAAAGAGTCATTTTCAGGAAATGAGATGAATATTTTTATCACTTCCTTTGAAAAGGTTACTGCTGAACTTTCATATATTATAATCTCTGTCTCGAGGCCAAGGCCGAAACCAATGTAGACCCAGGAGGACCACCATTGGGGAATTAAAATCAATCATGACTATATTCAAAATCCCATTAATTATATCAGCGGGAGGATCATACGTCACCCAAATGGTACCTTTTTCTGAGCGTGTCCTTAAAACATTTAATAGTAGTATTCATAGCACAAGTGCAATAGGATGAAAGAAACAGCGGCTCAGTCTGGTACTCAGGTTTAATCCAATTCACTAAACTAATCAAGACATTTTTATGAGTCAGTAAAATTGAAAGTCAAAGAACGAATGAAATTGGAAGAAAAAAACGAGTGATAAGATTAAAGGTAAACTGAGTCAGTGTCAAAAAGACGGATCACCTCTGGACTTTTCAGAGCTGAAAAACAACATTTGAGAAACTTTTTTATTCAAGTACCTTCCCACAGTGGCTTTAAAATTGAGAAACTAATATTGCGAGACTAACAGAAAGAAAATTGAGAGACTAATACACAAAACAGTCTATTATATTTAATTTCTATATTTATTTTGCACTACATTATATCAAATAATAGACGCAGTAATTGCATTTTCCTTATGACAGGGTCTGTTTTAATACTATTACTATTTATTAAAAATCCTTTCATTGCTCAGTTCATCTCTATTCTCTGTTAACAGACTGAAACAGACAGACAGCTTTCTATAAGTTCATCCCGTAGATGTTTGTATCCGTCATTGGAGAACTGTGTATATAACATCTGTCTGATGCTGGAGGCAGGAAGCCAAGACCTCTATTGTCCTTCCCCCAGCTTTCTGTTGATAATCCAAGAGTGACATATCAGTTACCTCATTTCTGCCTTACACGGCTAATGAAGCAGATGCGATGGCCTTTTAATTAGAGCCGGAGAGAAACAGTTGTATCATTAAGACAAGTTTGCCACCTTGAGGTATGATTAGCATTTCCACACCATTAACTCATTAGATGGGTCTGTACATGAGCAAAACGTCTACAGTTAAACACAGTCTCTTATTACAGATGCCACCGATTTCTGACATTAGCTCACTAGATATTTGACTTTTTGAAAGCTGTCATGAAATATTTACTCTTAAAGAGTCACTCAGACCATACACACACACTACTGTATATATAATATTAAATTGTATGTATGTGTATTCTATACATACATATATAAGATTATGATACTGATATATACTGCATCAATATAAAACAAAACAAACAACAACAAAAAACTGCTTTATGTATGTTTATGCATATTCGAGCCCGGCATCATTCTTCTAACACCTGGATTGATTCTAAATGCGCTATGAATGCGAAGTTCACTAGGTTTCAGAATAGAGCTAAAATGTTTAATCAAAGGAAAAACAAGGCTTGTGTCGTTCCTGAAATAAGCATTCTGCATTGATTAGAACATTTATGGTCACAGCTTGTTCATGAATTTAAAAGTGTTGCTCTTTTATTGAACACATGCTCCCAGTAAACAACACAACATGTCTCATTCATCGATTCTGTTCTCAGAAGCCCTAATGAGCAGCTAGATGTGAAACTTTGTGGTTCCTTTGAGGCAAACAAAACAAACATGGTTTCTGAAATACGAATGGCCATTCAATGTCCCTATACTACACTGCTAACAGCTAAAACGGTTGTTAGATTCTAAGAGGAGAGGTTATGTTTGGAAGCTGGTATATGGAGTCTTAAATGGCAGAGAAAGTGACTTACTGAATGCCCTACATGTTATGTTTATGTTGCCTGCCCATTCAAAACTCACCACTATGATGCTAGATGTTTGTCACGGCATTGGCACATGGTTACTAGGCTTTTTCAGGTGGTTTCCACTTTGTGGAAAAAAAAAAAACGAGATTCTAACTGAAATCATCATGCTAACTGAACAAGTATCATACATTCTTGGTTACAATAGAGTACTTTAGGAGGATATTATATTTTTTATTTTATCATATCCAATCATTCATGTATGCATTACAAATTGTGTTGGATAGTTACAATTTACAAATAGGTTAGGGGTTTATATTAGCAGTAGTAAAAGAGGAGCTGGCCATGGCAACTCTAATTAATTATGAGCTACACAATATGTAAAAATCTTGTATGGTGTCTTGTGAAGTGCAGACCTCTTTTGCAGCAGGAGAAATCACAGATCATTTTTAACGAAGCCCAGTTTCCTTCTAGATCCTGTAAGGAACATGTCTCATTAATAGAACATGAAATGTCATGCTGATTTGTCATACTGACAGACTGAATGCCTAAATGTGACTAAATGTGATTTGGCACAGAACCACACATCCAGCAAGGGTTTGAGAGTAACGTAATTTCAATTCTCTGTATGTCCTGTACATGTGGCAGAATTAACAATAAAGTTGACTTTGACTTGACTTGCCTTTGATGAGATTTCGACGCATACTAAATATGCGAATCAAACATGGCACGAGATATTGCATGCAGCATATAACTACAAACAACCCCTAAATATCACACAGCTAACAACAGTCTGAATAACAGCCCATTATAAATACAAAAATTTGAGTTTATGTATGAAAAAAGTCAATATTGACTTCACAGACAAAACAAGATCATATGCTGTTCAACAGACTGTACAATTTTTGATAAAGTTATAAATAATCACAACAACATCACTGTCAAGGCTAATAATTGGGTCTGAAAAAGCCACAGGCATAGATATAGTCTACTGCACACATATATAGAAGGAAACATCAGATGGGGAAAACAAGATGAATAGACAGTAATGAACAGCAAAAAAATGAAGAGGGAAGAATGAACTGGACCAGAGTTGAGGAGGACAGAGTGTGGATAATTGAGTCTTAGGGGCTTTTCACAGTTAAAACTGTCAAACAAGGGTCATCTTAACTCTGAGTACAGGGTCCAAAACAATTCAAATTAGAGATAAAACTGACTTTGGCGAGTTTTTGACAGTTGCTCGGCAACGTTACATGGTTTAAATTGAATTGTAAGTATGACATGTACAATAAATAAACATACAAATAAAGTTGAGTTGAGTGAAAAAATCTTTTACTATTACATACAGTATACAGTACATGCATAATGTACATACATAAATACCGAACAGATCTCAATTGCTCCCGTTATAAATCAACAAAGCTGTCTACTCTACAAGCTTTTTACATTGCTTAAATTAAATTATGCAAATTATTAGACTTTATTATTTGTCAGGCATCTCAGTGAGTTGCCACTTTGTGAAAGAAGAAGATGTCAAAACTGGCATCCAGTGTGGCTGCTAATTATAGGAGCCCTCATTAGTATTATGGCAGGACCATTTGAATGGGTAATCAGGGACTTAGATTCACGCAATGTTCAGCACACTGCAAATTCGCAACTTAATTGTTGCTGTCACAAAGCGTGATAAGTCATTAGGCTGTGATTTTGTCCCTGAATGTTTAGCAGAGCTGGGCTCACTCGGATGAATTTAGACTTTTCACTTTTAATATTGTGTTTTTGTCACTCCATGAAAGCTGTTCTTTCGGAAAGGAAAAGGGCATGAGAGGATTATCAGTCATAGCTGACAACTTTCATGAACTACCATCACAGTGTGGGACAGCCGCTGCAAACATCCCAGCAGATGTGCTTTTGTCCAGGTGTCCATTGTGATTGAATCGTGAAGGACAACAAAGAAGAGAATATGAAAGAAAAAGAATAACAGCATGTGTCACAATCGCTGGAAAGGCTGTAGAGTTATGACTGAGGAAATACAGTTTTAATAAACCCTACCTTCAGCCAATCAAATTTCCTTTAATAAAAAAGGCAAGCGAGATGGAAAATATTTACAGCAAGGATCCACAAAGGCATAAAATGAAAACTGTTTGCATGCAAATAGATTAGAGCACTGACTCCCTGACACCCCAAGAATGATAGGAGATTGGATTGTTTTAAATATATTTTAAAAATAAATCTATTTTGCCAAAGATTCTCTGAAATGCATGTGACAGGATATTGCAAGGCCTGGCCAAAGCACATTTCAAATGTAGCAGGAATAATTCAGTCCATTAATTGATGAATTTTTAATTAATCTTTTAAAAAAGGAAAAGCTACTTGTTTATGAGGAACTAATCCACCCCTAAGGCAATTTTAATTTTAAACCTTTGTTTCTATCCTCTTATCCATAATAATGCTTTCACCAGTGAAAATAAATGATTTCATTTGAATCAGGATAGAAATAACAGATCAAACACCATCTACAAATACGGTTATAAACAAATACGTTGGTGGATTTTGATGTTAGAGGAAAACAGGGGATGGACTTTTTCAATGGAGGAAGAATTATTACAGATTTATGGATGTTTGAAAATTTTTATTTTAAACATTTACCCACGCATGCATATTCAGCTAATTTTCATTTTAGGGCGTGCTGTTCTATTAAATTTAAAGGCTCCTCTATAAGTAAATATGTGCACATGAAATATAAGTCTGATTTTTAAATTATTTTATCCTTTTAGTCAATCACGATGGAGTATCCCAGAGATACGTATAATAAACAGTCATTTTGTTGTATCTATATCTACATTTAGTTCGCTTTCATTTTAGAGTGCACTGTTCCTTTAAATGTAAAGGGCCCCTTTTCAAGTAAATATGTCCACATGAAGTATTGATCTGAGTTTAAATTATTTTATAATTTTAGTCAATCACAGTTGAGTATCCTAGAGAGACGTATAATAAATGATTGTTTTGTTCTATCTATCTGTATTTTATATTAATATAATTTTATTTAGCCTACTGAAATCTGAGATTTAAAAAGGTATGAAGTAGCCAAAACAGGCAAATATAATCTCAGGTGCTGCTCTTCTTCATCACTCCATGGATTTTTCTCTGTAATGGATGATTGTAGTCTCAAAATGAGTCTAAATACTGTATAATGTCAGAAGCCAGTGTTACAGGGTTGGTTGTGACTACTTCTTGGAGATAACAGAGGTCATACATTACCCCCATATGGCTCATGAACAAATGTGAATTATCTGTTCTGCTTGTCATAACATTGGATTTATGAGCTATAATCAATCAGTAGCTGCTATCAGAGGACCTGGGTTCCTCTTCCTTCATGGCTAAAATGGATTATGTGATCGATGGCTTCACTAAGATGAAAAAGAAACTAACAGAGCAGACGATACCATATCTTTTCTCCTGGGGCTTCAGCGTGTCCAGCTAAACTACTGTAAACACACAGCAGAAATCATTTATTCTTTTTGTTCTTGCAATCAAAAATTATAGAATAAACAAGTGTCTTCATATTATAATTATGTTCATTTGTAATTTGGTTTATTCTGTTCTTATTCTTACTTCCATGCATTCTATTAACCACTGCTTCCTCGTTCTAAGTAATGAATTTCTGTAGTAATGCAATCTCTTAATTGAAGTGCACATAGTATCAGTAAATCAATATAACATTGACAAGAGCGTGTGCGTGTCAGTGGGTTCATATGGCATTTCACTGGTGTCCATCTTCTACATTGTCCTCAATATGAGGCCATTAATCAGAGAGAACAGGTAGTTGTGTCATGTCTATGTCATTCAATCCTCCGTTCCAAGGTCGCAGTCGAAGCAGCCAAGATGAATAAGCGCTGAATTGAAATGGCGATGCCTGAGGTTTGATTCGCACTCAAGAGTATAACGATTGGCTTCAATATCACTGACAAAATGACAACACTTTTACTGTCACATAAAAGGGATAGTTTAGCAAAAAATGAATGAGATTTCAGAAGGCAGGATTTCAGGGTATTTCATAAGCTGGTTTCAACCCGAGCTCTGTGGAAAAATGTGACATTTCTGATATTGCGATGGTCGTTTTGCAACTTTCAAAAGTGGAATGTGTTAGTGTGTGGTATGTTTTTCCCAAAACAGATGAATGTGAACCTGGAATGGTTTTTATTGCATGTTGTTGTAGGTAGAAGTGGCAGTTAAGAGACGAAACGTCTGGTGAGTGGTAGTAAATAGTTTATGTGGGGTTCGAAAAGAACTAAACTATACCCTAAGATTAACTAATAATATTACCAAAAACAAGTATGGAATAAAAGCATTAAGCACATTTGTTGAAGCAACCATGCGATTTTAGCTTCATTCTACAAGTCTTTGACCTTATTTCACATGACTCATGTTTTACCAGGTGAGCTACTGAGCAAGTTTACATCAGAAATATATATGGAACTGGTTATGTCATGCAAATGTCAGAATGTATGAAGTACCATGTGAAATTAGTCTTTATTAAATCAATAATCTTCCACTGTAATCATAATTTGTGTGAACAGAAATTAAAAGTTGTTGGTGGTGTACTGCCAACAGTGTTCATTTGAACTGGAACTGCAAAAAATTGTACGTTTTTGGAGATTTCTTATTCAGTCTTATTTCAGTCTTGTTGTGAAACTAGATTACTCTCTTTTGAGTGAACTACTCCATCATATCTTAAATGTTTCCTAATTTTACACTCAGCATTTGTTGATTGCCCACAGTGCTGCATACAGTATATGGATCATTTTACAGCAGATTTTCCACAGCTTTGGCACTACATTCATAATAGAGTTTTACACATCGATAATCACTTGCATAAGCAGCTCAGCGACTGCTCATGGCACCCAGTGACATCACTGCCAATCATTTGTCTTTCACTAAAGTGAGACAGTACGAATGCCCCACGCCTGGGGATCTCATGCCGTCAAACAAATGTCTCAATTACAGAATGAAGTGCACTCATGCGCAGAGCAGTTCTCATGCCACTTCATTATCGAACTAAGCCAATTAAACTCAGAAAGGCAGGAGCAAACAATTGCAATTTACCCGGCACAAATGTAAACCAGTCGTTCGCTCTCTCATTACGGTCTCAACTCCCAAATACACAGTGTCTAGATGGGCAATTTTACCATCAACGGCATTGAAAAGAATTGTGGGAAAAAAACAATGGTAAAAACATACCTCTACCTACATTTTTACTATATTGCACAATTTATATGCTAATACATTTTATCATTTGCATCACGACTAGTGCCATATGTGGTTTTTCTGGTGAGGTAAACTTGCTTGGTAGTTCACCCGGTATGGTGTTGCACTTGTGAAGTACTCCAGTACAGGTCTCATGAAGGCAAGTCATGACATAGATGAAAGAGCTTAGAAGCAAGCTAAGATGCAATGGTGACACATTTGCTTTAGTTATATTACATTTATAAGTATTAACCCTTTATTAAAATTTAAATTATATCACATTTATATTAGTTAAATTATCACTCAAGTTTGTTCAGCTATTTAGGAAGCACACAGTTTTCAACCATATAGTGCCAGTTATCATACATTTAATTTTCAAACTGCCACAATATGTTCAACAACCATGCAGCATTTGGAAAATGGAACACACTTATTGCTTATTGCTCACTGGACAAGTTGGTAGTGATGAAAAACATACTGGAAGTAAAATAACACAATTAGCTTTTTCCAATGACCCAATTTTTCTATTATAATTTTTTTTTTTCACCATTTCAACCATCGAAAAAAACATCTTTAAGAACTCTCTGATGTAAAGAAATGGTTGATTCTGTTTTTGGCTTCAGTTACTTTCTCTTCGCATCTAATAAACTTAATAATTTATATGAACTAACTTACATATTTAATCATGATATTTATGTGCATTTAATTGTCGGCCATGCACCAAGACATCAGACATCATCTTATATAGAACATTATTTGATGGTTTCATAAAAATAAAAAAAACTCAAACCACATATTTTCCCCTACAAGTTTTCACATTAAATGCTTTATTTAATTTCCATCTGTAGTTTACAATAAATGTACCATTTCTGTTGGTCTGAAGATAGCCTAGGAAAAAATTGCATCAAAACAAACACAAGGGGATAAAAGACTGAAACAGAAAATGACAGATTTTTTTTCTCCATTGTTTCTAGACAGAATCGTCTGGAAAACACTTGAGCCTTTTATCTCTTCAGCCAAGAGTACGCCACCAGCACAACGAAGCTTACTGTTTTCATACCGCTAATCTCAAATAGAGGGCTTGATTGGGTGTTAAACACACTGTCAACAATATATTTCATTCTGTTCTGCAGAAAACAGCTTACGGATTTGGCAGAGCATGAGGTCGAGCAAATAAATGACAGGATGTTCTGTTTTTTAGAAGAGTATTCCTTTAAGAAATTCATATTCAAGAAACTAGAAATGCAAATGAGAGTCCTCAAGTCATTTAGAAAAAAGGAGCTGATGCCCACAGATATTAGAAATCACCTTGGCTCTGGGTGTTTTGTTTACTTGCTTGACTTTAAATCACATATTTTGTTTGTATGGCTGTATTTCCCAGGAGACCACATGAAATGTCAGGTTTGATTTTTTTTTTGTTTAAATGTCGCAGAGATAACGGACTGCTTGTATTGGATTCAACTAGAAGTGGCTAAAGCCCTCAGCTTGCTCTATTGTGTGTTCATTTGAATTCCAGGCCACTATTTTCCACAAGCCTCTGTGTGTGTGTGTATAGAAAGACCTGAGGCTTCTCCTCGGGAGCATAAAACACAGTTGGAGCATGACTGCCATCCAGATGAGAGAGGGACCCATACAGCAGGACCCCTCAGAGCACAGACAGGGAAGGCAGTCTGAAGAGCGAGTCTAAAACACAGATGATGAGCTCTACAATGCAACAGAACCTACACTCATTCTTTCAACTGAATTCAAGAGGACAAAGGTCAGCCCTTTCTCTTCTCTCCATTGGTTTGAGCTCCGGTGAACATCTCTAAATCTGTAAAGATAATCTCTTTCTAAGAATATTTTAAAACAACCCCCTGGGACTAAATATCATAGAAAATCACTAATAAAAAACAAATCTAAAATACAAACAACTATACAATAAGCACTAATACTGTAGCTGGCATTAACATATTTCATCTGATATGTATCATTGATTAACTGAAAAGAGTAACTGATTCACTAAAAAGAGCAAGTGCATGTTTGATTCAATAAAATTCAATAAAAAGAACCAATCATTTGTCACGAGTCAATCATTTGGGAATCACAGTTGTATTGTAGACTTGTGATTCACTAAAAAAGAGCTCACAAGCTGTGTCTGAATTTGCATACTGCCTAGGTTCTATATTTGGTTTAAATCATAATCATTAAAAACATATTTTATAGAAACTCAGATGTACTACATTCATGTTGTTACAGTTTAGCATAGTTATTGTTTGGGAATCAGACAACACTGGTTCTTTATACATGCGATTCTGAAAATAACGGCCTATAGTCATCAGGAATCGGCATTTACTAGCATTTTCTTCATTGCTGGTCTGTTCATTAGTGAGGTTGGTGTTTCCAGACAGCAGACCCTCATTAAAGAATGAAAAGGTCAGAGAAAAAAATGCACCTGCACTGGCTTTATTCACAATTTTCTTTCACTTCACTTGAGCGCACAAAAAAGGGTTTGTTCTGACAAAGCTGTCTTTTTCACAATGAGATTTACACACAAAAACAGACACAAAAAGAAAATAATTGAAAAGTGCATTTAATTATAGTCCATGGAAAGCTCTGGCCCAAACCATAAAGCTACAGAAAACCATTAAAGCATATGTTCACATTGTCACTTCAGGTCAGATATACATTACAGTATATATGCTTTTTGTATTACAGATATAATCAATGACTTTAAAAATACAGGTTTATATTCCTCCATTGTATTTAAATGTGTGTAATTTATTACTCTGTTGTACTTCTTTTTCTCACTAAAGCTGTTATGTTCTGTACCTTCTGATTTAGTTTTTGCTTCAAATAAACTTCTGTAGTACTGTGATTCACCTCATAGCTGGCTATTGCTCATAAGGCATTAATGAATACTTATGGAAGGAAAAAAAAAACACAAATGAAAAAAAATAAAATAAAATTCTAGAACCAATCTGTTATGCATTTAAGTTCAACTGGAAGGCTTTATTTTCCAGAACAGGAACTTTCTGTATGATTTAGTAAATGATAATTGGGTAACACGTTATAATAATCATTAGTTAAGCATTAGTAAATAGTCAGTTCATACTTTATAAAGCATTGTTCCAACAATTATCGTCATAAGAAAGCAGTTCATAAATGCAGCTATAAATACCTTGTTCTTCATTTATAATTTCGTTTATCAGGAGATTTAAATGGTCAGTTACCTTACTAATAGAAAAAATAAACAAACACAACACAGAGGGATAAGAACTATTAATTTAAACATGCAAAACAATATAAAACTGAACAACTGTACACTTTTGTGTACAGTTTGTTTTTCATTTATCAAGTGTAGAGTTGTACAATTACATTTTTTACATCTTGAAAAAAATATGTCTGTGTTCTGTATCCCTCTGTGTTGTGTTTGTTTATATATATATATACACACACACACACACACATGTTGGTTTTTGTGATTTATGAGGACTCTCCATAGGCGTAATGGTTTTTATA
>JAUCMT010000061.1:593106-609469 GCA_032357475.1 Enteromius thamalakanensis
TTGCTTTGCTCCTCGCACTTTCCTTTGTTTTAATAAATGTTCACGTTTATATATCAAGTCCTGCCTCTGAGTCCTGCTTGTTCGTTCTGGAAGCGAGAGCGCGATTAGCGACAACCTGCAGCCGGGACAGACTTCTGGAGCATGTGGACAGAATGACAACAAAACACAGACAGGATACGCCTACGGCGTTACACCTGTTCAAATACTTTCTTGATTATTAAAATGATTAATGAAAGGCAACACAAAATTTAACAAACAAATTTCCAACACAATACTACTAAATATATAAATAGTATTAAATAGAATTAGATTTGTTTTTTTGGTAGGCTACAATAATAATAATCCTAATGGTTCTTAAAACATATTTAATTTTCTTTATCAAATATAATTTGGTGATGGGGTTGAATATAATATGTTTTGCTTTGGGAGATTCAAACTCGAATCATTTGCTACACAAAACAAATAACACAAATTAAAGTTTCAACTAATCTTGAATCATTATAATCTAAAGTTAACAACTTTAATAGACGTTAGTATACAGTGTATAGCAAGTTGGCTTCTGTCCGTTGTGGGGGTCCCTGCTGATTCTGTAAAGCCTGCCATCAGCGGTAGCTCTGTAATGAGCTCATATCATCGCAGCGGTTCAGTCCGTGTTTTACTCAGTGCCAGAGAGCAACAACGCCGATTTAATTCGCTCAATATTCTTCACGACTATCTCTCATTTCTCTCCAGCGACTTATAAAGGACATACAGACATAAAAAGTCGTTCATACGCTGCATAAGATTTAGAAACAGTTCTAACATGCGATGAAAACATTCCTCTGTAGTCAGAGTTAAGCAGCGGGGAAGAGCCGGCGAGTGTTTCCAGTCAGGAGTCACCGCTGAGGCGCTGGAGACGCGTCCGGCAGAACCGCACCTGATCCGAGGAAACACACTAACATAAAGGTAAACAAGTCTTATCCTAGTATATACTCTAATAATATATGATGTGTTTCTCAACGCAGCCTTATGAATACTTAACTGGGAAATATCATATTCTTAAAAAAGGCATATGGAAGTCTGGTCTCGGTTCATTTTGTCTCAACGTTTGATATTAACTTAACGTTGTGTTTTGCTCATAAGAATAACGTCAGGTTAATATCTCCAACCTAAATAAACAAAGGTCTATGTAAACAAAAGCTGCTCGTGAAACTTAATAGTGTATAAGAGATGCTTAAACTACATTGAGGTTAATTTCTTTTAAAATGATGGACACTTCGTGCTTTGAAAGTTTTATAGATTCATTAAAAAAACATTGGCTGGGTTTTGTGGTCATACTGTGCTTCTTTGTAACATTAAAATGTGAATGTTACTTTTTTCTCATGCAGACTGATATTCAAGACCGATATTCAACTTATTCTCTGAATAGTCTGAATAATAGACTAAATAGTTTTCTTAATGTAACAAACAGATGTAGCTCTGCCGAGAGAAACGAAACCTTACCACAAGACTAAAATGTAAACTAAAATAAGCTATATATAATTTCTGAATAATTCACATGCTGAGTGAGGTGTTAAGCAGACAGCATAACGAGCCAGTATCTGAATGAGCTAAAAGAAAATAAAAACTGCCATATAATGTGCTGATATAAAACAACATGTTTTGGATGTTAATAATCAGATAGACTTTTCATTCCCTTCAAGAGGAGAAAGGTTTTTCAATCAGCATGTAAATTATGTCAATTTCTATCTTAAGCTGCACAACTCAGTACAGAAATATAACACTAGACTACAAACAAGTGCTATTTCCCTGGAGAATCCTCTTGGTGCAAAGACCGTTTTCCACAGATTCTACATGACGAACTGTCAAGCATTTCAGAGCGGATGATGAATTTAAACAAACAATGCCATATGTTCGCTTTGTAGAGTCCTGATGGGAATCTGGAAAATATTAGGAGATAATGCTGTCAAAATGATTGATCCTCTAGTAGTGGCTACCTCCTTTAGGAATTTAAAGGAATATTCTGGGTTTAATACAAGTTAAGCCCGATTGACAGCATTTAGGGCATATAGGTTTATCTCAAAAAGAGAAAAAGTGATATTTCCATTAAAACCAAGGTAAGAATATTGTTTACAAATTTTGGCTATACTGTTGCAACATTTAGTTATGTAAGTGACTTAATGACTTGCATTATAAGTGCCTTGCTGTTACACCCTAAGCAGAAAATTACTTTCTTTTTTGGGTGAGCTTGTACTGACGTTGGGGTCAGAAACAGATTTTAGATCATTTAGTTGCAGTACAGTCTGCTAATATTCTGGCAAAACAAATAATTTCCTTCGACACATTACTTTATAGCATTACTATACACTGATGAATCTGGACATCATCTTTCTGTCTGTAATATGAATGAGCTCTGTGATCTGTGACATGAAGTTCAGTAGGATGGACAGCTCTCCCCTCCCACGGGCAAAAATTTCTTCCAACCCATCACTCCGACAGACAGACAACTCGCATCCCATAAACCACCCGGCACGACGAATAACAAGACCCACAGACAATTCAGCAATTCCTTCTGTAGATGTTTTCATATATTTCAGTTAGCAGGTCCTCTTCAGTTTTCTTGTTTTTCCCAAACAAGTGAAAAAAATATATATATATATCAAAAGGGAAAAATGATCATTCGACTCTAATCGATTCATCACATACAGCTCATTAGCCCCAAAGGGCTGAAGGCTCTTCACAAGTTCTCAGCATCTACAGAAAAAGTAGTTTACTTATTTTTGATATTAATTGTTCAGATCTAAACGGCTCGATCTTTATTCTGTTGATTTTAGGTCCTGTGAACATGATGCTGTATGCACCAGGAGCTCTAAAGCATTAAGATCAAGATGTTTCCTAGAATACACAATCTTATCCTGCACATGTAAAATTATTTTTTGGATGGACTGACCCAGGATGGCCAAACCGTTCTACAGACTACAGCACTTTTTAAGGCGGGCTCAGCTGCTTCTGTTTTTTCTGGGTGTGGCTTACATCATGGCTGGAAGCGTGTTACTGCTTCAGCGCTCTACTGTGCTAACACTTCAGAGAGAAACAGATACCGCTGCGCTACCTTCACTACCAGCGCCACCTAGATCCCTGGAGCTACCTGCTGCTAGGTGGTTGTACAGAAGAAATGTCATCCAAGTGATGGAGAACCAACCTCTTGACCAAACAGACAGCAGAAAGGACCAGAAGCACCCTACGTCTCGTAATCTGGAGATCAGGCATTTAAGGCGCCACTGGTTCCATGATGATGCTGAACAGAAAAGCTCTCCTGAACATAATCTGTCACACAAGAAAACCAGACATAAAGGTACTGTAACAGTAAAAACAACCATCTTAAATTGGAGATTTTTTCTTTATATTATTCTAAATTGTTTCTGAATCATTCTTCACAAGGGACCTACATCGGATGTTTTATAAACAACGAAACGGAGCATGCACTCGGCGGGACTATTCTTTATGATTTCCGCAAAATGACCAGCACTTTGTGTCAGGACACCTGTTCTGAGAGGTAATGTCTTAAAGAAAGCACACAGAGTAAATGAAAGAAAGCCTGTTCCTTTAGAACAATGCATTGAGTGTTTATCCACAGGAAGCAGGTGGCAGAATGTGAGCTGGCTGTCGTGACTGACCCGTCACAGTCAGCTAGAGAAAGACTGTTAAAAACACCTAAATGCTAATGCCATTTCATATACACAAATGCCATTTTAAAATAATCTACTTCAAATATACAGACAATATGGAATAGTCAGTAGAAAAAATATAATATTCACTGCTCAAAACATGTGCTGCTTCCTTTAGGAAATGCCATCAGGTACTTACTGACGCATTTATCCTCCAAAGTATTTCCAACAACATAAGAGTGATAAAGCAAAACAGAACATAATACAATAGAATAGCATATGAATGCGCATGTCTATGTAAATTCACTCAATAGTTCACTCATCATTTACTCTGTATTCTTTCTTCTGCTAAACACACACAAAAAATATATTTTGAAGAATGTGGGTAACTGAACTGAGTTGAGGATTTCCTTTGACTACCATAGTAAGGATGAATATACTTTAGAAGGGAAATGTATATTAGGTGGCCTTAAAAACTATGCACTTGCATTTAAATGAATCATTTAGAACAATGCACTTATACACAATATGTTTTTACACTGGTCAACATTGTAATAATAAATGTACAATCACTGTTGATACCACCTAACCTGTATCTAATTATGTAAATACATAGTAGTTAAGGTCACTTAATAAAAAGTGGTACCACTTTTTACTTTTGAATGAACCGTGCTTTTAACGCAGTGTCCTCTTTGCAGTGGGTTTCGGTATGCTGGGCTAGAGTATGGAGCAGAATGTCACTGTGGAAATCGAATCTATGCCCGCCGGGCTCGGGGGGAAGACTGTAACCTGGATTGCCGTGGAGAGAAGGGATCCCGCTGCGGAGGTGTGGGACGGATGTCCATTTACAGAGTTGAAGATCGACTTCCAGGACAAAAGAGATGTGAGTCACATTAAAACAAAAGCTTTAAAAGTGTGATTTTGCATGAACAGGCCACACGCATATGGCATGTTTAATGGGATTTTCTTTTAGTTTTTCGTTTTTGTCAGTAATGGATTAGAAAAGAAGGCCAGGACTCAGGGCTCATTAACTGGGCCTGGATGGAGTATGATTAGATGAGACAGAAAAGTGTGACCCAGGTAAAAAAATAAATAAAGTTGAAATACAAGCAAGTACATTTGTAGTCAATTCTTATTTTTGTATAAATGTTCTGCATAAATTCACTAATTAATAGTATATTTCTACTTTAGTAGTACTTCAGTGCAATTTTAAGGCTTCAGAAAGGTTAGTTTTAGCATAAAGTAATTATAATGAACAAATTGCTACTACTGGCATAGTAATAGTGTATTTGATTGTACAATTTAAAGACATCATAAACATGTAGTTATATAATTTATCATATAAAAGGGAATGTTAAAATAATTACAATAAATTTGAAATTAATTATGTAATCAATATGTGGGCAATACATTACCTATGTGTGAAGAGTATATATAAAAGTGTAATAAAAAAAGAGTTTTATTTGTACTTGCAGTTATGGCTGCACGATTATGACATTTTTTTTGTAATAGTTATCAATTAATTAACACTTACAACTGATTTTGTTGTCCAGGGTCACAAATAAATGATAAATTATACTGTATTAATTTCTGTAATAATATTTCTCAGCCAGAACTGTGCACTACTACGGCTGTTACAAGAAGCCCCAGAACTCTACCGCTCACTTCCTGTTCCAGACCTCTGACCCGACACACACACCTCAGCAGTGTGTCGAGACCTGCACAGATCAGGTTCAAATCACAAATATTTGTATCCATCCACACAAATGTCATGATGAGCACAAAAGCAATGTGCATTATGAATAATACTTGTACTAACTGTACTATTTAACAAAAATGTAATCAAAATATTTTTTATAAAATATTTGTTAATAAGTATAACATTAACAAAATAAATGATCAAATAATACATTATTATTATCATAATTAAAATTATCTTCATTAATATTACTTCAGCCAAGCATCAAAGATGCATAGTTATTAATAATAATACAATTAATGTTAAAATTATTACAATTCTTAAAACACACTGCATTTGTCTAGACTAGAAAAACATAATTTGGCTGACCATCACTACTCATTACACATGATATCTTTTATTTCCATTCCTTCACCTGTAACTTGTGTGTGACCTTATCAGGACCTGCCATTGGCCTTTTTAAGAGGGCAGGACTGTTTCTGCAGCCATGTCCCATTTCTCTTCACAATCCAGATGAGTGAACAGGAACACATGTGTGAGAGGAGCAACCAAACAAACCACACCTCTCCTTATAACCTTAACTACTACTGGGTGTACAGTACTCCTGTTCTAGGTAACCTACAGCACACGACTCAAAACGTTACGGCTATTTATGAACTAATGCTGCAACATACATGTACATAAATATCTGTTCTTTCAGATGCAACATGCAAAGAAAGGACATTTCTGCCCCAGAAGTCCAGCAAACTTGTGGCCCTTTCCAGCTTTCCAGGGGCGGGAAATACCTGGTTACGTCACCTGATTGAACTCGCCACTGGATTCTACACCGGCAGCTACTACTTTGATGGATCTCTGTATAACAAAGGTAAAAGTCCACTAATAACACGTAAACAATCTATTACGAGCCTGCAGGAGTGAGAAACACAAACACTTAGATCTTCCCTAAAAGAAAGAAGATCAACACTGACATCTCTTAGACATCTCAACTGTTAGCAAATAGAGACTTTTCAGAAATAGTGGTTCTCTCACATCTCTGCAGGTTTTAAAGGAGAGAAGGATTACTGGCAGAGCGGGAGAGTGATCTGCGTCAAGACTCATGAAAGTGGCCAGCGAGAGATCGAAATGTTCGACTCGGCCATCTTGCTGATGCGAAACCCTTATCGTTCTCTAATGGCAGAGTTCAACCGCAAGTGTGCCGGACACCTGGGCTATGCTTCAGACGTTCACTGGAGGAGCAGAGGTGTTAACGATCAGCCTTACACCATATTCAAGCATTTTAGAGCAATGGGTCTTAACCAAAGGACTTTAGCAAAGTAGGCCACAAGATACCTTATATATAGGCCATTTTTAATGGTTAGGATTTCTTAAACCTAAAATTTCCAGGTTTTGGTTGTTTGCACTGAGCCGATCGATTGTTGGTAGACATTCACGAGAGCTAAAGACAGCAGACGGCCTTTAATGCTTTTGAATGACTCTCGTGGTACTTTGGCGTCATACAATGATCAGTGTGCGGCAATAATTAGCATTAGCATTAAAATAATATAAATCAATTTTTAAAACCTTACTACTTATTTTATTTCTAGCCATCAATAACTGAGATACAGGAGGAAGCCTATTGGTGTTAAAGTGTTTCTTCATCGGTCTGGAAAGGTTTTGTAAATTAGTAAATCTTAAAACTCTGTAGGTATACATATTATTATTGTTACTTATTATGTTGTTAGTAGTGCTGGGCAATGATTAATTATGATTAATCACATCCAAAATAAAAGTTTTATATACATATACACTGTATAGACACATCACATGGCCAGCACTAAATTATATATTAATATATAATAATAATAATAATAATATTAATAATAAGAGATATTTGAGTTATTTGAGATTTACAGAATATAGCACACATACATGTACATATTTTTAGAAAAATAGGATAGATAGATAAATAAATCTAAATTATATGAATATAGATATATACCTCTACACACACACACACACATATATTATGTAAACAAAAACCTATTTTGGATGTGATTACTCAGTATTAATCATTAAACATACTTTATTAATATGATTTCTGCACCCAAGATTTTTTTTAAATCAGAAGAAAAATCAGAAAATAATTTTTTAAATCAGAAAAATCCCGATTATATTTTTTTCCCACCCCAAGCCATATAGTCTTAGGTTTGAACCTTTAGTTTTAACAGTGCTTCATTTTTTTGTTCTTCACAGAGTGGTCTGAGTTTGTGGACAGCTACTCATCCTGGTGGGTGTCTCACGCTCTGGCCTGGCTGCGGTTTGCTCGTCGCTTGCTGGTGGTACACTTTGAAAATCTACAGAATGATCTAGTTCCTCAGTTAAAAACCATAACCGCTTTCCTAAACGCCAGCATTCCAGAGGAAAGACTTCTATGCACAGAGAGCAACAGAGATGGCCATTTCAAACGCTCTGGATCACGTAGCCTGACCTTTGACCCCTTTACTCCTGAAATGAGAGCTCGTATAGATGAATACATCCGCACAGTAGATAAAGCCCTCAGAGACAGAAACCTCGACGGCCTACCACAAGAGTACATGCCCAGGTGAGGGTTTGTTAACCCAGCTGCTGCCCTCTGCTGGAGGGAGGACACAGAAACACTAAGTGCCTGAGTAAAAACAAATCTGTTTGTGGTTGGGCTGTCACCAGCTTGATGGCATTGTGGAGAATGTCTCGAAATGGTTATGTTTTTATCATTAAACCAATCAATTCTCATAGTATCATTTTCAGTGCATTTAATTAGCAGCCTTAAGTAGATTCTATCTTGAGGCATTTGTAAGTGTATTTATACTGTGCGCATTTGCAATCTCAGGGTCAAAGCATCTTTAGTGGACACAAATGCATTCATGCATCAGGGAAAAATGTTCCCTCGTGAACAAAGACGAGACTTGCTCTTGTGTGATAAACAGTTTGTGTCCATCGGTTATTTTATTACTATGATGAATCAAAAGCATAAATCTGAAGACTTACAGCACTGGCATGATCGTAATTAGATAACCTCAAGACAGACAGATAAGATGAACAAGGAAGAGCAATACGTAAGTGCTGGACATACACAATAGCACAGTCACAAAGAGAGTACCTTTTCTTAGCAGGGCTTGAGTGGATAAATGCATCTGCTGAAGCACTGATTTATTCTTTCACATAGTGGCAATTAGAAAGACTCGAAGGTTTCATTTTGCATGGTAGCATGCTGTGAAGCTACATTTTTAGATAATTAGTTGGTACATTAGTCCTTTAGATTTGAGTGCTTCAAAAATTATAATTAGTGCGTAATGTCACTGCAGCCTGAAAGAAAAATGCTGCGCCTGCAGAATTACTGCATGACAGGTTCTCTCACCTCACAGGCTGTAACCACTAGCTATACTTATTGAGAATAAGCCTACAAATCAGTTCACAGAGGACCAGAACATTTCTGAGTCATTCTGAGCTATTTTAAATTGTTTATGTTGGTTAACAAGTCATATGATTATTTTGGATCCCAATGTTACAAACTTATCATCTTGATTAAGCTACATACTAATTTATTTATCCATTAGAGAGAATTATTATTGCCAAAATTATTCTAAATCTAAAAATCATAACGATAAACAGTACATTTAAAATGTAAAATATTTTTTGCATAAACAGAATTATTAAACGTGCAAAAGAGGTTTAAAAACCAAAAAAGAAAGCAACCCTAACGTGAAAAAGATCAACCCAGTAACTAAACTAAATCTAACTAAAGTTTATTAAGCCTTTTTCTGAAGCCTGGATCTCATTAAATGACCACCCTTTAAAGCAATAGCAAAATTACACCATAAACTACTCACACCCAGGCCATCCTAGGTGTATTTGACTTCCAGACAAACACAGGAGGAGTTTTTTAAAAATGTATGTTGGCTTTTCAAAGTTTGGTAATGCGGTTGGATAGTGCCCATTATTTTGAAACTCCGTAAATCAGATATATCTGCAAGTACTGCAACATAAAACAAACCTATTGGCCATTGGGGGGTTATCACATGTCCTCTGAAGCAGATCGACAGGGTTTTTGTTACAAAAAATATTTTTGTAAAAAAAAAACAAACGCGGGAAGGCAGTAATGGTGGCGTGACTATAATGACAGTTTAAGACGGTACTAAACTGCAGTGGAAACAAACCAAACCAAGCAGTGCTGTGCTGTACCGAACCACGGCAAACTGAGTCATACTGAGTTATATGAAATATTATACAAAGGAGCATAATATCTCTTCATTATCAAATGGCACCGATGAACCATTGGAACATCTTTTAGCTTCTTAATCTGAATCAGAGGGAGAAAAATAATTTCAATGAAAAAAAGAGATTAAATGGCCAGAATGAACCAAGTTTAATTACTTTTTGCTCTCTATTTGAAGCTCAACAGTTCAATACATAAGAGAACAGCAGTCATTTAACTCTAGCAGAACGTCCAGCTTTCATTTACAGGAGCATGTGAAAGTCATTTAATTTTCTAAGAAAACCAAACAGACTAAACACTGTAAATTGTCAAAAGCTGCTTTAAAAGGCTCAAACTTCACAAACTGGTCTCATAAAAAAACTACCTCTGTGCACTTTTTGTGCAACACCGTTTTTACGTGCCTCACTGCACATTTCACTTCAGTTTCAAAGAGAAATGTCCACTGAGTGGTGCTAAAACACAAGTTAGTACATGAACCCTGGCATATTTTTTATTACGTTGAAATAGGTATGTATTGCGGCGGTTAAATATTCAAATCCCAGGACTGTCATTAAAAGTTAACTCTCTTATCACGTTGGAAATACTCCCTACTCCAAATCCCACCCTAAATGTACTTAATAGTGTTAACAAATGCAAAAAAGATACAAAAATGCATTTGTTGATGCAACCGTGCCAATTCAACTTCCTTCCACACAGATTTGAACTCAAATTCAAACCATAGTTACATGTAATTCGAACTGGAGCGCCTTGCCTCTCAAGTACATCTCTGTACTGGTGGGCTACTAAACAAACCGTCTATGAAAATCCATCGATATGAAGCATGTTTGATGCTAACATTTAAAAGCATCAGTTTTCAAATCTCCCAGCATATCAATATTGTTTTAAAGCCATAACATTTCAAGTAATTGAGTGAAAATTACACTTTATTAATCAAAACTTTATAAATGTGTGTGAAAAGGAATAAAAGGTGTTAGTTTTACTGCCTCTAGTGTTCATTTCTGTTGGAAACTGCTGTGATATGTACTTATTGCTACGTATTTTGTGTCTCGCTAAATAGTGCACCCAGGTACGTGTATGCCATGTGACCGGCAGCCAGATGATGTAGTTATGATATCTACCAGCAGGGGCTAACTGGGCCAAATCTTGAGCCGTCGCGATTTGCTTATTAAAGTATGCATATACATACATACACTGGAGCTTTTTCTGGTTTTCAGTGCAAACAAATGACTTCAGAGAGATCCGCCATTAAAATATGAGCACGTTCCTCGACTCTTTCCTGCGGGGTGCTCAGACTGATTTAAATAACTTTGGCATAAGGCTGCTCTGTTTGGTTTCTGCCAAACATATCCAAGACACACTAACGCGTCAAGCAGTCCGTCCATCTGTTAAATATAATGTGACGGTAAACCTGCTGGAACGATCCATCACCATGTGACACAATTCAATGATTTGATAATGTCCTGCTGTAGTTTCCCCCTGCAGAGCAGCAGTGGGGTCCAAGACTGCAGAAACAGATCTGTGAAGTTGCAAACAAAAGGAACAGTGGGAATGAAACTACAGACTAAAAATAATATTTATAATCTTGTTAAATGAGTGGGGTTTTCATTTCAATTAAAAGACTTGCAAGACACAATGCAAATGTATTAAATATGAGTAATACTGCTAAGTGCTCTAATGTTCTACAACAGGGTCTTCCAGTTCCAATGAATATATTATGGTAACGTATTTTTATTGAAATAGCAATATTACAATTAAGTACATGTTTTGTTTACATCTCGTCATACTGGTGTAGAATTTAGTTATAGGTATTTAGCCAACATATTTATTACCCTGGACAATAGATCCATCAATTATAGCAAAAATCTTTAGGTTATTAAGTAAATATCATGATCTATAATGGTATTTGATCAAATTTAAATTTACTAAATTTTTTGATTAGTAATCTGCATTGCCAAGGATTTATTTTGGCCAATTATTCTCATATCCTTATAATTACTAATAATAATAAATATTTTAATACTAAATCATCGATGTGTGCAAATCATTTTTAATGATTGAAAACTACATAAGCATCAGTCATTTGGTTGTTGGAAATGAAGATGCATGTAAATGGTAAGCACAACGCAATGTTATCATGACTTCAGATGTTTTAGTGTCTTTTAGTGAAAAGCTGCAAGAGTTTACGTCTCTCAGCTCACCCCTCTGTCCTCCAGTTTCCCCATCCTGACGGGATCAATCAATCCTAATAAGGCCAATAAAGCACAAGCACCTTTTAGTCTAATATAGTGTCCTCGGACAGAAGCAAGCAACACATACACATCTGTCCAAACAAGTGTGTCAGTCATAAATATAGCCTTTAACTGGCAGCGTACATATCAGCAGAAACAAACATCACACAGCGCGTGAATGACTGAACATGGTCAGAGAGGAACTGAAATTCATTACCACAAGACAAGAGTAGAGCTTATAAACCTCTGAGGACTGTGACGAGAGCCTGAGAGAGGCTATGCTTGAAGTCACCTTGATCAAGGGCACTAGATGACATGAGTAAGTCTTCATTAAGATTCCCGTCGGCTCAGTATTTTATGCTGCTCTTGGCTAGACTGTCCACAGAAACATATCACCATTAAAAAGCCATTAAATACATAAACATACAATAAACCCATAATTACATGTATAATTTCTCAAATGTGGAAAAATACATATTTAATAAATATAATTTTGGGACCTAATTTTATTTAATTATTAATATCAATAATTATATGATTTGACAGCGCTGTGATACGTCTCTTAATTTTCCATTGTTTTCCAATCATACGTTTCATATTTCATCTCAAGCATGCTCTTTACTCACACTTGTCTCCATGGTTACTAAGTATACTAACACTTATGGAAATTATGCCACAACTAACAGTCATAATTTGTCATCCTTCATGCAATAAACATCGAAATGGCTTGTTTATTGCACTCTTCATTTAGATCATTATTTCATAATTCACCTCGGTCTATGCCGTTTGTGCCAGACATGAATGGTACCTCAGAACTTGAGAACACCATCAAAAATAATGATGGATTTTGTTTGTGTTGGTTAGGTTCACTCGAGCAAGTAACTAATATTTCAGATAACAGATCAGATCTTATCAGAGGAAAGCCTGTGGGACGAGCTGCAGACTCTGAGCCAACGCAGCAGGTGAGGCGTGAGATTCATCAAATCCATATTAATGAATACAAATGTATTTATTTACAAATAGAACGAGCAGATGGTGGTGCACTGATGTGCAACTGTATGTATAGAATAAACTTACATAAGAGATGGATGATTGAAAACGTTAATAGCTGTGCTTGCTTGTACAGTACATTTGCTTTTCTATAAGCAACTGGAATTTTCATGACCATCATTAAAAAAAAAGCTTTTTTTTGAAGAAACTTTCATTTCATGTGGCTTGTTTCTTTTCGCAGCCATTGCATGCACAGAGAGTGGACATAATTGTTTTTCGGTCCACTACTACAGCCATCAGCAAAGTTCAAAGGTGCCAAAGGCATCTCAGATGAGAGCAAACACAATCCAACTCGGCCATTATTGACCTTCTGTATGTGACTTTTATTCACAACTGTTGTTAAAGAGAGAAAGAGAGCATGTATTATTTATACTGTTGCAGTCACTCTGGCAGTACTCATTTTACAACAAGAGAGAATCCATCAATATTGTTGCTTTTTATCATGTCCCCTGTAAGAACGCTATTGATGTCAGGAATATCGGTGAAGTCAACACAGTCCAGGAATTGAGAGTTATGCTTCTCAAAGACCTGGGGTTTATTAAACTGCGTGATAGGTTCATCCTAAACTCCCTTCGGAAATATACGTGACCTTTTCCACAATCTAACAAACACCATTCCACCCCAAAATATAAGCATTTAATCAAGCAATTCATTCAGAAAGTTGCGACTTCAAATCCAAACCATGTATTTAGGTGCAGGTATTGGCTTCTCCAAGCATACAGATACTGGGTAAGGAAAAGAACATTCCTCTAATCTGCAGAAGACGTGAAAGGAAGAAATGGATGGAGACACATGAACAAAGAAGCCACCTACAAACAAGCTAAAGATTAAAGCGATTCCTCCAACGGGTCTTATAAATGGATCAAGGGCTTCTTAATATACTAAACATGGCTAAAAGATCCTGACACCGAGCTTGCTAAGAGTCTTAGTTATTAAGACCCCAAATTACATCTCTCGTCATTTATTCAGCCTTCATGATGTTCCAAACCAACATGACTACCATCTCGAGTAAAACATAAAAGGAGATCGAAACATATCGTTTGTTCTTATTAAGTCTCATTCGCTACTTTCATGAGGTGATATTAACTTGGAGATAACAAACCAAATGCTCACTCTGAGCAGATATATGGCACACATACATCATGTAACTAGCTCAACAGATCATAGCTCTGCAGCGTTAAAGAGGGATGGAAAAGTAAACAGCTCCAGACACCAGCTCTGAGAACTCTCAGAGAAAAGCAGAACCCCCTAAATTCAATCTAAAATCCCAACGCAGGGACCACACAAGTCATTAAAAGACGAAACAGAAGGGTTTAGAAGACAAAACTGCGGGGGAAAAATGAAATGAACATCTGTCAGCTTGTGTAATTTAGACTAGAGCATGTGTCTCGCCTGCGACTCCGAGAGCTCAGTCATGCTTCAGTCATGTCAAGCTGCCTGCTCTGTTCTTCTGTCAGAAAGCACCACGACGGCTGTTTGATCACCATGACAACCCCATGAAAGCTGGGAAGCGCGCGCAGCCCACCGTCGCAGGAAGGGAAGCCTTTATTGACACTTTTCTCATTAGAAAACACATCCAGTGCCGCTGCTGCTGATATGACAGAGAATCAGAAGAAGGATTTTTGATGGGTTTATTAATGAGGACTCTTTCTCTTTAAATAGAAATGGCAGATGTGTTGATGGCAAGTGAGAGGACAGGCTATTCTAAGGTCAGCACAGTCGCCCATGAAAGATTGATTGCTTGAAATACTGATCCACACAGGTTATTACCTGTCTTTCTACCTGTCTAGACTTTAAAGATGTGTTTACTTATAGAGAAAGGCTACAAAACAAAGCTTAAATCCACTCTTTTGTAGCAGATAATTTTAAAAAAAGAAGAACGTTACTTTTATGACAACGCGTTTGTGCAAAATTAACTAAAAATCTTTTTAAAATAGAAGCACTCAACAAAACAGTCTAATAAAGTATAAAAAATAATGGTGCATTACCTTGTCTATGTGATTTGGCCTTCTGGTAGAAATGGGATGCTGTTTGCTGTCACATGACAGCCAAAATACTGTAGGTCACATGACCATCCCGACCGGGAAATTATGAGGGGCGTGTCTCTTCTAGCTAAGCAAAAAAGTGGACATATACATCACTCAAACCCTGATTATAAGATATTAATGAAAATCTATATATTTTTTGTGTGCATTTCAATTAATCTCAATCTAAACTTGTATTCTCAGTGTTGACTTTCTTTCAAAATTGTTAGTATATATATATATGTTTTTATTTAGCTATTATTTTTTTGATTGAAACAAGCTTCCATATGTCCTAGACATCAAATTATTGCTGGTTTCAGAAAATCTTCTGAAATCACTGATAAACTCTTCTTATTATAAAATCGTGTTCTGTTATTCCCAGACTTATTTTCAAAAAGGTGATCTTTTTTGCAGACATTTCTTATACTCACAGCTCATGCACTCACTCTTCAAAGAACGTAAATACTTTATCTTTAAATGCTGATCAAAATGTGGACAGAATAAGAAGTCATGTTTAGCTGTCCTTGACATGTTCAAAGTCATTTTTCCTCACATATTTGCTATATTATTTTGCTATTATTGGCTGCGGTGTGACACCTATGTGTTTGAGATCTGAAAACAGAACCAAACCAACACACACACACACACACACACACACACAAGCTTGTGTTCTCCATCTGCCGCCACTTCAATCAGCCTGTATAATAATAATTTCCTCTTTGAATTAGAGCCATTAAAATGCAGCAAACTGAAGTGAAGTTGTGCAGCAGTTATTCTGAGTGCATCTGTCTTCATCAGACAGACTGACAGGCCGCATAAATCAGCACAACCGCTGGGAACGAACAGCCCGAGAGATCCGGCTCTAATCAATTCCTATTAGTTTAGCATTTCTCATGCAGCCAGGGGCCTCATGGGATACATGAACGGCAGATCAAATTTGAGCAATATGTTTGATGAAATGATGAGACAGAATGTGCGGTATCTGAACTGCGCCTGTCTGTGTGTGAAGGGTTGCTGGCCATTCATCACCAATTTCAATTTTACAATTTAAATGTCTCATCCATGCAGAGATTCTGTTTTATCAAACCATCTTTTAACATTAGTGTCACATTATCGACGACGGGCAACGAGGAACATGTTTTTCTTGCCAGGTTTCTTAGATTAGACATTATTCTACATTATTTATTAATTACTGAAGATTGACGCGCTGCTGCCCCCTTCTGGACAGCGGGAGTGCGTGCGACAACAAACTACTGAAGATAAATAATAAGCATAATTTAATTGAATGTATATATATATATATATATATATATATATATATATATATATATATATATAAATTGCTTACATGCTAAGTTATGTAACGTCATGAAATGTTTGCCAAACCATTCATTTATTTTCTTTGTTGAAGTTTTGAGCAGGATGTACGACTTTAGAGCCAGTGATATTTTTATTTAATTTTTTTCAATTTAATTTTCATT
>JAUCMT010000061.1:641765-670386 GCA_032357475.1 Enteromius thamalakanensis
TAGATAGATAGATAGATAGATAGATAGATAGATAGATAGATAGATAGATAGATAGATAGATAGATAGATAGATTCCTGTGATGTGAGGCCAATTCCAATTTATAGCAATTGAAATACAGCCAGTTCTTAAATTCTGAGTTTTGCTCAACCCTGCAGTGCGAACAGACAAATTGCTAACACTGGAATCTTGCCACATTGTGCCTGCTTCAAACACTCTAGCGGTGCTCGCTGAAACGCTCGAGACAAACCCAGGCTCAACTCCAACGGGAGAAATGCAATTTCAAAGAGAACAAATAAAAATGTTAATATTTCAAAGAAAACAAAACCTTTCCACACTGATTTATGTCAACAAACCTTCTCAACAGTGAAAACTAGAACGCAATCATCAACTACAGCAGCAGTTAAACAAACCTAACCACCGTACGCCACAAATCAAGAGAGGCTTCTTAAACGTTCCCAGAGTTCAAAGTGTAAGTCGAGCAGTACATCATTACTCAGCATCATGTGAAAGTGTTTGATCTCTCAGCTGCTGGAGAGCTCTTGAGTCTGACCCACAATGGCCCAGTGCTGTCAGCAGGCATACGCCCCGTCACGGCTCCTGCGTTCAGCTGCTTTTATGAAACATGAGGGACTTGGACCAAACACACAAAGATGAATGTCCTCACGTGGCTTTGCTAACAGAGCGCTCTCTGTCTTCACCTCAAATCCCTTTTGGCCCAAATTCCTGACTGCACGCCAAGATCCACCTCTCACACTGAAGAACGACGGAGAACCAGGAGGAGCGGCTGAAGAAATCGGCTTCAGCATGAGACCCAACACATCTCTTCAGTCCGGCGACAGAAGGCTTCTTCAGAACGCATCACAACACAAACAGCTAATGGACCTGCTGCCAGACATTTTATGCAAACCTTTAACAACATGTTAGATTTTCTCATCTGTTTAAATATTGAAAATGTGATTGTAATTGAATATTGAACCATGCTTCTGACAATATCACAAATCTCATTTAGGTTTTATGGCACAATCAAACAGGCGTTTAATTTCAGGGTTGAGGTCGGACAGAAAAACAGCTCATCTGGCTTTTAACAAGGTAGTTTTATCAAACGTGAATATTTTTTCATCATTTATTCACCCTTACCCTGAATAACACTTTCTTTCTTTTGTGGAACCTAAAAGAAGATGTTGAGCAAAATGTCTGAGCTGCTCTTTTCCATTCAATTAAAGGGAGACAGGGGCTGTCAAGCTCTACAAAGCATCGTAAAAGCACGACAAAAGCAGTACTTTATTATATTTCAAACCTCCTGAAGCCTGATGATAGCATAATGTGAAAATAGACTAAAATTTAAGTCATTATTTAATTAAAAAAAAAAAAAAAAAAAAATCTTGCTGGATATTTTCAGCAGCTTGGTTATAGTAGATATATTTTTGTGTACTACAAAAATTGTAATTGTGTGTAAATGATGACTGAATTGAGATTTTTGAGTAAACAATGCCTTTAACAATTAAATAAATGGCTATGAAATGATATCATTTGTATCTACATGGTAGATAATATCATAAATCATAAAAACAACAAATAACGTCATGTCATCATAGTTCATAAATGGCATCAGAGATCCTTTGATTAAAAATGTTTGTTTGGGGACATATATAATTAATATGCTTCTAAATTAACCTTGGAAATGCATTTGCAAAAGTTTAATTATTTCCACAATTTTTGAAACGCAAACATTCTGCATACATAAACATGGAAAGCAGGCGTGATTGAAATAACGTGCCTCTGTTTGTCTGCTGCATTCTTTGCACACACACACACACAAAATCTAGATAAAGCAAACAATCTATTACAATTCAAACAGAGAATTTTAAACAGCATCATTAATGACAGAAAATTATAACAAGAAAACATTATATAAAACTATGTTTAGATATTCATATCTATTTAATACATTAGAAACATCCAAGAAAATTATTATATTTGTTAAATATCTGTATGTATATTTAGAATTTAACTATACATTTTAAAATCCTAAAAGAGTAGATAAAAATATTTCTATATCTAGAAAGAGATCTATAAGACATGCTTTACAGAGTATTTGTAGTACTGTATATAAATACTGTAATAATAATAATAATTATTTTAATCTCACTGCAAGAACTTAATTCTTCAAAACATTAATGTGAGTCGATGCAAGATGTCCATCCGATGTACTGTATTTTAAAGAATCTTCTTTTATGTATATATATATATAAATAAATAAATAAATCCAGGTACCACAATTTCAAATGTAGAGTAAATGAGACATATATATTCCAGGGTTCTGATTATCTATTTGTGCTCAGGACTGCGGGTTAAATCTGGGCTGGTGTTAATCCTGATGCTGCTCTTTGAGCAGGTGAACTCAGCCTAAGACTTTCCCACGATCCCCCAGCAAATCCTCTGCTCTGAACCCTCGGTAGACCGCTGCCATCTGGCCCCTCTGTGTTCTCACTGGGAGGGCAGGCATCAGCTGCACGGCCAAATTCAGCGTTCCACCACAACCCCCACAGAAAGACAAACAGCAACCCGTCCACATACACCCCAACATGAAAAACACTCGGCCGCCTTATAAAAATGCTTCATAAATAACATTATTACTAAAACTCAACTGTGAACCCTAGATGGTTCCAAACAGGCTTTTGAAGACAAAAAGAGATCACAAAACTCTCTTCCTTAATAACCAAATGAAGCGCAATCAAATCGAATTACATAAATATGACCCCCACGTAACAAAAGCGACCCCCGACTTCACAATATAAACCTTGACCTTTGCCCCTTTCTATGGCAATCCATCATCACACCGTGAGGCAGACCCCCACCCCCTCCGGATAAGCCGGGACAGAAATCCCGCTCCGAATATCTTACTCCAAAATAAGATTTTGATTTGCGATCATGTGACAAAATCTCTTCCTCTCCGCTCGCACCCCTCCCTCCGTTTCTAAGCTGCCATGCGCTATAGTTTGATTACAGTCGGGAAGAAAAAGCGCCTGGCCGATGAAGAGAGCGTCCCGGACCGGCCGCTCTTAAAATGCGTGACATTTCCTTGGTGGGAGCATGAGAACCGATTCTCCACAATAGCGAGGTCTCCATGCCCGGCCAGTAACCATGGAAGCAGATGCTGTCGCTCTCCCCTGCCCCTTACCTCCCAGCGGCCACGGGCTGCTCCACACTCAAAAGAGGGTCCGCCTCAATTTCTCTTCATCCCGACCGAACTTGCGTGCTCTTCAAAGGGAGCTATTCAGCAGGTCATTGGTCTAGACTTGTTTGCACGGTCCACAGAGCAGCCTTGATGTAACCCTTGCTCTCTGCCTGCCGTGGAACTGCAGACTGCGGGGGAACGCTGGGGACATGGATTTGAAAAGAAGCCCGTCCGATTTTGCCATTGTGCCTTTTCATTCATCGATCGAATGCATATCGAACCTTCTGTCGGTGTATGTGTGAAACAGTTAGCTTAGCCAGCATTTTTTTTTTCTGCTCAGACTCGACTGCTCCTTTCTCATTTCTGATTTCATTTAATGATCACTCATTTTCTGCAGATTTAAAATGATTTTAATTTTTTTTTTTGCAGTCTTATTTTTTGAATGCATTAACAATATTTGTTTAATTGTATTTTTCTATCCTACTATCTGTACCTCATCTTTCACATTAAGGTTAAAAGGCAATTATGTATTTTGAAATAACGCCAGTCAAAGAATTAAATGAGATAAGATAAAAACAAAAATAAAAAATAAAGACAAAAATAAAAAAAGCTAAAGTAATGAGATTTAAACAGTTGCCACAATATTCTGTAAAATTGATATAAAAAAGGGGAAATGTTAATTTAAGAGGAATGTACATTGAGATTAACCTCAAAGATAAATTTGAACTAATCCTTTATTAAATAATGCGAAAATTGTATGTTTATTTAGTATGTCAACTTAATTAAAATAATAAACTACCATTTAAATGTGAGTCTCAATTCTCATCACCATCAATATAATATACAACATGCAAAAGCCTAAAAATAAGCTTTTTTATTTAGGTTTTTAACCACAAAATTTCAAGAACTAAATCTAGAAACAAAAATTACATTTAAATTATTAATAGCTAACACTACACTGATTTTCACAAATTCTTAAAAAAAAATTAAATTAAACATTTTAAACATAAAAAAATGATATTTCAATTCATCACATTTAACATTTAACAATAGGATATAATAATATAATCAAATCATTTGAGGTTTTCTGTGAGAAATGTTTAAATAACTTTCAGGTTGCATTTCAAACAATTTGAAAAAGTCAGCAGTAAAACGCACTGAAAGATCCATGTATCTCTCTCTGTTCTTATTCAAATGATTTAGACACACAGAGACGAAAGACTCGCTGTCCATCTGACGCAGAGACGTGGAAGACGGACAAAACCACAGCAGAAAGTGAGCAAATTCAAAGGCAAAGGAAGGAAAGAGATCAGCCAAGTGAGAAGACAATGTCATTGTTGTCAGAATGCAGAAAATCAATGGCATAAAAGCAGAAAGGAAAAAAGAGAGATCTGCTATAGGAAGAGACACACTTTGAATAAAGAGCAGGCAATTTTACCGCAGCTCCCTTAGATACCGGCAGAAAGCACAATTGCATTAAAAACGTGATGTTTTACATAAAATCTGCAGCTCAATGTTTCTAAAGGATGATTTATAAGACAACAGAAAAGGTTTTGCCTTGTAGACATGCTGTGTGGATGATATTAATAAGCATTGCAAACCTTTATATTTTCTAAATGCAGTAACTCAATTATGGTTAGCAGAACCACCTACAAAAAATATAATATTAAATATACGTATTTTACAATTGTAAATGTACATTTCAGACAGATTCAATTTTACTTCACAGAAGTGTATGTACCATTTGAACATTTAGGGCCAGTTTCCCGGATAGGAATAAGATTAAGTTTAGACAGCTCTTTACATTTATTTTAATCTAGGACTAGTCTTAAACCCTGTTCAGGAAACTGCCCCATAGTATAATAATATAATATTCTAATACAATATACAAAAATAATAGTAACAACAATGAGGCTGATTATTACTTTTAAAGAGCAATTATAAATAACACTTACAATTACAACATAAAATATTCTATGTTTAATAATTAAATCAGCTGTGTTTGCTCAAAAACAAGTAATTATAAAACAGAAGTAAATTGTAGGGAGGAAAAATATTTCTATTATAAATATTATAGAATTAAAATTAAAAACAGCAAATCCTAAGGGATCTGCAAACATACAAATAAACAATAAAACAAGCCAGTATAGGTAAATCTTTTCTTAGTGAATATAATATATGGAATATCTCAACATCTATGTGCTATTTAAAAAATATGAAATCATTCTCTGTATGGAAATAATGTAGCATACAGTGAAGGTCAAGCTTAAAATAGGAAAAGCGAGATGTAAAGCTGAATTCTCCTGCTAGTTTGTGAGAAATAAATGGGGCGTTGAGGAAGACCACATGCAGAGATCCACCTGGGTGGGAAAGACAGCAGAAAACACACTCCGGCAGCGTGGAGACGGAGAGTTTAATCTCTTCCAGAGAGCCACTGAACCCACGCCGACACAACCACAACCATTCAGTCCACAAACACACTCTGCAAAGAGCCTATTTGGTTAGAAAAATAGCTGACAAAAGATGTGAGAATTAAAAAACAGGGTGCAGCTAAATCCATCAGCTTTTCTTAAAATCAATCGGACCAAAATAATATCCAGCCCGAATTCAGATCTACATCTTTATACGGGCTGTCATTCATCCATCAAGTCTGTGCCGTAACTGAATGACACCAGGACAAAACTGATTAAATGGTGCGGCGAGAAGAGAGACAGACTGTCAAAGTGTGACATTGTAAATGGCACCATAAAACTGCTACGAACAGTGAGAGTCTATGGCTTTATGTAAGTTCACAACTGGGATTGTTAACTACCTGCTGAAATAATCCACCCTGACAAATAATAAAAACACAAACCAGGGTTAGTCAACATTTCTTAGCTTAGATTTATTTTTGAAAGGCAAATTCAGTTTAGGCAAAAAGTGCTATTAATATAATTTGGAAAACAAATGTAAAATTAAACTGTAAAGCAATTATCGAGCACAAAACAATCATTTTTCAATAATTTAAGGTTAAATGCAGTATCAAATATTAAATGATATATTAAAATGCTGGCAAAATGATAGTCTGATCCTTTTGTATTTTAATGTTCGTTAATGTCTCAGAAAAATGCATTGGTTATAATGAATGAATGCTTACGGCATCCATAAGAACAGCTGAATGTCCCCTGTCTGTTTGGGCTTGAAAGGGGCAACACTGAGAGCCCCTCGGCATCTCCCTCACTTTATAAAGCTTTCCTCTGTGACATTTAGAAGCCCTCCTACCCCCTACAGGTCAAACATACACTCACCTGCTTTCAGACGTTGCTGCGGCAGACTCATTGTTCTTTAATGCATTGTAAAACGACCCTATTGTAAATCTAACGGCACAAAATAGCTAATTAACAGCTTCATTACCAATTACTGCTGTCAAGAGTGTTTTAACCATCAAGCAGTTTCAAACGAAAAGATTAACGTGCAAAAACACACATATTAAATTCCTCCATCATATTGACAGGAAGATTTGTTCAAATCTAAAGCTGAGGAGAAAAAGTCCCTCACTCCTGATCTCAGATCAGCTTAACAGGAACTAAAGAACGGCCCTATCATTACAGCACAAAGAGCTTTTAATTATGTGCAGGGCAGTAAATGCTCGTCTGTAAGACAGCGGGATGCTCAAGCTCCTGGAGTGTCTAAACACCCACATTTTAAGGACGAAGTAACGCTCTAGCACAAGTCTCTCCCTTGAGAAACACACACACACACACACACACAGAGGAAATGTGCTCATCTTATGACGTCTGCTTTTCTGACTCATTAAATGTTTTTTAAACTCAAATATCAGTGACACAACCCAGATTTCCTGTGCTAAAAGATACACATGATGTCACTGTGATATTTAAAGGGAATTCTGGTGATTTCACTATGTATAGGGTGTCTCATGATTTAGGTCAGACGTTTTTCCTAAGCCAAAAAAAATGAGCTAGGCGTTTAAGGTCACTTGCAGTCCTGACCTACAGAATTATGTCTGGTTCAGCCCTTAACAAATCCAGCAAGAAACAAAGCAGTCCGAGTATCGCTGAGAAATGACATATTTAAAAACCAAACCACAAATATATTACAAATGCTTCTTTATATATATATATATATATATATATATATTTTTTTTTTAAGCCAAATGTGTTCTTTTAATACCAGATTATACTAATATGAAAATGATCTTTTAACACAAAATACATCAGCACTGATGTTTTGCAAAAATAAATGGAATTTTCAAAAACCTAGTTAATCTACAATGAGATATATACCAAATTCATTTTGTAATGATCAATATTGTTGATTTAGCTGAAATGTAAAAGATACAAAAAATAAATTCAGGTCATTTGTAAAATGTAAGAGATGCATAAAAGCTTCCGATGCACTAAACAGATCAAACAGACAGGAAGCAGCTAAGAGTTATAATGAGCATTAAAAGGGAAAAAAATTAATAAAATGTATAACTGTGTGTGTTTGTGTGAGACCACTCTGATTATCACGTAATCAAGAAATGTAATGTGACGTGGCAGACCAGAGCCGACCGGAGGAAGGTTTCTACCAGAACAAATGCTATTATTCAGAAAGAAAAAAAATAATAATCCTGAGGGAACATTATATATTCTGAAACCCTTTTTTGTGCCTAAGGCAGAAACAGAAGAAACTGCCAATGAAATTAAATTTGTTTCCTCTATACCGGATGTGTTTGGAATAGTATAAATAAACAGAATATTACAACAACAACAACAGTCATCTCTTAAACCCAAACTATTAAATATTCTAAACTTGAATTTTTTTTCTAAAATGCTAGACAAAATTTAATGGTTATTTTAAAAAACATTTAAAAAATAAAATAAATTGCATAAAATAAAGTCTCACCATCTATCAGTAAAAAAATACAATAAAATATGTAAATGTATATAAAAAATGTATTAATCTTCAATAAAAAAACTGTGTGCAATTAGTTTGTAATAATAATAAAAAATATTATTTTATTTTATACTGTCTCTCAGCATAAGGGAACAATTTGAAAAAGAAGCAACCAATTAAGACCACAAGGGTGACGGCAAACAAACATGAATACTGATCAGATCCCACAAACCATAAAAAAAGAAACAAACAGTATATTAAGTGAGGAGAGTTGTGGTCTCGCTTTGACAATGCTAAGCTGTATGTGTGTGTGAGGGAGAGAAAGAGAGAATGTGTGTGTGTCGGGAATCTGAACGGGTCGGGGTGGTTGGTGTCTCCGGGCAGTGAAGAGGTCAGGACAAACACAAGCTGCTATTCATGGACAAATCAAGTTTATGTGAGAATCTGCCCCCCCTCTCTCAGCCCTCATTACCATCTGAATGCTTCATAACATCAGCGCCTGAAAGTGCAAGATCCTGTCAGAGTGGAAGTCAACAGAGGGACCGAGAGTGAAAAAAAGAAACAAAAAATTCCTCTTTGCCTTGTGTCTCTTCATATAGAATAGACCCCCCCCGAACCCCCCTCTCTTGAACAACACCTCCGCCATATGTAAGCCTGACACACACAGGTCAACCCCAATGTCAAGCAGAGCTGCTTGGAGACCCAAACACACACGTGTGCACATATAAGCACACACACGCATCTGCAAACACACACAATTATTATTCCACCCAGGCAGTCCCTGCACAGATCTGATGGGCTCATCCGGGTTATGAAACACACCTCATTTCCTGTGACGCCATGTCAAGGTTCCTAGATCCAGAAGCACGGGAACGTAGAGACATACATATATATATATATATATATATATATAAATATATTTATTTTTTTTAATTGCACAAAGAGGAGGTCATCCAGAGTGGAATGGGGACAGAACAGGATACTGAGAAATAGGTGGTACTGAAAAATGAGATCCCTTCAACAAAGACGACGAGCTGCCTGAATGCCGTTACAATGAGGATTTACACCTTACACACACACACACACACACACAGCTCGTACAACAGAATTCAAACACCAGGGCAAAGAATCAGTTTAAGTATGTAAAAAAGCCTACAAAAAACATTTAGAAACTATATTTAGTTTTATAAAAAACAAGTAGAATTTCATGATATCTCAATTACGTGTAATTTACATGCTGTGATATAATTTTGTGATTTACTGAAATAAGCCACATCATTTTCATAATTGACTGAAAAACTAATAAATGTAAATGTAATGTAAAAGGATAGCAATTATAAAACAATAATAAAGGTCTATTCTGTAAATCTGAGGCATTCTTTTACTGACATATTCATATACATAAATACTTCAGTGACAGTGACAGTACAATAGATCTCATTATTGAATGCTGTATATTCACTCACTCTTTCTCAACATTCTCTTTGACTCTATTTACCTATCATTTTTATTCTTTCTCAGCTGCACAAAGGACTTATTTAGTGTTACACGGTGAGAAAAAAACATGCCCATTAAATATAGAAAGGAAGAAATAGAGGCAATTTTTGTGTCTGTCAAAATGAGAGAGAGAGACAGAGGCAAGGAAAAACAGGGGTAGTCATATTATTAAATAATATAATAGTCGCCAAGCTGAAATTGTCATGATTATTAAATTAGACTACAAGCTATTTTAATAAATAATTATAAATTAACAAAACAGAAAAAAAGATTGAAGAGATATGTGACTGTAATATATGCAAATCTGGAACTGCTTCATAAATAATAAAAATAAAAAAAACTAAATAAAAACCACCTTTGTACCTAACATCAACCAATCAGAATTAAGATTGTAACAATGCAGTGACATATGGTTCTCTTTCAGAACTTAATGTGAAATATTTATATTCAGAATGTTTAGAATTATTTCATTTGAATAGAAATTCTAAAAGTAAGCAGCAGACCAAACGAATCAACATGAGATACAATCAAAAATTCCAAAACACAAAGCATGTCTAATTGAATCACAGTAAAGGATCCCAAAGGCAGCTCTGTGGTCTGGGGAACATTAATAACATTTGTGGATTGAACCAAAGACGCCGTTCCAAAAAACAAACAAAAAGAGGCTTGATATCCACACTGAGTCTTCTGCTGACCTTGATGTGGAACAGGTCCGACATTGCAAACAGACACAAAATAACAATGTGACATCAGCTCTCGGTTATTCCAAAGATACACTCAAAGCTCTGCTGCCCAAAAGCTCAGACTCCAGACAGAGCCAATATGGACCCGATCTCAAATATACCCTGACCACCATTAAGGTCTGATCTTATTACAGTGTGGTCTGGGGATTTCAACCAGCGTATCCACCCCCCCGACACCAGGGCACAGAGTTCACCGCGCTCTACTGCTGGCAGACGGCTCCGGTTCAGACTTCTGAATCCCTCAGCTGTGTTACACTCACCCTCTGCTCCGGCGGACCCCTCAAGAGCTTTCTGTCTCATAAGCGCACGCATATGTTTGCCTCTCCGGCCGGCCGTAAGTGAAACCAATCACAGAGGCTGTAAACAGAGACCCAACCCCGCTCCCTGAAGGCCGGTCCTGGCTCAGATCGGGTTCCCGCTTACAGAGAAAAAGCCATAGTGTAGCGTCCTATTGGAGAGCTTTTAAACGAAATCAAATTGGGTTCCCTTTTAAAATGTTCATATCATAAAAAAACACAAAATACTTAAAGAGAAATTAAATGTTTAACTGGGACATTTACTAGATCCACAAATCTAACATGCAATTTAAAACAAATAAAAGGATATTAGGGCTGCACAATTAATTAAGATTAAGACAATTACAGCAGTGCATTTATGTCCTGTTACATAAAAACACTTAATTTAAAAAATGTTTGCAGCATTGGAGACAAATCTTGTCTTGCAATGTAGATTGTTTAACCTCCAATAATTACAATAATAAAATATTATACACTACCAATGAAAACAACCAGTTTTAATTATGATTAAATTGAATTGCAAAGCACAAAGCACTAAATCACATGAATAACTTATTTAATTAAAATAATATAATTTATAATAATGCTATATATAGCTTTATATAGTAACTAGTGCTGTCAAACAATTAATTGTGATTAATCACATAAAAAATAAATGTGTGTGTGTATATATATACTGTATATATATATATATATATACACACACAAAATATTATGTGTATTTATTATGTATATATAAATAAACACACACATGCATGTATATATTTAAAAAAATGTTTATATACTATTACATTTATGTATATAAAATATACATTTAATTAATATAAATATAGACATGTAAATGTTTTCTAAATACCTGGGGGCTGTTCCATAAACCAAGATTAGAGTATAAGCCAGGCTTATTTCAGTTAGTCTGACTTATTGCCAGTTAATTTGTATTAAAATAAGTCAGACTCTGCCATAAGCCTGGCTTATTTGGTAAACTTGTTTTATGGAACAGGCCCCTGCTAATGTACACAATACACACATAGATTATGTCAACAAAAACTTTTATTTTGGATGTAATTAATCATTTGACAGCACTACTAGTAAAATATAATAATGCATGGGTTTTAATGTCAAAATTAGAACATGGTCATTATATATATACATACAGTACATACATAATAAATCTGTTCTATTAATCAAAATAACAATCATGACCTAAAGGACATATTTCTTCTAATTGGGCAGACCTTTAAATGTATTAACATAATATAATTTTAATGAATTACAATTTATGTCAATATAGTCGATTCAGTTTTTGTAAAACACCTGCACTTGTGAAAACGAGTGTGTGGTGGGGGGACTCTAATCTGCATGGTCCTGCTCTTGAGACGTCACATAAGGATAGAAAAAAAATCTGAAAGGGAGATGGAGGGAGGCTGGTTAGCAGAGTGACAGCCTCATTTTCAACCTCCATCTATTCATTCCCTGCATTTCAATTATTTTAGATGTGTAATCCTTTCACTCTCAATAGTAAATGTAATCGTCCCCATGGCCACCGCACCAGACCGGTCAATATAAACCTAGACGACTCATTACTTCACAGGCTGCTGTCTACAGATGCTGGAGACTTCATGAGCACAATAGCAACACAAGCCCCTGCCGCTATTGAGTTTCCACTTCCCAGATCTCCCTTTATTGCCTCTAAACCTGCCTCTCAAGAGCGCTTTAGTCCAACACATACACACACACTTTGCAAATGCATTCCCCCGTGTCTGTCCTAAAACGAGAGGATCCCTTTGTATTTTGAGGAATTTTATTCTCTAATAAAAAATTCAAGGTAACAATACTTCTACAGCATTTGTTAATTAGTTCATGTTTTTTTCCAGTATTTACTAATGCATTAATAAAATCACAAGTTGTGCTTGTTAACTAATGTGAACAAACAATGAACAACATTTATGAACTAACACTAACAAAAGATAAATGTATACTGCAAAAAACGTACTGTTTACGGTTTGTTCATGTTAGTTAATAATGTTAACGAATGAATAACTGAATAATGTAATGAATAACCGTCAGCATGCTTATTTCACAACTTAAAGCACCTGTATAATTAGAGAAGGTAAAAAAATTAAGAAAATGAAAGGTTAGATACCCTAAGAAGAACTAAATACATAGTTGCCTAAAAATAAAACTACAACAGCTTTGCACTTAAAACTTAACAAGTCACATTTCAGCAGAAAATCGAAAGAATAATAAATCATATTTCACATTGTGAAATTAATTTAATGTCAAATGGGCAAATTACTGTATTGCCTCTGGGCATTATGCTACTACATTATTTTGTTTGTAATTCTCATAATTTTAGTAATTCTCATTATACTAATTATGTTTTTTTTTTATTTTTTAAAAAATAAATTACTAATGATTTTATCTAAATTAAAATTAAGCAGTATACAAATACTACCATTATCCATAAATAACATTTTCTTTTTTTGAATTTGAATTTAGTTGATTTAGTTGTTGTAAAATAAAAAAAATGTACGTATCTCCCACAAATAACTGAAAAATGTTATATTTAAAATATACACCATTTCTTTTAAATTAACTTGACATTTGGTAGTAAAAACTTCTTGACAGGTTTCTTGAGTGTTCAACCCTAAAGTCTTGATGACAGGACAAGACAAACTAGTGATCTTCTAATTGCGTGCAAACAAAAGAAGAGTTTAACCCCTTGCTGAGCTGCCTGGGACAGCCTTTGTCTCACACTAAATATGTGTGTTTGCCTTTTGTGTCTGAAATACTCCCCTCTCTTCAGACAGCAGTCAAAAGCCCTTGATGAAGAGCAGCTCTCAATGCAGTCCCACCCCGTCCCTTTAGGACATCAGAAAGCCAAGAATGAAAGACTGCTGGACATTTAACAAGTAAACAAGGACAAAACAAGGACTTTGAGTAGCCGTAAAAGCAAGGAGATGTGTTTCACCCCAAGAGCCCTGTCACTGTGCACCTGCCATTGAGTAGGAAATGATTGTTTTGTTCTGTAATGTACACACACTCTAAAAGGGCAGTAAAAATTTTAAGAGGTTATCATCATGCCTGAATATGTGTAGAATATGTGTAACAGACAAAAATGCATGTGATATTGAACATGCACTGCTTTTCTAAATTAATTAAATTCACGGGGATTTTTAAAAGCCTGGATTTAAAAAAATACCTGCATAAAAAAATAATACAATAAACTTTTTTTTATTTTTGAAGCTTTTATTGTGTATCTAGCATACTAAAGTCAAATGTTGCCTTTCAATATGCTGAAATAAGCAAGCTGAACATATAAAAAAAAAAAAAATCGCAGAAGGCTTTTTGAAGGATTATTATGACCAAAATCAGTCAAATTCCATTATTTATTATTTCCCGCCTGGAATAGGTTTTAAACCCTTAAAATGTACAAATAACTGGTCTACATTTTATAGACGATGGAGTTAAATTAAATTTGATTAGAATAGGCAACTTTCAGGCCGTCTGCTGGGGATTTCAGAGTTTTTTTGGTCTTCTTTCAGAGCGATCTGGCCCATTCAATGGTTCTGAATGCGAAACGGATCAGTGCAAACACACACAGTCTCCAGTTCAGACATGACATCATCTCTTTTATGGCTCTCCAGGACACGAATTGTGTGTGTGTGTGTGTGTGTGTGTGTGAGAGAGAGAGAGAGAAAGCTTCTTAGTGCCTTTTTTCGATAACAAAACCTGCATGTGTGTGTGTGTGTGTCTGTGAGAGTGTGCGTTTCCCTATATAAATCACATTAAACCAGGGATTTGAAACCTTTACACTGACAACTGTAGTCAAACGAATAATTTGTGGAGTGTCAGAATCTGGCTAAACTAATGAACTAAAGCCTGAAGGAATGCAGAAAAGATTTATGGCTGTGAGACTTAAAAGATCTTAAATTAAAACAAAGAAATCTTAAATTTTAATTTAAAACAAAAATAATTATTTCAAATAATTCTTTTTAGTTAAACCAGGAAATGCAGGATTAAATGATGATTATACTTCTTAACATTTAAAACAGTTCAGAACTGATTAGAAAATATTAAAATATCATTAATTATATATTAAAAGTAGTTCTTAAAAACCCTGGTAATAGAATCCAACCTGGAGATGCTGTCTAAAATTATTAAATTAAATTAAATTATATTAAATTAAATCAGAATACATTATGATCAAAACTTATTTAACAAGTAATAACAAGAACGTTTTTAATTAGTCAAAAACGTTTTTCAATCCTGAACTTTCCAGTTATGATCTCTTCTAGCATGAGCTTCTGCAGAAACCTAATACCTAGAAAAACATGTTTCAGGCCCAGATCCTGATCACCAGCACCGTCTGACCACACAGCACCTGGAAACTCACAGCTCATAAAGCTCTGTGGCAAACTGCAGTTTTCACTCTACTCTCAGCAAATGACAGTGTGACAAATTTACAGCCTGCGAGGCAGTTAAACACATTCGGCACTCAGCGTTCTGCCTGTCAACCGAGAGCAAGTACGCATCCACCTTTTAGGCCGTTTGAACCGCAGCAGAGTGACGAGAACACACTAACACATACACAATAACACTGTTCCTTCCCTTCATGTCAAAATCACTAAGTTAAGAGCAGCAGCGCTCATTAGGGACTGAACCAAGGCTCCCTCTGAGCTGCGCCACTTCTGATCCTGCTCCAGCGCAGACCAGACTCAAAACCCCCAAAACGATAGTGTTTCTACAGCCCAATTAAAGATATTACATGAGACAAGGACTGCATCCTATAACAGTATGAGCTCACATACACACAGTCTGTTTCCAAACATACAGAAGCCCACAAAGCCCATACACTTTCTATTTATTTACTTTTAAATCAAAGCCCACTGTACAGTATAACCCATTAATATCTATATCAAAAAACAATGTCATCCTTCCATAAAAAATACAGATATAAAAGACACAAACTGTGAGAAAATCCTTAATTTCCTAGGTTGTGACAAGCTATATTTAAACTAAAATTATTTTGAATGGAGCTTTATTTATGTCATGCTAGATCAGAAATGATATGTCATATAATCGGTTATGTATAAAATATTGTTTAGAAATATGGTGATACGTAGTAATTAGGAACTGTGTAAAAACATTTATTTTCTCTTTATTAAACATTATTTTATGTATTATACAAATATAATGGATGTATATTCCTAGGTTTGTAGTTTCTGTATACAGGTCTAATACAGTGTTTCTGAATTCTTTCTTCTCAGGTGACTGATGGGTTCGCCCAATAGAAATCCTCAGGATGAACTTCAAATTAGATGTAACACTTCTCTAAACTGAGGACTGAAGAGGATATCAGAGACGAAATCTTTGTGTTTGTCAAAAGCCTGGCCATCAACTTGCCCTGAAGAAACTTTAATATAGAACAGCAAAGAGCCCAAAATAAACCATCTGCCACAAAGATTTCAGAGGCCCTCATTAAGAAGGTGTGCAGATCTGCTACTTCAGAGGATAGTGACCTACATACCTAAAATAGAGAACTAGATTCAGCGGTGGCCCCTCGCTCTCTCTTTCTCTGTGCTCTGTTGACAACTAAACTGCAATATCCCACCTTACACATGAAAAATGGCCTGGAAACCTAAGCTAAGCTAAAACTACTTTGACTCCTTTGCCTTTTCTGTCCTCGGCCTTTTTTCTTTTCGTGCATTCCCTCTTTTCCATGCCGCTGGCCGTGCTTTGAAACGGCACTCCAGAAGAGAAAGCCGTGAGATAATGCCTGTCCAAACATCTCATTCCTGTGACACAAGGTCGTATGAGGGGGCGACAGAAAAAGGTGAAGCAAGGCTTCTCATAAAGAAAGATATTTTACGAGACTGGAAGAACAGGTGAAGAGCCACAGCATCAGACAGACAGGTTGTCTAAAACACAAAACCTGTGAATAAAAGCAAACATCAGACTGATAAAATCTAAACAAAACATGCTTTTTGACAGACTAAATAACTAGCTAAGAAATGACAGCACAGACAATGCCTCAAAGTAAACAGCAGCAACTAGTAATAAACAAATATGTATTGTATATTGCAACAAAAGCAGTTGTTATCCATTGTCAAAGTTCCTGAATAAATTAACAAACTTTGAGAAATCGTAACATAAATTTTTCCTTTAAGCTAAAAATTTGCCTATTAATAATAAACATAGCTTTAACAAAAGACCATCGATAGAGAATTTAGATACAATATATATTTAAATAAAGATTTAATATTTAATTTCTTTAAAGTTAATGTTACTTTCTTGAGTATTTTAGCAAAAGAAAAAAGGAAAAAACACAGTATGAAAGCAACACTGATTCAAATCCCGGCAGCCATGAGTGTGTACCGTGTACCGAGTCTCTGTACAGTCCTTCCAACAGTTTACGCAAAGTTTCTCACTCTCTGCCAAGTTCAAAGCATGCTGTCGCGTCCCGTAACTTCCAAAAGCAATGCCAGAGGATTCACAAACATTCATAAACGTTCTTTATCAGATCGTAGTCCGTATTTGGTTTGTATATACACACACAGCACGGATGCCTCTGGCCGTGACCCTTTAGCCCAGCTGCAATTCAAAAGCACAAAGCTCCCTTTTCACGAAACCTGCAGCTCAACGCGAGTGATAAACTGCCCGAGTTGTTTCTCACAGGAAACTGAGTTCTTGACGGTTTAGAGAGGCAGAGAAAAGCCAAACTAAAAACAACACAAAAAGAACAACGAGGACTGTATGATCCTTTGTGTCCATGCAACTTTAACAAAAAAAAAAAAGAGGTAGAGTACTCACGGAGAACACGAGCGCCTGGCCTTGTGAAGGAAAGAATCCTACTAGTTCTGGTCCATTTCGTGTTTCACTGCTGCCATAAAAATCTCCCTCCTAGCCAGAGCTGCGGAGGCTGGGCGAACCAACCCGAGGGCCCCCGGGAAAACAGCCCCGGCACTGGCTGCCTCTCGTTGCCTGTCAGGCTGGGAAACCAGCTTCTGTGTGTGGAGCAGCTGTTCCCCTCCACCACCTCCTCCTCCTCCCAACCGCAGCACTTCTGTACAACCACACAAAAGCGGACGGAACGCGGCTGCCTCCTCCCAGCAATCGCACAAGCGCAGACGAGCGGGGCTGAAAGGCTGAGGCTGGTGGTCAGAGAGGCAGGTATTTAGTTCGCACCGCTTTCTAGTTTGTGGAGTCGCTCCTTTTTTAAGAGTGGGAGGGGACAAGTCGAAAGCTTCTGGGCGAGGAAACGGCACATAATCCCTAACGGCAGAAACTTCCTACTCGCTGGTAATAAGCAGGACATCCCCCGTCCGATGGAGCAGGAATGCGAGGCCCGCTTTCAAAGAGGCCCAGTTACAAACAGGGCACAAAGTCACTTCAGCATGACCTGCGGGTCAGACGTGGCAAGTGCGTGTAAGAGAGCCTGTGTGTGTGTGTGTGTGCTTAAGCAGGCGTAACCGCTAAACAGACGTGTGTCTAGAGAAAGTACAGCACTACTGAAACACGAGAAGACAGACAACCATTTTTTGAGTTTTTTGAACTTTTCATTAGTATATTAAAATCTACCTTCAAGAGAGAGTTCTGTATTTTTCTGTAGTTCTGTAATTTTTTTAATACATTTAAAAATATATATAAATTTTTTTTAGTGAATGTTTGTCATCATAATCAATTTCCAAAGCAACTTGATCAGCCTCTGAAATGACTTTCATTTTCAGCTGACATCATCAAGCCCTCTTATTTTAACTCCGCCTTCCAACATACAACTCCTCCTGCTGCTTACTTGCACACAGCATTTAAATGTTCTTTATCCTCAGAAAATATGCAGCATACAACACAGAATATTTTAATATTGTTTCTCAAAGTGATGAATGCAGAGTGCAAGTAATATCAGGTGTGATTTTAAATTCAGTTTATTAATATACTGTCAAAAATAGTCTTTTTTAAAAACCAAATTGGATTAGAAATGCAAAAAATATAAACGCATATTTTTGCAAAGATGGTAATTTTGACTCAAACATGCACTTGGCAGGCACTTTTATTCAAAGCCAATTTATATTGCATTTATGGTACACATTTCAATCTTATTACTGAATCATGACCCTAGCCACTCTATTGTATTTTGATGAGGTCATGTGATTACATTGTGCCATAACACAGTTTGAAAAGTTTATAGAGGGACTATGTTTACTGTTTCATTAACTATTAAAAAAATGTAATATATACAGTATTTAGTATGCTAGCATTTGATTCTGAATGCAACCACAGAGATCTTCCAAAAACAATACAATTCTAATGGATAAAAGTTCTGCTCTACACTGTTTTCTGTGACAATACATTACGAAGTAAGACGGGTTGCCATTTCTGGTTAACTAACTGAATAACAGAACTAGTAAAAATGTAACAGTGGAGGAAATGTGTTTTTGTCACCTTCTCCAGAGGCTGTTAAACTCCAGATATCAGCTGCTGCTCTGGCTGAGTCACTTGAGGAGAGGCGAGTGGAGAATGTGGAGAATTCAAATCACGTTTAATGAGGCTGTGGGTCTTTTCAATCACGTCACCATTTGAAGTGTCTGCAGCCCCCTCCCAAAAAAAGTTGTAAATGTCAGATTAATAATTTGAACTGGCCTTTGAACACATTTTAGACATTTGTATAACCTAACAGATTGTTGTAAATAACATACTTAACATTATGTTATAAATATTTTAAATTACTTTAAAACTTTACCTATACTTTTGGTCAGTTTGGAGACAATTACATTTTCTTATGGAAGGTCTCAATCAACACAATCTAAAGCCATCAAATAAATCCGACTCCTGTTTAAATGCAAAACCAGTCGAAATAAACTCAGATAAGCATCTTGTATATATTTTTTATAAATTACACTTGTCTAGACTATAAGACCAGATATATGCATTTTAAACAATCTGTAGAATTTTAAGAGCCAGATTTTCTTTCCGGTACATTCGTTGGAGAAATAGAAACAAAGGATATTCAGATTGCAGTCTCCAGGAAATCTGATGTATCTCTTAATAACCCATAACTAATAACATAAGTAAGAGTTCTGGTTAGTGACATGCTATCCAAATACTTCATATTTAAAATAATAATAATAATACCCAAAGCCAAATGTAAAATCGCACATGTTTATATCTATAAAGGTTCAAAAAGATGTGAAAAATCACAAAAAAACGAAAAGAAAATTTGCATGTTCATTCAACTAATCCAGGCACTTACTTACCTTTCTAAATTAACTTGAATGACTAGCATGGGTGAACATTTAAACAAATTTTGTTTCAAAATTGGAAACTGGAACAAAATATTATCCTTGGTGTCAAACACCTTCATACCAGTTTCTAAACTAAAATGTCATTAACGACGTTAAGATCACATTTACTATCATTTTTAAGCTAAGATTTATTTACAAACTAGGACATTTGGTTTTTCAATGACTAATGCTTTATATTTAGAGAGCAGTGTGCATGATATAACAACATTTACTCTTAGGAACACTTTAAAAAAATTGCTTATCATTCACTCAGAAGATGACAAATTTTAAACCAACTACCACTTCTATTAAGCTGCCAAACAGGAATAAATATCAATGATGCCAATATTCCCAAAACAGACAAATATATCTAAAAGTGTGTCTCTAAATTCTCTAGTGTCATTTGGTATGAATCGATTGCCATTTGAAAAAGAGAAGGATACAGAGAGAAACAGATTGACGGCACGTCAGAGGTAAGTGAAACTCTGGAACCCGTCCAGGGTTGAAATGACCTAAGAGCTATTCATCCATCTCATGGCATATTTCCTGTAATCAGAGAATTATGGTGATTGAAAGTGATTGGTCAGGGTCAGCACTAATGCACAGTAAAACCAAATGCAAAGCTGGGAAACATGGGGGCCGATCAAAAGGCCCCAGCCGTGCAATCCCGTAACCAGGACAAAAGATAGTGAAGAGAGATGGCCTTCCATCAGCGACGCCGCTTCGACTCCTGAGGAAGAATCACTCTTTTGGAGAGCCAATCGGCCTAAGAAAAGCTTTCCGATGAGTCTAATTCATTATCGTATGATGTCACAAGACTGCTCACCTGTGATTGGTCACAGAAAAGGCCCATTTGTGAAAATGCCCCACTGGGGGGACGCGATTGGCTGTCGGCTCCTGGTAACAGTGCGGTTTGTGCAGAGACAGAGCCCAGCTTGTCTCTTATTTGTCGACTGATGGGAATCTTGTTCAGCCAGCTGCGTTTCCATGGAAGAGGCACCTTGAGAGGGTCCCGAAACCACCCCGAGCCCCCCTAACTCTCCTTGAGTCCCGACCCATCTCGCTATAACCGTGCACCCCGCTGAGCTGCAGCGTTTGCGGTAAAATCATGGTTTCTGTCACCCAGACACCAGCCGCTCTGAGAGCATCATTAAAAGAGAAGGAACGATGAACCGATTTCACCTCATTTCTCTCTCTCTCACTCTTTTGTGCTTTTATTATTATTATTTTTTTTGTCTGGAGGTGATGTGATTTTTTTCCCCAAGCTTTAGCACACTAAAGAGGCGACTGTTGATTGATATTCAGTTCAGGAAAGGGGGAAAAAAAATCTCTTGAACAAAAAATATCTCCATTGAATAGCTTTGAACAGAATGTCCTCTCTTGCCGGGTTCTCAGAGAACAGCCTCTGGCTGCCTCAAGGGACCGGGGATGTTTTAGCAGCCGGTTACACTCTGTATCCACTCCTGGTCCTGAATTTCATCGGACAAGATCATTCCGGACAGTCTGAAATAAAATAATACTGTAAAAGATCATATACAGTATATCAAACACAATGGGCTGTGGCAAAACGGCCAATCACATGGGACTCAGTGCTGCAAAAAAAGACAATAGAGCAGCCATATTTGTTCAGTTCTCTGTTTAACTGCTGATTTAGAGTTAGTTCATTCAGCAAATCTTAAGGATTCTACCTAAGCAGAATTTTTAAGGAAAAAACACTGGATTTACAGAAATGGAGCAAAATAAGACAATTGGGGGTTGTGCTGCACCTATGGCACCTGCATGCTGAGAAAAACTGAGAGTCGATTAAATTCAAATTAAAGATCAATGGTTTAATTATTAATAAATACAATTGAGAAATGATTTCAAAAACTGGAATCAAGTTAGTATTTGTGAACTTCTGGTTTCATTGTTTCAAATTCAGTGGGATTTTTTATAAAATGATTGCAATAAGGTCATTGGTTGACACAAACTCCAGATGTTGTCATACTCTTTGACAGAAAACCAGTAATACCCCAATAACAAGTGGCTAAACTGGACTACAGAGGCTTTCACAAAAATTAAATGTCATCATGCCAAACAGGAAAGAAATTCTACTTACCAGTCCACTTTTAAAGCCTTGTTGTGTTTACACTCGTGCTTTTACAGTATTTTTATTCAAACTTTCAGATTTGCAGAGGCTAAGCCGTGCTGATAAAATTGTGAACTTTTATTTTGTAATTTACTAAATAGTCATGTTGTTCTAAATCCATACTGTTATTATTTTCTGTAAAAAAACAAAAAACAAAACAAAACTATATATATATGTTAAGAAAATATATAAAAGAGAACAAAGGGATCAGGCTGGTCATCAGTGAGCTTTGAGAGCTGCAGCACAGAGGAAGATTTTCAGGGATTTTGGTGTCAGTCTGTTAGAAAGCTGTAACATGACTTTTGAAAATGTTGTGGGATAGACATAAGCACTATGAACAAAAATGTATTGCTCTATAATAAATAGAAACATGCATGTTAGTTGTCTTACAATTAACTAAATCTTTAGTTACAGGAAAAACTAGTCCATTAAAATAATTTTAATAAATCTGAAACAAAGCTAAAATAATCTAAACTATAAATATTAAATGAAAGAAAACTGTAGAGAATTAGTGTTATTTTAACTGTAAAATAATAATAAGTTAACAGTAATTTCCTGTAACATATACAGCAAAACTGTAAACGACATAACCAGACAATATCAGGTCATTTAAAAAAACAAAACAAATCAATGTATAATTTACAGTAAAAGAAAATCTAAACTGGTATTCCCAGAATTACTAGCATGCCACTGCACATTTATAAAATATATTGTTTCTGTTTGTATTCTTTGTACAAAGATAACAAAGATTGTAAAATTGTGTAAAAATTAGAATTGTTTCCTTGGTTAAAGAGATACAAATTTAAGCTAATTAAGCTATTTAGAAAATGTGAAACAAAAAACTAATAAAAAGTTACAAAGCACATTACAGCAAAATGATCAAATATAGCACTGATACAGGAGTAGAACAACTGGAACAATGGAAGAGTTTGCGCTGCGTGATATCACTGCAAACTTCTTTGATTATCACGCCAGAATGAGAGTGTAGTTCATAGTCATAACAGCCTAGAAAACTGCAACTTTTCATTTTTCCGTTGGGCTTAGTGCACGATGTAACCACAGAAGAGTCAAGTTTTAAATAGGAAAAAAAGCTAAACTCTTTGGTCATTTTTAAACGAGATGCTTCTGGTCTAATTGGATTCAATGATCTATGCTAAGCTATGCTAAAAGTGTTATCGGCAGACGTGTAGATCAGCTGAATGGATTCAAAAACAGTAAAACTCAACTCTTTGTTTATGAAATGTGCTATATAAATAAACTTGTCTTGCCTTTTTAACTCTGGGGGAGTTTGAAAATGAGTCTATTTTCAAAGAAAGTTGAGTGTTTCTTTAAGGTCAAGAATCAGATTTTAATTCCACCTCAATTCCTGTGCGCGCATCTTTTTTTTTTAGGGGATGTGAGAAAATGTCTTGTTTTGTCTTTCAATCATTATTTTAAAAGATTAATTCAAAAACATGTTTTTTCTTCCAAATATCTTTAGAATAAAATTTTCTTCAGAATTTATACAGAATGTTTATATTATTGTATAATATCTATATTATCCTATATTGTGTTTTTGCTATTTTGTATATTTATTTATTATCTGTGTCTTGTCTCGTCTCTGTCACTAAAAACAAATTCCTTGTACGTGTAAACATACCTGCCAATAAAGCTCCTTCTGATTTTGAATCACGCAGCTCTATTTGGCACACAAAGTTCTAAATCAAATTAAGTTTTCATGTAGTCTGCCGATTTTTGTTCATGTTGTCCAGCAGCAATTAAATGTTTTGCAAAAAGAGACACGGAATGTATAAGTTTGATATCTAAATGCTTAACCAAATCGAATAAAATGATAATAAAATAAAATGATGACAAACGGCCTCACATTATTAAAAGAAGCAGTGATTTAAACAGGCCCCTGTATCTCGCGATGTATTTGCTAATGTCTCTGTGGACCCACAGCAGATGCAGAGGGCAGCTGAGCCTTCGATTTTTGACTCGCACGGCCAACCGCGACCCCCGGGCCCGGCGTGTCAGGTGTCACCGGGCGTCTAGACAGTCAGACAATGAAATATCTCCATGGAAACGGGCAGGCTGTTATCAGCGGAGTGTGACAGTCAACAGTTGGGACAAGTCACTTTTAACAGATACACCGCCTGACCTTTTGAAGACAAACTAATAAAAAAAAGCCCCCGAAGGCATCAGAAAGCAATGATTCATTGAAGTGAAGAGGAAAGACGAGACGACAAAAACTCAATTACAAGGTAAGCAACAGTTCCGGTTGTCTGGACGTGGTTAGATAATGAGACATAAGCAGATAAATCCCTTCACAGATTAAGATGGTCCCAGAAAAGCAGCTCTGCAGGAAATTCATATTGAGGAGTAATCCGAGGCTGAATGCACATATTCAGGATCAGAAGGGAACAAATGTAATAATTGAAGAATTAACTATTGAACCCATATTGGTCGACCACTATTATGAATACTGGGGGAATATGGATGCCCTGGATTAATATATTTCTAAAAAGACAATAAGCAAAACATATAAGGTGGGAAAACAACTATTTATGAATTATTGTATGGTTGCCATTCAGAAAGAAACTACCAATGTATTTAATAAATATTATTAGATAACATCATTTTTCAAATTAGCTATATTAATAATAAATACATAGTCATGTTTAGTAAACTTAAGCTTAATTTTTCCTAGAATATGTGTTTCTTGCACAAATTTGTGCAAAATCAAACGAATCCATCCAATTCTGGAACACAACACGGAAAGAAAAATAAAAAAAATGTCAAAAGGCTAACATTACATTTAACATAAATAGTCTACAAACCAACATTAGGCCCGAAAACAAACCAGCTTCCTTTGAGCGTCATATTACGTTTAATCTTTCCCTGATTCGTCTAAGTGTCATCTGCATCCAATCTTGGGATGATAACATTACTTGTGATATATATTCACTTTTATTAATGTTATGATTGAGTTCGGTGTTTCAGTTGTTAGTGAGCTGTTTAACGTTAACGTTAGTTTCAGCAGAAGTAAATAGGCTACAGGAAATAAACAAATCACTCATTACCTTCTTAAAAATCTTCATGTACGTGTCAGGGCAGGACTGTCTCTCATTTGGGATAATATTATACAGAAAAAATAAAAGACCACTTTTTGTGGAAAAACAAAATAGCGAACATCGTTAACTTTACGAATTCAGCGGCGTCAAATCAACCTAACGTTACGCTGACTAGAGTTTCGCGCCAAATGACATCATGCGCAACGTACAGAAATTCTCACGCAATTATGAGTTCTGAATATTACTTATTTTACAGAAATCAGCATCAATGTATATTTGCGTTTTTTTTAATCATTTTTAGTTTTTACCTTTTAAAAAAAACTGTTTAAATACCAATTAAAAAATAAACGCGACTTTGTCTTAACACTTTTAGTCTTACCTTCACTTTAATGCACACCTACAGTAATGAGGTTTTAGAGGCCGGATCGGGGTAATAAATTAATGTGTGCAGTTAATCCACATATTAGAAGAAATCGTATTTACTGCCTCCAGTCATTCCACTCACTCCTTTCTGTTTAGCAAACAAGTCCTTGATTAATCTCGTGATAAAGTGACTGGTCTGCATCTCGCCATCAGTGACCTTATTTCTCTCTAAAGTGGGTCATTGGGTGCACAGCTCTGGCAGAAATCTAATACAATAAAACTGTTCCTAGAAAGCCTATTCCTGCTTGCACATTTTAAAGATGGCTTCTTAGAACTGCTCAAATGTACTGCACCACGATGCCCAAAAGAGCTGAGAAAAGATATAAAACTGCATCAAACAGGAATTTAAAGCAGTGGTCCCGCTCATGCGCCCCTCCACCAACTCACTCTCTTGTGGATCAGTGTATTAAATCAGAGAGAATCATGCATTTACAGTGGGTTTTGGTTTGTTTATTTGTGTCAGCTTTGTTTAATAGCCTTTAAAGTCATATGTGCTGAACAAGCTGCTCTGATCAAAAAAATAAAATAAAAAAAAAAAAAATCACACTTTTTGACAAAAATATAAGGGTGTAAGTATGTACAACGGTAATGCTGCGTGCATTCATTCAGGAATTTTCCACTAGTGTGAATGCTGAACTTTCCATTCTAGTTGATGCTTGGCATCAAAGCCCCCTTGAAGCTATCTTGAAACAATGCAAGTTCACTCTGCACATTGTACTATGAATGCACAGCGACTGTGAAAGACATATTCAACATAGTACTGTGTTCTTATCAGTTTTCTTTGGGAAAGCAGTAGTGTTGTGCCTTTTTACTCAATACCTGGCTTTTTCTGTATCTACGCAACTTCTTACGGAAACCAAACTCAGGAAGAGTCTAAAAAGGATTCAGATTCAGTCAAACCTGTCCGAGTCCATGGGGAAAACATTCTGTTCTCTTTGAGATACCCAAAGTAGCACAGCTTCATTCAATGCGAAGTTCAATAAAAGATTAGGAACATTTAAAAAATATGTATCTGGCATAAAAGAGCCATAAATAAAACTTTATTCTCTCAATGTATTAACAAGCCATAGTATGTCCCATGGCTGCCAACCACAGCATTTAAAACTTGTGTTAAAGTCCCGGTCGTAATGTCCGCAGACCCATCCGAGAGCCTCCAGCTTTTTGACTTCGTCCTTAGAAAAAAAACAAAAAAATGCAGTAACACTGTAACTGAGGGCGCCGCGGCAGGATGACCCGCTTCTTATGTGAAAGGGGACGATGAGGGAGAAATAAAACTAAAATCATACTAAATATTGAAATGAATCCTCAACCTCGTTTCACAAAGCTAAAGCTGCATGCGCCAATGTCTAAAGCACCAACATGATACCATTCTTTGCTATGAAGGGATAGTTCACTTGAAAATGAAAATTCAGCTTCATTTCTTTACCCTCAAGTAGTATAGAGCCCATACGACTTTCTTCTTTCCAAACTCAGCTGTCCCTGGTCCCAGCAGCTTGAACATTCTGCTAGACATCTCCTTTTCGTAGGCGTTTGGAACCACAAAAAATGAGTAAACTTTTATTTTTGAGTTAACTATCCATCTAACGCTTCTTTTTCATCTCTGCTCAGTTTCACACCATTCTTACGGTTGCATTAGCTTTAAAATATAACAGAATCCTCAAAATAATATTAATAATACCGATAAGGATAAAGGTAAAATCTCTAGCAGCAAAAGAGAAAGAAAAGTTGGTAGGTTTGGGAAAGCCCTGCTTTAAGGAAGGCATTTGTTAGTTGAGGGGAGATGAAGTCTATGCAGCTCATCTGCCGTCTGCGGGGGTTCGACTCAGGGTGAGTGACGTCATGACCCGGCCGTAACGCTCGCACAGCTCCAGCGTGGAGTATGAAGGTAGTTTGGGCGGGTCATGAAAGCTTTTGATCTCGGTTGAGCAGTCGAGCAGCTTGGGCAGAAAGTCAGTCAGCTTCTCCTGGAGGTTAGCTGGAGAAGGAAACGACAAGTTTGAGATGGAACTATAAGTTAGCTTTGTGGTTGACAAAGGAGGTTTGCATTTAAAGTTCAGGGAGTACACCCTTCAAATCACAAAAAACATTATGTAGTACATTTTTTTATGACATAAACAAATGCACAGCAGAACCGCTGCTAAACCCAACACAGTATTTCATTCCTGAATAAATCCGTAAAGGATTTGTTTCAGTGATTCAAAGATTTATTCATAAAGACGGTGGCTGCATCCAAAATTTCACACTCTCTCAGTAGGTACTTCTTTTGAATAAGTAATTAGAACATGCTATATATTATGAATGCACTACATTCTTCATGTTGTCAAGTGTCATGTGACCTACTAGAGTCAGTTGCCGCTTCACTGCCATTCACAAAATCCTCTCCCGTGGGACACTTCAGATGTAGTTTCAATGTCAATTATGGCTTATTTTGAAACTGGTTTAATTTAGTTGGTAACGGCCCTATAGTCTCTTAATACTCTAAATGTATTTACTTAGTAAATATAAAAATTTTGACGTAAAAGGTAAAAAAAAAATAACTGAAACTCACACTGACAACCATGAAAACTTTCAGAATTGCTATTTTTGTATAAAAGGAATCGTATACCCCATAATTTACTCACCTCCAAGCCATCCTAGGTGTGTATATATATATATATATATCTTTCTTCTTTCAGACAAACATGGCTCCTGGCTCTTTCAAGCTTTGTAATGCTGGTGGATGGTGACCATTATTTTAAGTTCCATAAACCGTATATATACTATTTTTAAAATTATAACTCAAATAACTGACTTCCACCAATGGCTGTATGCACGTTTGTGAGAGTGCCGAGTTATGGCTTCTTGGCTGACCTCTGACTCGATGTATGATGTATCGGTTTATGAAGCATCAAATAAACGCTCCCCATCCACCAGCATTTCCAAGCCAGGATACATTTTTTAAAAACTCTGTGTTCATCTGAAAGAAGAAAGTTATATACATCTAGGATGGCTTGGAGGTGAGTAAATAATGGGTGTAATTAAAACTTTTGGCTGAACTATTCCTTTAAAATTAAAATAAAGGAACCATATGTAAGAAATGTATTGTAATAATCATAAAATGTCTCTGTTATGTTCAACAAGCATTAAGAAAACATGTTAATTTC
>JAUCMT010000061.1:670486-711732 GCA_032357475.1 Enteromius thamalakanensis
TAATCATAAAATGTCTCTGTTATGTTCAACAGGCATTAAGAAAACATGTTAATTAAAAGTACTTATATCACTGACAGTAGTAGTAGTACAGCCTGGATATTCTCGTTTAAAAAGCGCAGTTGCAGCCCTCAACTGATGTTTATGTTGTCATGTTGTTTTGGCCTGAAGCGCCACCCTCCTTCTATCTCCCAATCACGAAGTCAGTAGTGTTTCAGGTTGCCTGATCTTCATTAAAGTGACACGACTGCAGCAGCTACTAAAAAGTGTCTAACATTTAGAGTATGAAACCTAAAAAGACCTCGCTATGAATCTGAAATACGGCGCGACAAAGTGTGAAATAAGACAAGGGTTTGTATTGGAGAAGCGTTTGAACGATTGAGACGGATAAAAGCGGAGAAGAACTTGAAAACAGACGCCAATGTTGCAAATTTTCTCCTGGACAGGCAAGATTCATAATTGGAATCCTGCAGCTTATCTGGCAACCTCTAGTCAACGGGGAAGTTGAAACAGTATTTTGAAAGTGATTGCAGTACCAGTTTTGGCCATTTCTTACACACGGTTCCTTTAATACTGAATTGAAATTTGATTTTAATAAGTTGATCATGACACTGACAATTCCCATCCCTAAGACTTACGCTCCATTTCCTGGCCCAGGTATGAGCACCATCGGTTCCTCATGTCTTCGACAGCCACCATGTCTTTTTCCTCCATCTCATCCACCAGCAGCAGTGGAATACACACCACCACCAGCTCGTTCATGATGCTCAGACCAGCGTTCACTTCATTCTCCTCACCAGTTTCAAAAAGGGCAGCCGCGTGTTCGTTCAACTTCTGCAAGACACACACACACACACAAAAAAAAGAGCACACAAACGTCAACACATAGAAACACAGTAAACACTCGTCCCTTCAACAACACATCCGAGACTGTTTTCACTAATGCAAAAAGCTGATGTTCTATGCTATGCAATTAAATGCTCTCAAACTTTGAATGCGGCAGGTAAACTCTCTAACCCCTTTCACCACTCAACTGGAATGAGCAACTAGGTAGAATACGAAAAAGAAAAAAACATTGCAGCACATTAGCTATGTCAATGTTAGCAGTATTTTCAATTAAAGCCGGCAGAGGGTAAACAGCACAGCTTGAGATGAAGTGAAGTCCTCCACAAAAGGTGAAACAAGGACAACGACGTGCTTCCCGCTAATGTGTTTACGCACTGAGCTCAGTACGCTTCCTATTCCAGGACTGTTGATTATATTACGAGCACAATGGCCGTATGGGGGTCACCGGGTACATGGATGGGGAGAACGCCAGTGAATTGCAAAGTCAAACAAAACGTTTATTACAGTTGATTTACAACAGCAACAAATGGAAGCTCCAACTAAATCTTAAGTGAATCCAAATGCCATAAAAGTATGAAAAATGCTCTTTTCCACTAAACAAAACTTTGACATGTTGGACTTGACAGATAAAATGTTTATTCAAATTGTATTTGAAAAACCACATACATGCAAACTATTGCCCTTTAATGCACTCTGTACTAAAATGCTAACCAGATTTGTTCTAGTCATTGGTGTTAGAAACAATGTTTACAGGAAAGTGTGTGGAACAAATAACACTGATCTGAAAGCTGTTGGGAGCACAGTTTGAGCTGGTTCTAGATCTGGGTAAAGAGGAGGTGGTTGATTCACTTACTAGCAGGCACTCTCTGCGGTAATGTGCGATCAGCTCCTCATCGTGGCCTCTGTACGGCCCTTTTGCCAGGAGCTCTTTGTTGTACTGATAAGCATAGATCAGGTACATCAATGATTCCACATAACTGCAATAAAATAAGTGAAAAGAGCACATTAATGTATACACAAACACACATACATACACAAATATATACATATATACTGACATATATATATATAGGAAATTAGTAAAAAGGCTATGAGAGAATTGTTTCTTGTCTGGAAAGATTTAGTCTTTAGCACTGCTTTGAGTTAATAAAGCAGAATATGCCGCCATCTAGTGGTGATATTACAAATAAGGATTCTTGTAAGGGCTGTTTCCTCCATTTCATCTGTTTTGAACCGACACAATGTCCATCTTAAATGAAAATAAAATTCAATAAATAAAAGACAAAAGCTTCACCTTTTCTTTAAGAATAATTCCAGGCCGATTAACAGGTACACTGTCGTGTCACGGAACCTCCTGTAATCCAGATGCCACATCTGTGCCAGAAGTAGCAGCACAAGATTATTTTAAAAAGACACAAGTACAATCAAAAATAAAATCATGAGAACATGCAAACTGCTTCCTTATTCTTAACACTGCATGATTTCACCAACCCTTCTGTAACGTAATTTAGAAAATCTAGGCCATTGCTTTTGTTTTTGTCTGCTGAAAGAAATTATGCATATATACACACACACACACACACACACACACACACATATATATATATATACAGTGTGAGAGAATTTTTATTTATTTATTTATTTATTTTTTCTTTTCATAAATTAATTGGAATATCCACGCCCAAGTGGAAGCTGACTTTTAATTGTAACATCAGAAAGATGAATTTAATAACTGCAATTTTAAAGAAATTCAACACACTCAAAAGCATCTGAATTTTCGCAAAAATTCAAATACACCATTTAAATAAGGATTCTGCATCCTGTTTCCAACCCCAGTCCAATTTAATTTAGAAACTTCAGACCTATTAACAATTCAAATTTAAACAACAGCCAAACCTGAGTAAGACACACTTCGCTCACCTCGTATTCCTCCATGTTTACCTCGTCGGGCTTAATGAGCTCTAGTTTAGCACGTGCCACCTTCATGATGCTCTTACACCTGCAGGGAAGAACAGGGCCGCCACATTAGAGCTCAGGCGTGACTCATGAGACGCTCTCAGGAACGAGCTGCGTCCTCTGGCCATGAATCATACTTTATTACCCAAAACAAAATGGAAAGAGAGCATCGCATCTGGGGCCGCGCGCACATCAATCTAATTACCTCGCTCAAAATAGAGGAGAAAGAAATCAATTTGCTTATGAATATGGATCACGTTCCTCACCGGAGCGTGCAGTCTGCTCTGGAGACACACAAGACTGCGTAGCGAGACAAAAGCCTTTCGGGCGTGCAGACAGGAAGCTGTTTGGTAACACAATGATCAGAAACAGCAGCGACTGCTGTGACGAGCTGATAATCACTGTCTGTGTCAGTCTGGGAGGCTCAGGACGGAACTGGCCTTTGGAAGTGGGTTCACTTCTTTTAAAATCAATCAGTTATCAGTGAGGCGGTCATGTCAAGCTACAGCATTGTGTGTGGCTAATGCTTGTCTTTCATATTTTGTCAATTTGAGACTCAACTAACTGTAGAATAAGAATCTTGTTAGAATAAGAAAAGCTTTTTAAAATAAAGAGGTCCCCCACAAGTACTTGGATACTAAAAATATATTTATGAGTTTCTTAAAAATACATTTTTACTATATGTATATGTATATATATATATATATATATATATATTCAACATTGAATTTCATGATTTTTGAAGATGTATTTTTTAAAACACGTTAGAGCAATTTCTAGCTGATGAAATATTTAAGATTGAAGCATAACTTGAAAAAAAAAATAAACTCATGTTTTTTGTTTTATTAAAGTAAATCGATTTATTTCCATTAATTTTTCAGGCCTAAAAATTTCATTTTAAAATTGCCCAATGTTTCCAGACTTTTATAATGGGAATCCTGTAAAAAATAATTTAATTTAAATAAATAAATAAAATTAAAACTGTAGTTTTGTACTGTGTTTTTAGAATCCTTATGGTCTGATGTAGAAGCAGATCATAAAAAAATAATAAAACTTCCACTTAATGGAAATAATGAAATAAATTAATTTTTAAAAAAAAGGCGACAAAGCAGACTTTTTACAGAGATGCTTTGCTGTTTGTATTAAAAAAATTAATATCAAATCAAAATTCATATGACTCATACCTCTCATCAAAGCCAAGGTTTCTGTCTGCAAATTGCATGAGCAGAGTTCTCTCCACAATCTTTTTGGGTGCCTGGTTGTGAATGAAGTAAACAATGACGTGCTGCAGTCGGTAGTCCCTCTCGGGGGGCGTGTCCTCCTGAGCAAACCTCAGTAAACGGGTGTACTCTACTTTCATCGCCTGTTAGAGACAGAAAGAAGTCGAGAGACAATGTGGAAAGAAATAAAAAGAGTTAGAGATGAAATACACATGAGCTAGAAAATAAATCAACCTTTCTATCTACACAAGAAGATACAAAAAAGCAATGACTGATTTGGTGCATGTGCTTGTAATATATATGACTCAAACTTCTTTGGTAGTAGAAATAACAGCCTGGGTGCAGGGTGAAAATACAGCTGGACAACAAATGAAAACACAAATTAGAGGCCTACAGACATCTGTGCCAATGAAACAATTAAGTTTTCATTTATTTGTTTACAGGGACAATATACATGAATTAATGTGCCATAATTAGCCGAAAGGCTAGTTTTCATTTGCAGGTCCTTGATAAAATCTTAAAAGGTCACCCTTTGTCTAACAGACAATTCTCACTTACCACTTGCTGTCATATTGTTTTTAAAGTTTTAATTAGCACTCAATATTGTTTGCTATGTAAACAATTACTCAATACTGCATTGCCAAAGATACCCAAAACTTTTATAACGCACAGCAGCAATTACATTCAGCTGACAGCAGATGGTGACAAAGAAAGCCAATACTAAAAACACTGCGGTACTTCAAGATCATCATTTTTGAAGTTTCAATACCGGATCTGAACAACAAAGTGGGAATTATATACATATAAAAACATTACATAAATATATTTAATGTTAATTTCATATTTTTCTTCACTTCCGTTTCACATTGCCTATCACCTACAATAAATAAATGAATACGAATAACTGAAACTGAATTTTATATGCACAGCGCCATTTCATTTTATCACTTTTGATACCAAAACAACTGGAGGCTGATATCCATCCAATCTTAGAAGCCAGCAACCTACACACAACAGACAATTAATAATTCTAATCAATAAAGAACCCTACCAGCATAACACAGCCTGCAGTGTAAAAAGTAAGCTCACAGAGATGAGATGTTCAGAGAGGGGGGTGTGGTCAAAGAGCTAATGAGATGCACAGGGGGTGTGGCATGCAGCAGGTCATGTACCTTGAAGAACGCTGCTTCAGGCCCACACTTTTCATAAACACTCCTGGATTTGCCAATGGCCATTATGACACCCTGCATGTTTGGGGTCATCATCGCCTGCCCAAGGAGGGAAGGATATTACTACAACGGCCACGCCTCCAAAACTCTCACTGGCCAGTCCGCATGCCAATCACACCACAGCTTAGTCACCAGCGAATGAACTCAAGCCAACCCATTGAAACAAACGAATTAGCTTAGAAAACAGAAGCTAATTCGACATCAAGCACTGAATAGGATCAGACATTCAGAACAGGATCGTCATGCAGGTTAATGTGTCTACTGCTTTTTTAAATAAATAATGATCACCATACTGAGCTGCAAAGACGCCAAATTAAAATGAAAATAAACAACACAATGATCTGAAGCCTGCACAACATGCTTCATGAAGGGGGGAAAAAGGTAAAACAGGATCTTTACTATTTATAAAGTTTTACCGGGGGCAGCGTTAGTAGTTTGGGAGTCCACTGGGAGTAATCTGAAAAGGGTTTGGCATGTCAGAGCAGGTTGTGAAAGGGATGCTGGGAGTTTTAGGGCTGCACGCTCATGACCGGACTCTTTTTTTGTTTGTTTGGGACTCTACCTCATCATCATAACCTCCCTCCTTCGACTGAATGACGAAGGTTCCTACATTAGGAATGGCCACCTCCACCACCCGCTGAGGTGCGGGCGGAGAGGAGGCGGAGTCGTCCTGTTCAGGGTCAAGGAGAGGACAGGGGTCAGAAGTCACCTCGCTGTCGGGATGTGATGACTGAGACTAAGAGAGACAGAAAGAGAGGGGAAAAAAAGCTCTCCGAAAGAGAAAGTGGGCCAAGAAGTACTGAGAGAGCATCTCATCCAGTTCTAATCTTTTTTATTTATTATTTTTACCTCCTTTAATAATCTAAATAAGATTATGTATACAAGGTGTCATGGTTTTTTATAAACCACATTTGGTACTTAAAAGCTAAAGTGTGTTAAGTATTATCTGTCACTTTATTGTCAAATTATTGCTGCTCTTTTTTTTTACTTTTCCGAAATGAAAGCTTGATGACTGATGACAAGTGTGACCTCAGAAACACAGCTTATGAATAGGAGTATCTACGTCTTTTAATCGAAAGGCTCTTTTATTTAATCTATATATTAATTATAATTATTGAAAATTAACTACAAATGAATTGCCGAACACAACACAAAATTATTTGACAAATTAATGTTTTCTCTCTTTAAAACTAAATGTTTCACCTAAAGAAAAAAATATGATTGTTTTTTATATATTATAGTATATAATATATATTATTTATAAATATTATAGTTTAAATAACATGTTGATGAATAACACATACAAATAACTGTACAACATAATATTTAGCTTTTTTTCCTTCCACTATTATATATTTAATCAAGATTTTAATTAATATATTACTGTTTGATTCCAAATGAGTTGCAAAACTACACATACAAATTGTTTTACCAATTACTATTTTGTTTTCTCTCCTTAAACATAAATGTCACCTACAAGAACATAAATATTAATTTCCTTTATTTATTTCATTACAATTAATTACTGAACACAATACACAAATAATTATTTTTCTCCTTAAAAACCTAAATGTATATGACCAACAAACTAAATGACAAATTATTTATATTGACTTGTATATACTGAGGCTGGTGTCAATCCACCCTTAATTGTCAGAAAAACCCACAGAACTTCATCAGCTACAGCTACGTGCACTTCTCTATCTACAATAATTAATGAGCAATATAATTAACCTTTTTTGCATTATAAGAAAATGAGTGCATAATTATTATTTTTTTTTTAAATTGCACATTACTCTAATGCATGAAGCAAAGCGCAAATGCAACACAACATGGATAGAGCTTTTTTTCGTTTTTTGGATATTTGAGTTATTAGAACCAAATACCCAAAGCCCAGTGTGTTTATAAGACAGATGGAAAAAGCATGAACAGTATGAGATAAAACACTAACACACATTTCACATTTCAAACCTACTGGCATTTCTTCTGATTTGTAGGCATGAATATACGCCCTAGATCCAACTACAGAACAGCAGAGCTTCCTAAACGCACCCTTTAAAGAGTGTTTTGGTCTCCAGAGATATCTGATGGACTGTGTTTAAGCATGTCTTACTGTGTTTAGCAGGGCTTCTGGACTCTTCTCATCATGCTCAGCTGCAGCTTTGCTAATGGCTCTCTCTGTGTCCTCCTGGAGGTGTTTGGAGTCTCCGGTAGGCGACTGCTGCTCCATGTACTCTGGGTCATGCTGAGGGGCTGCTGAGGGAGCAGAGAATGAGTTCAGGACAGTTGTTTTAGACGGTATGGCCACAGATACAGACATGTGAAAGGCTTACCTGTGTTGTCTGGAGGGCAGGGTTCAGTGCTCATGGGCTGCGCGGCCACACTGGCAGCAGCTAGAGCCAGTTTCTCCTGCTGGAGTTTGCGTGCTTGCAGAGCGTCCCACTCCTCCATCTCCCTTTCAAAGAGCTTGTTATCTGCTTCTACAAACTCCTTCAGATCAGGAGGGAGCTTGTCCAAGCCACTGAGCATCTGCCCTGTCTCTTTATCAAACTCCTCTGAGATACACAGAAGCACAGAGTCAGCATTTCACACACATGGAGTTACTGAACCATCTACCCTGTTTTTTTTTTTGTTTTTTTTTTAATTAAGCCAAATATTATTTTGATAGTAAGTTACTAATTCTAAATCTTAAAGTTTTAAATTTTTATACATTTTGTAAATTGACAAATAAAAGCACACTTAAAATACTTATAACAATAAAATTAAATTAATATACTGTAATAGTTTGTGCCTCAAAATGCATTTTTAATATTTAATCTTTTTAATTAATTAAAATGTAAAAAAAAAAAAAAAATTGACTAAATACATAATATTTAAATAGCAATTTAAAAAATAATTTAATTACATTATTTTTTTGAATAGAAGCCTTTAGATTGCACTACTCGGCTCATTAGTTGTGTTGATAATTCATAAGACAGTAATGAATGAGTAAATTTGCATATGCAGATTAGGTTACCTTCAATAAGGAAGGGTTTTTTGTCATCAATGTACATGAGACAATATGCGCTGGCATTGCGATATCCTCCGAACGAGTCTCGCACCAGCTCCTCCCAGGATGACTTTGTCACTGAAATGTCATTGTATTTCATCCATCGCTGTTGATGTGGGTCAAAGATGTATGCCCAGTAGTGACCTGCGTTAGCCTGACCCTCGTGGACCAAAACAGCATGCAGCCGGTACGGCACCTGAAACACATCAACATGAACAAGATCAACTCGTTCTGGGGTCATGGGGTTCAAAAATGATCTGAAAAAGCTTCTTACCTGCATCATGGACTTGTCAGAATACATAAGCTCAATGGTTCTGTGGATTCTGGATATACTGGCCTGCAGATCTGACACACACCAGACAAAAACATGTAAATGCACAAAGACCAAACAGAAAGTAAGCTGTATAAATGTATGTTTACATGCATGCGTGTTTATACCCCTGGTGTCATTCTCCACCTCACTCCTCCAGCGGTGCAGACAGCCCTCCAGCACCCGCAGCTCCTCCTCTGTAATGTGACGTGGAGCGGGGTGCATGGGTAGGTCTGGCGGCACACGAGACTGAGTGAACGGTTTATGGATTGAAAGTCTTTGTTGTTGCTGCTGCTGGGCTTGTGGAACAGACCCGGAGCACTCGGGTGGGACAGATGCATCCGGCTGCTCCCCTGTGCTGTAGTCCATGAACAAAAACACATTAATATCTCATAAATGCATAAACAAATTAGAGCTATTCTATACACATTTTTCGTTTTGAGACAAAACAACTTGCCTTGCTGGAGGTGGCAGCAGTGCAGTCGTGCCACCAGGTGGTGCTGTTGTATCAATGTCCTCCACAGGCGATGTACACACAGGCTTGCTGGACGCAAACTCCATGGCGTACTGGAGGACATCGGCCAGAGGAAACCGCTTGGGCCCTGAGCCATAGCTCAGATACCTGTCACAGAGAGAATTTTAGGAAAAACAGATCACAAATGAGCAAAAGGGTTAGTTTTCTAAAAAACAACAGCAGAAAAATATGAAACATATAGTCAGTCTGTGTCTTGCTACTCATAAAAAAATACTGTCACTCAGTATGTGATTTTTCATTAACATTCTATAAACTTCTTTCATGGTTTAAGCTGAGATTTTCTTGCTATGTAAGTTAACAGCAAGTTATCTCTAGATCAGGGCAGAGGCTAAACAAAGCTAGCAAACCTCTCCAGTCGCTGCTGGAGAACAGTCAAGTGCTCCTTTAGTCTTCTAATCTCCTCTCGTTTTATCCGTGTGATGTCTCGGTTCCTGTCCATGTACCTGGAATCAGTTGCAGACATAAGTATTTTTTCTAAATTTAGCATGCTTAATAAATAATAATTAAAAAAAAATGAACGAAAATATTACAATGTAACCACTCATGCAGGTTATATTACCACTGGGAAAAAAGACAATGTGAGATTTTACACATTAGTTAAAATATTCAATACTAATTTACATACACACACACACAAAAAATATATCTAGAAACTATAAAATGAAGAAAAATAAAAACAAACACTAACCTGTCCATGTATAGCATGGAGGGAAACTCTAGCTTGTTGTGAATCTTCTCAGGTCGGCCTAAGGTTTGATTAAACTCAAACCTTGATAGTTCAAAGGTCAAAACCGGTGGGAGTTCTGTGAACCAGTGCTGGGGGGAAAAACACACCAAAAATTAGCATTTAAGAACACTAAAACTAAATGTCTTCTTTGCCAATGTCATTAGCGAAGTGAGAAAATGACTTAAGTCTTTCAATGAATTTGACTACATTGATATTTTTACAACAGCATTTTCTCTGAATTTTGAATTTTCTTGGCATTTCTGTGAAATCTAAAATCTGTGTTTAGTAGTATTTTAACTCCAGCATGCACCAAGAAAAGCCCATCCATGTGACGCATCCCAGGCCCGCCTCCCATGCTGACAGCTGGAATGAACACTGGTGACCTGATCACATTCTGAGCCCTGAGAGAGACACAGTGTGCTGGGCTTTCATTAACATCCCAGCCCACTAGTGCCCAGAATAATGTACACCAGAGAATCTCCTTCTTTTTTTGCACTCAGCTAAAGTAATTAGCAGGAAGCAGCTGCAAAGGGATCTGCCCAGGGCAGCACTGATGACTGAAAAGCCATTATGTAACATCTCAGCCAGAGGTCACATGTTTTCTTATTCTTCACCTCAAAGACTGATTGGACGCAAAATAGAAGTAATATCTTAGAAGGTGGAACAGTTTCAGATGTTTGAGCATAGTGTGGTGCCCTGAGATAGAGAAAAAAAGAGAGAGAGGCAAGCTCTCTACAAACCTCTTGCCCCGATTTGGCAGAGTTCTCGGCAGAATGCAAAGACTCGATCTCTCCCTCTATCATGGCTGCCTCTAAACACTCGTGCAGATCTTTGAAGCCGTTCACCTGGAGAGGGTACTGCCCAAACATCTCAGTGTTCTCAAATTTCTTTCCTGTAAAAACACACAAGCTCACTCACATCACTGTCTTTAAATATGCTCTGCATAATGATAATCTTATGAGCGGAATTTCTTTATTTAGCGGCCACTGTACGGTGACCGCACTGTTAAAATGTGTCATGCACGAGAAAAAAATACAGCAAAAACACATCCAGAAACGTAGAAGCAGGACACAAATATAAAAAATGAAATATACACATGCTACCGCTATTCACGCTTTACTGTAATTACAATACATTTGTCATTATTTGGACGGAATATTAAAAAGCTGGATTTTCAGCAGTAATCTTCCACTCTTCAGTGTCACATGATTCCTTAGTATCATCTAAAAATGCTCATTCGGTACTTAAATACATTTGTTAATATCAGTGCAGATTAATATTTCTCTGGCGTGATGAATTTACTCTGACCCTACACTTACTGTATTAATGGCACTGTGCTTATTAATTGACAAGTATTGTATTTTTAAATTACAAATAGTCATTTTTTCAATACTTAAAAGTGAACAAGACAAGCGCACATGCAGGAAATCGTAAGATTTTAACATCTTGGCGAGATAAAATGTTTCCTGGCTAAACTGTCTGTATGTAACGAGCTATGATCAGTCCTGTCATATTTAATAAACCCAATGCCACTCACACATCAACAACCATTACATCATTTTAGAACTTGGGTTCTCCACATCACATTAACGCAAGGTCACTTCTCATTAACCAGAAGAGAGGACTCATACAGCCGATGAATACTCACCTTCCAGGACACCCACAGCCAGGAAACGTCCATAAAACAGGTCAACCATTGGGTTCTTTGGCTTCTCTCCCTCTCTGTGTAGAACAAGAGCAAACACAGAGTCACATGGTGCTGGAAATGTTCTGAACTAGAGGAGTCGGCGTCCTTTGGCTGTAGGAGTCACATGAGGACTGTCTTCAGCGGGTATTTAACGGTGCTAATTGAAGTCATACAGGTTAATGTACCACATTAATCATCATTAATGTCTGTTCCAGCTGAATTTGTGATGCGGTCATACATCATTCTGACTGATATGACAGAGGAACACAGAGATACAGTGGAAAGCAGATATTATGGTGGGGCGTATATGGTCTTACCTGTCCTCCTCTGCCTTTATCTGAAACGCGTCTTCTAGCCAGTCCAAGAGTTTATGGGTGAACTCACTCACATCCTGCTGTACACACAAACACACCAATTCAAAACCTAAACAAATGTATTCTTGTTTTATCTGTTCTACATTGGTCCTAGAAAATAACAATTTTGCCCTTGTTTGTGCCCCTTTTAAGTGCAAACGTGGCACTAAAAGGGGGTCACATGTACCATATTAATCAATAGGTCAGGCTTATGATGCTGAGAGCGTATAAAACAGACTGACCCTTGGCACAAATATTGAGAGCTCAATAAGTGGAACTATGTTTGCAGCATTTAGTTTTTCCCTGAAGCCCACTTAGTCTACTTTTTAATATTGCACCAAAAGTGTCATTATTTTGTTTATACATGACAATTTCACCCATTCAGTGATCTATGGAATAAAAGACTCTTTATTATTACCGCAGGATCTCTAGGACTGTACCTTTAAGACTATATACTGTATGTAAATGGCAGACTTACCTGCTGAGATTCACTGGACTTAAAGGCATCCTTGAGGATCTCCACGGCTCTGGATGGATCCACATACTTTCTCTTGGAGCCCACCAACAAGGAGAAAAGGTGCCTTAGCTCCTGCATGAAAGGCAGGTTCCTGTGTTCCTATGGGAATGAGAGAACAGATTAGCTGAAACCTTAACACATGAAGTGTTCCTGCAGCTCGTACAGCATAGTATAACATCAAGGTCATGGTTTTGTTGACACAACTAACACAAAATGTCAGCCAAATGCATAAAAATGTAACGTGTATCACTGGTTTTGGGGGGTTGTATGTTCACTTAACATTGTTACAGGGTATGAAGGCAAATAGTTGAGTGGATTTGGATGGTTAAAGTTGATTAGTTAGGTCTGTCAGCTTTCAAGTAAGGATGTGTCTTACGACAATCTCAATGTCATGCATGAGTCAGAAACCCATGCCAGATCACATCATCTGGATTTTCTTCTTTAGAGGACACATTGAACTGATAATAGATTAAAGTCTAGAAAATTAGAGCTTCTCCACTGACCCAACAGATGAATAGAACAAGCAATAAAGACAGAGAAAAGGATGAATTCGGGGATCTGTGGTCTTCTATCAGTGGATGAGGTTAAGCTCAGATTAGCGGCCATGTCTGCTGACCCTGTTCACAGGCTTGAGGCCCCAGTGGAGCATACTGAAGAAAGAAATAACACGGACAGCAGCTAGACTGCTGAGCCGAGCACAGAAGCTGATGTGACAGTTTAACAGCTAGAATACATGGACTTTAAAAAAAGCACTTCCTTTCGTCAGCTACTCTGGTCACAGGTCAGTCAGTTGGGTGTAAGAGTATGATAATGTCACTGCTTGTAACTGAGGCTTACAAACCCAGTCAAGCAAGGTCACAGTTGCTGGTGAGAAATGGAAGCTCTTATGGCATGTGAGCTGGCTATCGTGCGGCAATCTCACCTTCTGATTGCGGGGCAAGTCTTGCATCCGTGCGGGGGGAGAATAATGCAACACCAGCCTCTGGAACTCCAGCAGGTTAAAAAGAGACTGAAAAATATAGATAAAAAGATAAATATCAGTATTTGAGAACAGTGTGCAATAGCTCTAATGCCAACACAACCTTGTGATATGTTTGTTTGACAGGCTGCATGTGTTTCCTGCAAAAGCATTTGCCATTTTTCTCAGGCTTAGTTGAAGTGTCACTGTGGTTTCATCGTGTGAATGACTGACGGATTGTTTTTGGTGACAGATTGGCACATTTAGCGTCTCCTCGTCTAGATCTATAAATCCACAGAGCTGTGAGCTCCAGGGCGGCTGTGCTTCTGACATGAGCGGGGGCTTCTTCAGGCGTCAGGTTACACACAGGAGGTAAACAGCATGTGACTACTCAACGATCATTACTCAGCTATCAACATGGTTCATGTTCTGACATCGTATAACAGACACAACAATCAGGCCTTAGTAGGACCTAAAGTCACCTTCAAAGTCGTTTTAAAAAGCAGATATAGAAACACACAAAATGCGTGCTATATTAATGTGTTAAGATGCTTGTTAGTAGTAAATAACTTTAACACATATAGAATCTTTTTTACAGACACCCAACTTCTGAAGGCGGTAAGATTCTTTAGTTTTAGTTCTTTAGTCTCTTTTCTTCAACCTGCATTCATTTTATTTATTTTTATAAATATATTATTATTATTATTTTATTAATATAAAATATTATTACATTTATTGTTAGTTTTTTTTATACATTTTAAATGTTACATTTATTTTTGTGAATGTTTAGCTGCTATAACATCAGTCTTCAGTGTTGCATGATCTTTCAGACATCATTCTAATATTCTGATTTGCTGTAAATGTCTTTCTATTTGATGAAGAGGAAGTTCACTTGAAAATGATATTTTTGTAAATGTAATTATCATAAATATCTTCAAAGTCACTTACACACACACATATATTACTGATTATATATTACTGAAACATTTGAGTGTTGTTTATTATAAAGTTCGATCTACCCCATTGCTCTAAACATCATTCAGCACCTTCTAGATGCACATATTTGATTTCACCTTCTCCTAATTAAATATAATGATGCAATTAACAGCACTGATAGAGCAGCATCTCTGCATTAATAAATGCAATACAAGGCCACTCGACTAGATTCAGACTGAAACACACGTGGGACCACCTTGATCAAATTGTCTGGAGTACTATGCCAGCGATAAGACACAATTCAAATTAATTCATTAAACTGTCATTTGTTGTTTTTCAGTTCATTAAATAAGCAAATGTGTTTCTAATTATAACGCAATCACAGCGGCTGATACTGACCTGTATAACTGCACTGAACCAACATGTGTTCCCCACGTTCTTCAGCCCTACGGGACAGTTCTCCTGCCGCTTCCTGTCATGAGGGTTGGGTGAATCGCTCCACACTTCTGTATGCGTGCGCTTCAGGCTTGCCTTGTTCTCGGCGATGCTGGCCTCCAGGACTCTGAAGCACAAACACAGCAAACTTTACTCCTGTCTGGTTATTCCACATACAAAACAATTATGAAATAACTCACGTGGGACGCTGGTTTTGTACTTAAATCTACAATAATACAAAAGACTCAACAGGCTGAAAGTTAAAACCCCACCTGCTGATGGCCTGCTCTTCATCAGTGATGCCCGTCTCCCTAAAGGCCCTGTTCGACTCCTCTAGACTGAGAGCGATGGCCCGCTGAAGGTCATCTTTATCATCTCCAGTGAGGTCTATTACATCTGAAACAATCAAAGTAACATTAAAAGGGAACAAAAATTGATTGCTAGCAAATGATGAGTGCGTGTCAAATATATACAAACACAACATTTTAGTAAATAAGATTTAATAAATACATGAGACAGCATGCCAAACTAACATTCGCTCTGTCAGCATTTTCTCAGCAGTAGGACTAGAGATTGTTTCATCATCATTTGAAGCAATCTGGGAGGAGTGGCAGGCTAGCTTTTTAAAGGTCTGGCTCTCTAAGATGACGTTCTTGTATTTATAAGAGAGCTGCCAGAACTCCCACTGTTATGAGTTACATGATGTCTCATTTCAGTATCTCTTTCCTTTCAGCAGGGTGTGTGGAATAAATATTCGACATAGCAGCTCTTATTTACTACTGCAGTTTTGCAGTTAATGAATCAATCCTAAAATCCCACTTATTAGGTTCAGGCACAATCTGAAATCTAATGCAGAGAAATCATTTTTGCTGTAAGAAACAGTGCATTTACAGCTGGTTCATCGCTCTGTTGTCATTTGCGTCATGGCATTTGATTGCACTGCAATGTAACCTTCCCCTGGATACCGGCCAATCATTGTTCTGAGATTTAGACACGTACTTGTGTCAGCCTGGCTGCCCACACTGATGTATCTATCATTGGTGATTTGGGCCGTCTGGTAATAGGTGGATTCATCTTGCTGCGGGACCTTGGCGTTCTTCTCTGTGAGGAAGGCCACCGCCTCTGCTAGGTCACCATTACTGACCTGGACACAAACACAGTTGTTACAACACCTGTTATTACATGCACTATAAAACTACTTGTCTTTGAGCAAATAATATCACTTTTGCAATCACCAAATCTTTTGAAATTGCAAATATCTACCACATTTACCAAAACATCTACCAAGCATTTCAAATTTTTTAGTATCAAAACCATACGAGTTTATGAAACCGATGGCTCACCTGCAGTGCTTGCTGTAACAGCTGAACATCTGTAGTTCCAGTAACTTCCCTCAGCTGGTTCAGTAATGTCTGCTGGTGCTGTAAGAAAAAAAAAAACACACAGAAGAAACATTTTTAAACAAACAAACAAAATCTTTTCTGTGACTGTACATCCCATCTGTACTGCTCCATATCGAAGGATATTTTATATATAATTTATACATACTTTCTTTCTTTACTTACATTCAGTCATCTAATGCTTGTTTAAAATTAATCATTAATAACACCTATAAATGTAATTAAATTAGTAATGAATCTATTAAAGAATATCACACTGTACAGTATAATGTTGTGATGCTTAAATGCAATCTTTATAGCTTTTTTATTTATTTATTTAGCAGTTGCGACATAAAAAGCATCAAAGTTTAAAGTTTGTGATCTTTGTGTTATCAATCCCTGGAAATAAATATGATATCCATGAGCACACCTGTTTATTCTCAAATTTGTCTACTTCTAAATGTCCTATTTTAAAAAGGCAAACTGTTTTGGTCATGGGTGGGTTTTTGCAGAATGAGCTTCCAAATAGAGCAAACATTTAAAATCCAGCTCTGCAAGACCAGGGTCCAACTGGTTGCAGTCACCAACACCACTCAGCAGCAAACAGAACAAGATCTCGCACCTCTGGCTGGGAAACACAGAGTACTGGCCCTTTATCTCAGTTCTCGCTGGAATCAGGAACGGAATGAGTCAAACACAGACTGTGCCAGGTCAAAGAGGGAGGAACAGCACTCCTCCCTAGACCGAAATACAGTATGACTGATCTGTTTCTACTCAACTAACCATTACTTTGGGCTCTACCGTATATTTTCTTTGAATATTTCTTTTATTTGCTTCGGGAGTCTCAGTTAGTGACGTCATTACATAAACTAATATCCAAGGGTTAACGGATGATGCACTGACCTTTTAATGCATTATATGCTTTACGTTCAAGACATGACATGAAACTTGGTATGTGCGGAGCGTGCACGTCCCAACCCTCTGAAGGTGGCACACCCCACCCTGAGATAGGCTATGTAACACGCATTTCACAACAGTAACGTGATAAAGCAACACAAGCTGGTAGCCAAATCAGGGCTGCTGAAACTTACTGCCTGCTCCCTTTCAGTTCATGTGAAATGCATAGTTTTATATTCCCCACCACCTGCTGTAACTCACTCAGTTTCAGATCACCTCTTCAGTTATCGCATAATACTCTGATAAATTATCTGAGTACTTAACTACATAGATCATTACTCTATTAAAAGCCAAAACAACCCCTCAGCGAGCACTTAAGATGTATTATGTTAAACTACCACAATTAAAAAAACATGTATTTACATAGAGATTTGACAAAAACTCAAAAAGCTTATTATTATGAAATGAAATAACACAAATTAGATACATCAAGAGCAGATATTTGATATTTAAATGTATCTTCAGGGATTTAATTTAAAACCAGGCCAGCCCTGATGTTTAATAACAAATAAAATAACGCTACAAATCATACCGTTTATGAACTGATAAAAGTCGAGGGGAAATGATAATTGCGATGTAAACAAGAACGCTTATAAATGTCTCATAACAACAAGAAACCCCTAATGTTTACAAACAAAAGGGCAAAAGTATGGATCTATTTTATGAAGCAGCGGTGTGGGTGTCAGGACATAAACAGCCCCGCTTACCAAACACAAACTCCCAGCACTTCTGAATACTCAAACAAAGACTTTGCGGGGTTTTAGTGAGATTTAAGAGCGTTTTGATGGGGAAGTGTAGTAGCTTTAGCCCTGTTAGCACAAACGCAATTGATTGCCGTTTAGTTTAACGGGCTTAAGCCGTTTTACGTATAGCTGTTTTTTGTTTTAAACTGTTCGAGTGATTTAAAACTCATACGTGTGTAAGCACAAACAGCCCAGCGAATACAAGCAAATACAGAAACGTGAGGCGCGGCTAACGTGAAGCTAACGCTAGGCCTCAGCAATCAAACTGAACCACTGGAACTTTCAACGCGCGCAATAGCGTCCTTGTGACTCCAAACGAACCGAGCACAGACGAACCGGACCGGACCGGACCGGGTGTATGTTAGGACAGTGCGCGTTACCTTCTGAGAGTGCTGCTGCAGGACATTCTGCTCCACGGTCATGGCCGGTTCCGTTCCAGACGAAGTGGACTCAGGTTCGAGGGTTAAAAACGGAGCATACAGGAATTAGAGGAGTTTGATATGGGTGAGATTACAAAAGAAAACCCCAGTACTCATCCGCGCTGCAACGGCGCCATGACGAAGTCGAACAGTACAAACACATCTGACATCTCTGTCATCCATTAGCTGGGTCTGAATCACACGCGCCCGCGCATACGTCACGCGATGGAGTAAACACACCCATACACACGCACACACCGAAACGGGCATAAACAAACACTACTCGCATAAAACAATAAAAACAACTCTGATTACTAAAAGCGTGACTTAAAAAAAAGATGATATTCCACAAAAATGTGTGGGGTAAGTTGTCACATTGGACATCATAAAGTTATGGTTATGAAACATAAAATAATTCACAAAACTGTAACAGCTGCTACAAAAACAAACGGATAAAAAGTTGGCCAGCAAATAAGGCTATAATTACTAAATTTTAGTGAACAGTAATGCTTTTCAGTTTGCCCAAGGTAAACACTGACGCAGTCAGCTGACTGAGTTCTGTAATCATGAAACAAAAGTGAAAGCTCTCACACAGGAGAAACGATGTGTTTCTGTTTCTGTTCCCTTCACAAGCTGACTATTAAAGCAATTAATTAAATACGGTATGCAGTCGAATGGAACATCTAAAACAGATGCACATTGGTCCTTTAAATTAATATTAAACGTGTTAATAATAATAATACTGTGTAATCAGCTAATTTTTATAACATTGTCAAAGTGTAGTGTGCTATATATATGTTAAAGCATTTAATTAAATCAAGCGTGCGTTCTGTTTGATGCGTCTTAATATTAATTCATGTTGATCATTTTATAAATATATATTAGTGTGAATTATTATTAAAGTGTAAGTATGGCCCTTCACATATTATTAATATTAAATGAATATATCCGGGCTTACAAATGCATCTTAATAATGATTAGATAAAAATTGATAGATATTAATTATAATTTTGACAGAACTCTGTGTCCTGCCAGCAGGTGGCGCTCGTGTACATGTTTTGGGTCAACGTAACGTTGCATAAGCTTTGACCCATTCAGCCAGGCAGCAGAGTAAAGGCCAAAAGCACTCAAGAAGTCATTCATGAGAGGTTGGGATGACCTTGTTTGATAAAAGCCATGCACTCATCTTTAAGAGCAGGGGAAGCACAACGGACTGAATCTGAAAAAGCAGTTAAAAAAGAAAAAAAGAAAGCTTGGACTTGAATTTAAAGGAGCCGCGAAGGAAACAGGCATGTTGATTTTGTGCAGACTGGTGTAAGTTAACCTCATTAAATATTTTCAGTGTAAACGGAAGACGTTGATCGATGGAAAGAACATGGCTATAGTTAATGGTCTTTAATTGATATTTAACATTCATTTGTGTGAAGTCTTTATTACAAACTGTCCTGGTAGAAGTGTAGACTCGATTTGTCAAATCAGTGTTGTTTTGAGCAAATCAATTGCATTCCTGCTGAAAAACAAGCGTGAATATGCTGGGGAACAAATGTGGTCAGAGGTTATTAAAATGTAATCATAATGCAATTATGTGAGTTCATGTTATAGCCGTAATCTTTAAAGTGAAATTAAAAACAGCATTCATAGTAAGTACACTTGGCATGTTACTAAAGAATTAATGCTTTTAATCAAACTAAATCAGATCAATCTGACCTCCACCTCAGCTCTCAGCTCTCTTCATTTATATGAAGCCTTATTCAAGGTTTTGTGGGTCAGTGTGGGGCATTTCCTCAACTTTGAAAGTGGAAATGAATCTTTGGCAATATTATGTATGCTCTCTCTGACCTTTGCACTCAGAACCGATAGTTCTAATCTCGATCTGGCCTGAGATTGCTTGACACTAATGCACCCTTTCACATTTAAAAAGTGATTTGTGAAAATGTTTGCACTGAAAGTCCATGACCCAAGAGGTTGAATTTGAGCTGGTCATACAGTACATAGAACATCATAACAGTACATAAAAATTAAAGCTCTTAAAAATCTTATTTATATTGTATATTTTCATATATTTTAATTGTACTAATAAAAATAAATTTTTTAAAATGTAATATTTTGTTTTACAATTATACAAATTGGGTTACTTATAAATAATTAAATATAGGGATAATAATATATAATTAAATAAAACTTAAATATGTGCAGTCACAATAAGATAAATATGTATATAAAATATATTTTCTTTAATTATTTTATTAAAGTTTTAATTGTTATAATTTAAACAGAAAACAGGATATTTATTAATAAATAAATATATTTTAATAATATTATGCAAAGCAGGGTAAATCTATACTATACTATCTATACTAATATTTTTAATAAACAATATATAATCATACTTCCTTTATTGTGAAAGTTTATTTAATTTATTTAATTAGAATATATAACAATCACTTTCCTCTTAATATTTAAAAAGCACATTTGTTAAGGAAATTGAAAAATCTTCCATGAAAAAATAAACCTGATAACTGAAACTTGTTTGATCTTGCATGTTTAAGGTTTTCTCAAATCAGGAACACAACCCTACATTATCAAAGGTCACAAGACATCTGCTCCAACACTGAACTTGAAGTTTCAGTCCATTTATCGTGCCATTAAGCCACGAAACGTTAACTCCAACATAAGTTAAGTGTGAATCAATTTTAAGCTCTTTTATGGTCTGTGGCACGAGGTCAACACACCACCAGTTGCCTGCGATCAACAACAGGGCTCAGTGAGCTCTCTTAATGAAAGGAGAAGTTCTTCTGCCAGCTGTCACATTTCTGGTGGGCTTTGAAGAGGGGGCTGCTGGGAAATGGGAGAGAGGGAGGAAGGGGGTCACAGCTGCAGGGCAACTGCAGATCAACCACAGTGAGCGAGCTGAAGATGTCAGAGAGAGACAAAGGTCACAACCCCTGAGGCTCTGGCACATACTTCAAGAAGCTCACCTTCACCAGCATCCAGCACGAGAACAATGGAAACAAAGAATGTCTCCAGCATACAGCACTGATTAAAGAAAGAGGCCACACTGGGACACGTGTTAGAGTGATTTTACCACCATTAATACAGAAAAATCCCTTCAGATGGGGAAAAAACTGCTATAACCTCTAGTATAAGCCTCTAGTGACTTCTAAAATCAACCTGATTTCATTTACACAGTGTACTTTGTTTCAAGCAGCTACTTGTTTAACAAAGAACAGGATACAGAATTTGAAGTAAGTAGAATTAAAATCAATTAAAGAGCCTCACATAAAGTAACTAACTGTAAAAGCTTATTGAGACTATCCTAGAATGTGATCTTGTTGAGAAGGGGAATCATTACAATAGATAGATTCTGAACAAAAAATGACAGATAGATTCATTTACCTGTGAATGAGTGTTTTCTTCACCAGCAGATGTGGACTGCCATGGATTCGGGTTAAACATTGACCCAGGAGGCCGTGCTGCGTCGCAGGAAATACACACAGCGGCTCCATCTCAACCTGCTGAACCTTGCTGACCTGAGTACTTTATCTTCCTGGAAGACCAAACCATTTCCTTTGTGTAGCGGCCTGTAGTTAAATTATAAGTAGATTTCTACCCCCGCCTATCTCCCCCTTCCCCATCCACTGGCACGGACCAGGATATCAGAGGATGTGAGACAGACAAACGGCCGCTTGTGTGCTTTAAACGCTGACCTCGGCTCAGACGTGTGACTTCTGCGTTTGCCCTCTCCTCTGTTTTGAAGCCAAAAGGAAACCGGGGGTTACTGGCAGTTCAACCATGATAAGCATCTCTGGATGGAGAAGTTCACATGGAGGAAAGGTTATGTGAAGTTGAAGAAAAGAAACCTCATTAGAGGATTAGGGAAGGGAAAGGAGGCAGGGAAAAAAAGCCTCTCCTTCAAAAAAGAGCCTGGAAGTGGAAACATGCAGTGAAATGTAAAATCACTTTACAGCGACCCCTAAATAAGTTTGACATTTTCATCACATCAAAAAATGTTAACAAAATCTTAAAACTTCCCTTGCACGTTACACAATTCTATTGTTTCGTTTTGTTTAATTGAAACAAATGCCTCTAGGCTTGATTTTTGCATGTACAAAAGGGCAAATGTTATAATCCAGATGCATGCAATGCAACAATTTCGGCTTGAAATGTTTATTCTTACGTTTGTTTTAAGTGGCCCGAAAAGGAAGTGCAAAAATGAGATCAATGCATTTTTCTCACAATGGTTGGACAAGTCACTTTACAAAATAGAAGCCAACTACCTGTTTTCCCATAATTATGAAACAATGTTTTCCAAATCCTCCTTACCATCTCTTTCCTGCTATTGTTGAGAACTGGCAGTCCAGCAAATACCCGTTTAGAAAGTATTTTTATACATTGCGCTCACTTACACAGAGATGATTGTCACGATGAATGCTGGTGGTGCAAATGTTAAGTGTTGGTTAACCTGATTCACACACTTCAGTTGCCTGGAGATGCTTTGTGTACATCTGAGCAGCTGTAAAAAACCTCTTAATAAAAAGACTGACTCACTCGTATAAAAAACAACAACCATCAAGGGTTACAATTTTACCTGTGGCCTCATCGTGAGATTATTCACTAAAAAGCGCTGTAACTTTGCATATGTAAATACAGGCAAAAGATGACAAACCTTCATTCGGTTTTGTGCATTTCAATATTTTATTACGCTATCAGTGCAAATAAACACCAAAGACAGAACAAAAGAAAACCAAAAGGCTCCAGTCATCACAGGAGTATATTAAAACATTTTTTAGTTATTCACAATGCAGAGCCACGACATTGCAAAGTGTCTCTAAATTAAACAAAGCAATGTTGTTTTTAGTTGTTGTTGTTGTTGTTTTTTTAACCAAGAACAAACAAAACCATTCAGGAAAAAATATGCACATATTTCTGCAAGTTTAAACAGTCAAGGACTGCATTTGCAAACGATTATGGTTTAAGTACCCATCTCTCCATGATAAAAAACATCTATTTTAAGACTTGACATTTCCCTATAACACAGGGACTCCCCATGCGTGTGCATGCTACAGGCAGCAAAGAGCCTCGGACAGAGAAGTAGATGTGAACAAAGATTATCGTTAGCACAACATAGACATGCAGAAAAGTGTCGTCCTCCAGTACCCATATTTACATTATTACAGTTTTCTTATGTACAATGCAAGACGTTAAAAACTATTTTTTTGTGTGTCTCTTGAACAATACAAAATAGTCATCTTGAAAGCAATATTTACATAAATGTATCTACTCATTGTCAAAACATATCAATCGTACAGAGAACGTGGAATAATTGTATAATTTGTTTTGTTGGATAATGTTTAAGACTCGAGTGATGGGCCTTTACCTGGAAAAACAACAACAACCAGATTTATATTTATAACAGACTGCATCGCTTTCTTACAGCGTCTGATTTAAATTGTATCCATAAATATCATAATTACCCCTCATGGCTTTGGTGGACAAACTGTATCTTCTCTTTCAGTATTAAATTCTCAAAGTCAACACTGTAAATGTGTGAATGCTACATACAGGGTATTTAGATACGATACAAAACAACAACTTATACGAAATTGTAAAAAGATACATTTCATTGGCTAAAAATATGACACTCATGGTTTTTTTTTTTTGTTGTCATGCCATTATCTCCACATAACAGCTATAGTTTCATTCCTGATGAAAAAGTAACGTACTGTAAATCTTACTACGCTATGATTATAGAACATTCCAGTAAATGTTGTTGCCTTGCAATCACATGTGAAAACCCTCTTGACCTCAGCTAGCTTTACAAGAAAGATACCTGATAGACTAAACTGACGTTCCTTTTCTGCCGTAAGAAAATATACTTTAGAACTGGACATTTCAATGCCACAAATCCAATATTGTGCTTAAACTGTACAATTTTCTTTTGCCTCAGTAAAATGAAAAGGGTCCTGATTTGGCTGTAGATAAATATAGTGTGAAATTAGCAGTAACATTTCTGGATTCATCAATAATGTACATAATAGGATGTTCTTCATAAATGTTCCAGTTGTGGAAAAAAGAAAAGCTTTTCGTGGTGGACATTTTACATTGTGCTGGACATAGTAGTTAGCTTAGCATACATACAGAACAAAAAAAAACATTCCAATATGTGTATACAAATAACGATATAATTCAGAATTACCAATAGAAATATCAAATCAACCAAATGGACAAAATAAATCATTGAAAGCAATGGCAAAAAGCCATCGTTTTAAACTGAACTACCATGTCCCATGGTTACCATTTACTACAAAAAACAGTTTCTGTTTTTAAATGGTAAAAAAAACAGGTAATATAGACAATGACCATACACACAGTTCTTCAGCTTCCCTCTTTCCATTTTTCCATAGAGCCGTTTAGGCTCTCTCGTCTCTAGCTGTGAGTTTGTCTGTTGACCGGAGAGTTTATTCTGTGCTCATAGTCAATACACGACTCCACTTTTGCACCCATGTTGCAGTGGGCTGGCTGCACCTGATCCCGGATTTCAGGTCTGAGCTGACCGTTCCCCCGCTGAAGCATGTAGTAAAGAATCGGATTAGACCTGGTTAAAGGGGGTGAGTCTGGACTGGATCTCTCCTCCCTGCTAAAAGTTTCTACAGGTGTCCCCACAGGTTCTTTTTTGACAGGTTTAGGACTGGCTTTGGGAGAGCCCTTAGCCCAAACTACCGATCCCCCAGTGGTATCAACCGGTGCAGGTGCTGTTTTGGGATTAGTATTGAAAGAATAGGGGTACCACGGTAGGTTCGACAACTCCTGAGGGAAATAAGACTGAGTTAAGTTCCCATTGGCTCCACAGTTTGCCTGAGGGATGAAGGGACTTGGGGTCCCTCTGGATTGGGATAGCTCTTTCAGACAGTTTTCTGACAGGAGGAGTTGCTTAAGAACATTGAAGCCTTGGCTTTCTCTGGAGAGAGGCGTTTTGCTCCTAGGACTCCCTACTAACTCTTCTTTTGGTTTTGCCAGCCCTCTACCATTAAATTCAGGTGTTCCAGACACCAGATTGTCACTAGTGGTATCTCGAGACGGCTGACAGAGTTCATTACTGAGGTGCTCTGCTAGTTCAATGCACAGTTTTCTTTTCTTAGGAATGGGGCTCTGAATATCCACTGGCTCCTCTTTTACAGAGTTCCTGAGGAGCCTGGTATGTGGGTTTGAATGGTAGGTAGCATTCTGCTGTTTTAAAAGTTGGCTGAGAAGTCCAAATTTAGCAGCTGTTTCTGTAGGACACAGTTCCGATTTTATTGTGTCCCGTGCTTCAGCAATAGGTGAGTGTTGTGATGATCGTTTGTGGTTGTACACCCCTTCATCAGAGCCATCTGAAGATAGATTCTCCTCTACTGGCTCAGTTTTGATCTGACGGTGCGGAGAAGGTCCGTTTGAGGTGTCACGGTTGACAGAGGCCCTCTGAGGTTTCTCCAGCTCCCTTGAGGTTATTTCCAAGACTCTGTGCCCACTGGTTCTTTCCTTCTGGGAAGCTGTTCCCAGCAGAAGCTGCAGAACTGTGCGCTTCTCGAGAAGGTTTTCTATCTGTGTTGATGCAGAGGGTAAATGTTCATATTGGTGAACTGGTAGAGCAGGAGGAGAACCTCCATCTAGCATGGAGGCTCTGTTCCGCTTATGTGGAACGACAAGTTGATCCAAAAGCGCCTGAGGTTTGTCAAGCTCAAGCTCTGGGCTTTGCCTTCTACTTGTCGGCTTGTGAGGAGGAGAGGGTGACGAGTCGTTTTTACCACTCTGGGCCAGATTTTGTAGTAGCTTGCTGGCACTGAAAGGAGGCTCCAGCATCTTTTCACTTGAGTGAGCTTTGGACTTACACAGGTCTAAAGGACTGGACTGTGCATGGGGTGAGGGAAAGGAGTACGAAGGGGAGATTGAGTTGAAGGTAGCTGTTTGCTGCTCCAGAGGACTCCGTGTTCTGCTGTCCTCAGGTGGGCCAATCCGTTTAAGTGGACCTGCAGTCAAGCTGCTCATTATTGCGTCAGGCTGCAAACTAGGATTATCTGTACTTTTGTTTACCTTCTCGTTATTTCTACGGTCCAGCAGTAACTGCATTAGAGTGACCTTATCATGGGATTTCACGTCTAGGCTGGTCTCCAGATCTGTGGCCTCACGAACCTTTGGCACAGAAAGTTCCGGCTTCCACTTGTTTATAAGAGACTCTGTGAGCTTATCCATGGAGGGGTTTAAGGAAGAGCAAGCCTTAGACTTTTGGCTAGGCGCTCTGCTTTTCATGGAGAGGTCGATGGGGGAACAGCTGGAGAAGCTCTCAGAATCACTGCTGTCTTTGGTCAGGCTGTTATCCTGGCTGGAGTACTCGCTGTCTGATTGCAGGGAGGAGGCCCGGCTCGGGAGGATGCCATAGTCATCCTCCAGGTGTCCATTCCAGGTGAGCTGCTGCTGGGAGTTGTGATTGTTCAGAAGTAGGAGTAACAGGCTGCTGCAGTTTTGTGGCGGTCGACCATGTCTGTCGAAGGGCCGTCTCTCTTTGGGGGGTTTCATGGAGGGCGAGGAAAGGGAAGGGCTTTTTTTGCTGGAGTTTACCACTGATGGTGGGAGTGTTCCGTTTTGAACATTTAAGGAGCTTAGCATGTCTGGGGCAGTTGTTGGCTGCCCCATGCTGGGAGGCCTATTATCCTGTGTTTGGTGAGTAGCCATGGCTGCTAGCCTCTCGCTGGCTGATCTACTGGTTAATTGTGCTTTTATGGCCTGCTCTCTGGAGTACTGCTGTAGATGAGCCTCGCTGGACAGCAACAATGCCAGCTGACTGCAGGCGACACTGGGCTTGGGTGAAGGGGCCGGACTGGACCTAGTCCTTACCATGTTGGCAACAGCCTTGAGTCGCTCAGTGCAGGACATGGATTCAGAGCTAGTGGGCTGGGCAGAACTTTGAGAAGAATGAGGAGAATCTGAGTTTCGTTTCTGGGTACTCTTCCGACAGTAAGGCACAGTGTTATGGTTCTGCTTGCTTTTCCTCATGAGGCTTTTTAGGCGGCCTGATGCTGTGCCGTAACTCTGGTAGGTTTCCTTATCAGCAGGAGCACTTTCACTGCTGTCCCTGTCGAGCGGTTTGTGGCTTTGAGAAATGTGCTGTGACAAGGCGACACTCTGCAGCCGAGAGCTGAAGGATTGCAGCAGTGAAGCCAGCAAGGTGCTCTCCCCCTGCTCAGAGCCATCCAGGCCTCCTTTGAAGTGCTCCTTTCTCTGTCCGTTCAATTCTGCTGCAGTGTCTGTTTGTTTCTGGCTGTTATCTTCACTCCATGCTCCTGAGCGAAGCAGCCTGGCTTTTTTAAGGTGCTGTGAGGCCACACTAGATGGACTTCCCTTGTCTTGCGAGGGGGAGCCATGGTTAGGTAGCTGAAACACCCTAGTCACCCTGTTAGCATTGTCTTCATTGTTTTGGACAGGTTCTGACCTCTGTGTAGCAGTGGCAGCAGGTCCAGTGTTGACCGGATGCATTAGCAAACCTTCCAGATATGTTAAAGCAGCAGAATCCTGGTGAGTTTCAGGGCCAGACTCCACCCCATGAGTCATGTTCAACAGTAGGATGCCCTGATGTGATGTCTTACAACTAATGAAAATGTCTTAGTAAGATCTGTGCCATAAATGATGAGAGTACAGAACTCCAACCTTGCTTTGGATTTTGTTCCTTTTCAGTCAAAGAGTTTTACATACAGGACCAGCGGGCATTTGTAATGTCAAGCACGAAAACCCAGCTGACATCGTTGTGGATTCTATGAGTAAATCCACACGCCACACGGTTTTAAGCACAACCAGAGGAATGAGGAGGTTTCTCTGTCCTGATGAACCATAAGCTCTATATTTGGGAGATCCTTAGAGATGAACCAAAGGCTCAGCGTTTCCTCTGCGCTCTTCTGATCTCAGACGTGGCCACACGGGAACCTACAGCACAAGAAAAGAAAACGCTACATGAGTGACAGGCATCAACATCCCAGCATCATCAAAATAACCACTGTAACTTTCTTTGAGGTCTCTGTCAAAACCAATTATCACAGAAGAACTAATTAAATTCAAGCAAAAAAAGAAAACTTCAGAGTAAACATAAAACTTGTGTTTGACTAACTCTTTATAGCAACTGTCAATCAAAGTGCTCTGCCTCCCAACCTTTTTTATCAGATCCTTTTCAAGACCTCACAATGATTGTTCTCATATGTATAGAAGGCCTTTTTATGCCCATTACTTGGTGAGCATCGCTAGGAGTTATCATTTTACAGATTAAGGAGAGTAAATCAACGTCTTAGGGTTTTTTGTTGTTGTTTTAATTACAGACAATGTTTTCTTAAAGGATAGATAGACATTTGCTTAAATTTTGTTAGTAAGATGGACAACTTGCCTGCTGTACTTCACAATTTCCACTTACATCACTAAAGTCACTCACAAACTTCACTTGAAACATTTTAAACTGCTCCCTTTCACATGTGTGCAAGCTATTATGACACAACTACAACACTAAAAGCTATTGTCAAAATTAAGTAAAGTACATTTTTCTCATCTTTCTCAGATATGACAGATATGTCTCAGATATGTCTCCCTGGCATAACAGGATTAAAGAAGTGAATACCCATTCAAAAACAGCTGTCAGCAGCCCTTCACGCTCAGGCCAGTAGTGGCTCAGTGGGGCTGGCAGGTGGAGAGAGGCACACATGGCACACCTGTCAGACCGCTCCTCCACAGAGCCTCGGCATCAGATAACATGACAGCACCGCTGGCTGCTGGCTCGACGGGTCTGAACCCTGTCAGAAATGCTTCCATAAACACTACTGACTTCCCACTGTCAGGGCCACCACCACAAAGGTTAATTAATACAGGATTCCAGCTCCCTTAAAGCAGTGCTCAGCTGCCAGAGAACATCTTACCCTCCATGTCCTTCCCCTTAAGCAACGGGGCAACATGTTACAGCGGTTTGCAGAGGAGTTAATCTCGACCTTGAGCTGGGGATGCTGTTACAGCAATTCAACAGCACGCTCACGCCTGGAATATCCTGAATGTGCCGTAGTAACTTAAGATCCTCAAGATGACGTGACAGGAAAGTCCTCCGAGAATCAGCACAAGGTCACACGCATTTAAATTTGATGCAAACTGCATTAAGTTGCAAAGGTCGGGTGCAACAGGTTACAACTGCAAGGGCGGCAAATAGGAAAACTAATTCATTAACCAATTCAGTCTCAGTTACAGGATCAACATGGGCCACTGGCCTAAATTTAACAACAAAGAGGGCAACCTGCTAGAATGGGGCCATCTGACGTCTCACGCTAATCTTAATGTGGCAGATTAAGATTAATTTCCCGCCAAAGGAGGTGCTGCCACCCTTCAAATAAAAGTTCAAACTTAGGTCAGGTGGAGAAAGAAGATAAACAGACAGGCTGAAAAACTGGACCATAAGAACAATGAAGTAAACACATCATTCAAGACGAATCAATAGTGGGGTACAATCAGATCATGCCAGATTAGATCTTGTCCATGAAAACAAAAGGAAACCATGAAGGGATAGCTCAGCCAAAAATGAAAACGACATGAGAATTATTACAACAAGTAAGACTTGTATTTCTTAAGATCTTATTCGGAGAGGAAGCAGGCAAGCAAAGGACATGTAATACTGGTCTAAAGGTGCAATCTCACAGCATTCCCTCCATTCACCTTTCCAACAAATGACCCACAAGAAATACAAAATATGTTTCCTCTCTCCTTTCTCCCTCCATCCCAATCCCTCCAGCGGTCTGCAAGTGATTATCCATTATCTCTGACAATGTCAAACATTCACACCCAACAGCATTTTAAGTGATTTCACTAGCCAGTGGTGAAAGGAACAGCAGCAGACAGGAAGCTTTATCATGGCAGGGCGTCTTTCTTTGCTCTCCCAGACACCAAGAGCAGGAAGGTCAAACCATCATCAGTGGCTGAGAGGCAATTTCCCTTGAGGAGCTGGACAAAAATAAAAAGATTTTAACTGCGTACGCCGGACTTCTTGACGCAAATGTCAGGGATTTGATATCTAACGCCAATCTGGCGATCCTCGCATGTAGGGTTACAAAATTAATTGGAATTCAACCCGTCCCACAAAGTACCCCAAAAAAAAAAAAAAAAAGGTTAATGAATGATCCCCATTATAAAGGAACCATAATCCATTTGCACCATTTAAAATGCATGATTAAAAATAGGGTGAGCCTCAGGAAATGTGCTGCGAGTCAAGGTCAAGTACATCTGAGTCTCGGTGCACGCAACAGCTGGAGTCCATGCAAAGCGCTCCATGTTAATAAAAAGTGACAACCCAGTCCTTGCTGCGCGTATCACTAATATCTGACACCAGACTGGCAGACGCTTCCCCGGCGTTAAAGGTAAGCCAAGGTTAAAGAAATTTTAAAGGAAAGCGAGCCGTGTGAATCGCTTTCCATCAAGTTATCGCAGGCAGCTGGTGTTCACTCAGATACGCCGGACAAAGTTTGTAAATCCAATATGGCTCAGGAAAATTAAATAAGAAGAGTGACGTGCTACCTCAGAAAACACGACTGTAACGTCCACATCAGTGAACTTTTGCTCTTTTAAAGTAAAATGCAGTGCAAATAAGCAGCCCCATGGAACTCTGTAAACGGAGTCTGCTATAAATCTGAAACCAAGTCAATCGGAACAAACAAACTGGCTAAGAAACAAAACAATACTGCCCTTTGACAGCCAACATAGGCTATTACCAGATAGTAAACACTACAAAAAAACTTGCTCTTTCCTTAAAATAAAAAAAATAAATAAAAAATTAAGAAATTAAAAACACACACAAAAACAGAGTTTGTGAAAAAAAAGAGGCTATAAATAAAAATGAATAAATAGAATGGTACATTAATACAATAAAATAATTAAAATTCTATTCTAAATTTTACACTGAATTACCTGTGCCATTAATTTCATAAAATATAATTGCATAAGGTTACTATTTCCTACAGCTCATTATCTCCAGCGCTTTCCTATTTATAAACTTCAGCGTACGGCTAGAAATCCCATTCAAAACAGAGATTCTATTAATTTTCTTAATCGATTAAGTGCACTTAACCAATGAAAAGACAAAGCACCTGGGTTCCTCCTCTTGGCACATCATTCCAAAAAGTTGGCAGAACTTGCCAACAAAATGCCACCCGAGTACAATTACAGCATCTCATTCACTCTCCACTCTTATCACTGGGGCTGTAGAGCGCACACACACTCCGGCTACTCACAAAAAACACTAACTCCACTTGCCAACTCACCCTCTGTCTCCTTAAATCACAACACAGGCTGTTCCAAATCGATCTTACCCTGCTCCTACTACTACTACTACTACACCACAGATCCTGCTACACCTCTAAGCTTTCAATTGAATTGGCCGTTCCCACAAGAAGATAAATTGGTATTTGAATTGCAAATGATAGGAAGTGGAATTTACAGAATTGCAATTCAAAGATATGTAACAGCTCATGTCACGAAATGAAGGAAATTAAGTGTTCTTCCATTTTGATTTAGTTTTTTGAAATGATTTTTGTTTCAATTCTACTATTCAAATTCAATCTTTAGTGCTAGTTCAAATTCAGATTTTAGTCCTAGTTGGAATACCGTTTTGAATGACATGCAACTGCGGTGAGGTTCATTCTTCAGCACTTCACAAGTGTTTAGCACAGATATGAATTCCCATGCTACTGCAGTCTTACTCCAAAAGGTCACCTAGACGGATGATTCAATTTAAAGCACACACAAATGCACAAACGATCCATTCCGCTCCAAGAAAACACCTTTAACAACTGCTAGAAATCTCCACTTCAAGAAAGCCCTCAGGACTACAGCAGCAATCTTCACACTTGCTGGAACTACGTAAGACAACAATGTGCCGACTATAAGCTGTGTTTAATGACGGTTAATGAGAGCGGCCGCCGTTACGAAGGCGACGGGAGCTCAGACAGAACGGGCGTCTTCACTGCAGATCTCAGGAGGCTCAGACAGGTGAAGTGTGGTAATCAATTTGCTCTACCGGCAGGACTCCTCAGCAGAATACTAATGAATCTCTCTCTCACACACACACACATGCACACACACACACACACACACACACACAAATAATCTGCTCTCACACATTCACTCAAACACACATTTCAACTCTTTCCATGGCTGGAGGGAATGAGAAAACAGCTGGGCTGATCACTGCTGCCCTCAAGGCTGTGTGGGTACAGATTACATGGTCGTTCCACTCGACACTTTCAAAACAGCTACGGGGGAAACGAGGTGAAAGTCAAACCTGGAGTACAACCCCAGCTGCACGGCTCCGTTTGAACACAAACACATGCACACAGACGCATTTACAGCCAGGAATATACAAAACAGAAACCAAACACGCACCTGCAGCCGCCACACACAGGTACAGATGTGCCTGAGGTAAGAAACACATAAGCAGTCACCCATATAAACACTCAAGGGGGGAAAAACTATTTATCATCATTTAGGGACGGAGATACATTTTTAAACCACACCTTGCAGACTCACTTTCTATCTGCACACAAAATTTTTGATAAATGACAAATTCATTCCCATCATCATTTCCTGTCCCCTTTTCACAATCAAAGCAATAAAAATATTTAAAAAGAAATGCTGATGTAAATGTAGGCCCTTTGGAAAACAATTATGTAATCCTGACTAGGGGTGGGCGATATGGAAAAAATATCATATCACAATTTTTTCTGGGGAAGAAAAAAATCACGATTGATGATTTTTATCCCGATTCTTTTTCAAGTTGTAATTTTGCAAATTACAAGAGGCAGGGGTGGGAGATAAGGCAAAAATATCATATTATGTTAGTTTTTATGATTCTTTATCAATGATTTTACTATTTTGCAAGTTGTCTGAGCAGTACAGACAAACTAATTTGCCTTTTATATATAATATATAATATATTTGAACAGAAAATAGTGAGCATAAGATAGGCTTCTTTAAAAAAATATATAATTTTTTATACTTAGGTTTTTATTTATCTATTTCTATTTAACAGACAATGAAAAATCATCAGGGCACAACAGGAAAGCGAGGGTGGGATCAGAAAAATGATCTGAGATTGAAAAATGACACGAGGTTCACATGCGCCTCAACTGCTAGGCCACATCTCTTTTGATATGACAATAAAAACAATGAACGAAAACGACTGGCAGAAGTAGAAACAAGATGTGAAATGTTGACTTGATGTGTTGAGTGGAATCCAAAAATCACTTCGCCAAACAAGCCGCAGGGCTCAGTGTGAGAGAGTAAGTAACTAACAGCTAGACCACGGCTAGCCACTGTGCTGATAGTCCCCTCCGCCCTGTGGTCAACAGGGCAGCGGGACAGTAAACCCAACAGCACATTTTACATCAGCAGGAATAATTCACTTTTTACACATCCAGTATCATTAATAGCCTCTAACAAGAGGACACAACCTCACCTTGGCAGTTTCACACACAGCTGGAGAGTAGAAAGAGAAGCAGCACAGGAACACACAGAAAGCCGAACTGATGTGTGAAGACAGCCAGGAGCTAGAAAACTAGAGTGAAAACCTCAAAACGAATGAAGAGGGGAAAAAAAGGATGCCGCAGTGCTGCTGATGTCTGTGCCCTTGACACACTGACACTGTCATGTGACACTCTGTCATCCGCCACCTGGCAGAACCCCACCCTCTCACTTCCTCCTCCTGGTAACCCAACAGCACTGAACTACATCACACTACCCCCTACACCAGTGGAAGGTAGAGAGGGTCACCATGTCCTCATCTGTAATCCTCTGCCATTCTTCAGCAGCCCGGCTGGAGGAGGCGGCACCTGCCACAAGGGGAGAATGCCCAATTAGGCAGCTGTCACGCAAGGCAGAGGCTCCAAACTCATCCCTGTCGAACTGGAGAGCAGCTGTGGGTGCCAATTACAGCGAAACATTAACCGCTTCGGTTCCAGGAAAAAGCAAGAGCCTGGGCAACACATGATGTTTGACAAGTCCAGGTTTCTAGCTTGCAAGCAATGGAACCTGGTTACCAGCATGCCACGTTCATCCCACACCAGACACCAACACACCAAGATCTACTCTAAAAATACCCAACATGGTGAACCAAGCTGATTTAACAATATATCAATACAAAGCAGGGATACTCTAAAAGAGTATTTAGCATAATTAAAATTCAAATCAGGACATTTACCATGAAAATACAATCAGTGCTTCAATATTATTCTTTTTTTATCAATATATCAGTTAATATAAATATTAACATTGACTTATTTGCCCATTCATATAATTTCTTCAGTTAAAGGTGGATCATCTAAATGAGTTGAAAATACAAAAGTACAGTCTAAAGGCTATTCTGCATAAAACTATAAAAAAATTCTCAAGAAAGAAATTGTGTTGAATAATGCATTTTTTTAATTATAATTTTTTAATAATAAAATATGTCTATATTAGTGATATCGTATGATTAATCACATCCAAAATCAAAAGTTGGTGATTACAATAATATGTGTGTGTACTGTGTGTATTTATTTTGTATATATAAATGCACAAATATGCATGTATTTATTTAATAAAAAATATGTTATGTTTCTATATTAAATATATTTTTACACATTATAAATTATATGAATATAAATATAAACATCTAAATACATGTAAATATGAAAAATAAAATACTTAATGTATTTATTTGTACATAAATTTGCACACACGTAAACAAAAACTTTATATGGGATATGATTAATTTTTATATGTTTTATAATTAATATGTATATGTATATATACATTTTTGTTACATGTTACATTAAAGATTTAAAAATAGTTTGTGTGTGTATATATATATATAGATTTATAATGATATAGATTTCCAATCAGTCCCTATAAAATACTTATTCATTTTCATATTCATTTAATTTCCTCAATTAATGAAGAATCAGAAATAGTGACAAGAAATGTTCAATGAAAGCACAGATTCACTTCCACACACATGCTAGGGTTTCGATCGTGATCCAATTATGATACTGTTAAGCACTGTGATTTGAATCATGACTTTTGTATCATAATACATAAATCATGAGGTAGTTTGTGGTACCTAACACTACTGTGAAAGACTGGAGGGCCAAATCATCTTTTCACTTCCTCTCTAACCTTTTTCTGGCAAAAGAGCGACAGTAATGTAACATTTCCATGTTTAAATCAGATCTTCACAGGCCTGGGGCCTCCATAATCTCCCTACTGTTAATTAAATGACGAGGGAGCGTAGGCGAGCCGAGAGGAGAGAGGGACAAAGCTGCTGGGTCTCCTGCCACAGCAAGACTCGTTAATATTAAAGATTTATGCTCTTCCCCCGCCATCGCTACAGACCTTCCTGTGCTATGCTTGTCTGTTTGGGTATGTGTGTTTTTAGGACAATGCATTGCAATGCAAACGAGACGATCGCTTCGGTCTCAGCGGTGTGTCAGGGAGCATGGAAATTGCTGACAAATTTGTTGCGATTGTATAATTTATCATCTCAGAACACTTCTGTTTTGAGTAAGACGGAAACTAATCTGCAACTGCGAAATGAAATGAGTTGGACGCCAGCCGGTGGAAGATTTACGACAGAGCGAATCCGGAATCGTGACAGTGGTTATTGATCATTTAGTCTCCATGGTTTCTCTGTTTAATCGAAAAGTCGCAAAACTGTGATAACGGACGCCCGAGGGACAGATTAGATTAGCACAGATACCTCACGCATACGACTGCTGCTTTTTCATAGGCTCTTTTTTGACGCCAACATCGGGTCAGTTGGGTTCATTCTAGAATTAAGAGGTTAGCTGTACTGTACAGTTAAGAAAAACTGTACTCTGACTTACTCAAAACATGACTTTCTGTCTTCAGTTTAACACCATTTGGTAAATTTGAAATTATTATTTACTATATTAATAATATGAAATTATTATTTATTATATTCTGATATTAAAATGATATACTGATACTAAAATCAGGGAACTTTAAATAGGACAAAATAGCATCCTAAAAGACACACAACTGGTTTACTGAGAATCACATCAAGTAGGCTGTTAACCTCCATGACTGCGATATTGAGCCAATTAATTGAACTTGAGGATCCTAACTGTCCATTAGTGATTCATTTATAGCAGTTCTGTAAATTGAACCAAATGATTCGTTGAATAGATAATGATCAAAGAACGATTCACTTATAAAAATGCCAAGTAAGGACAGAGGAAGTCCAGTTTTTCAAATTGTATTTTGTCTGTTTTTCACACAAAGTAATTGTTTTCTATTAGAACACTGAAATACAGTTCACAAGCTAAATTAATCACACTATTATTTAATTGATCTTTTTTTCTTCTTTTTTTCAGGTTGCATATGCATGTATTTATTTGATTAATTTATCTATTATTTATTTAAGTATGATATAAAATGTATACACATAAATGCTTTGATAAAATATATGCTGAATGTGTGCGCATTTATAAATACATAAATATACAGAATCGACACACATACATTATGTAAACAAACTTTTTGGGATTAACCTTGACAGCATTTATATATACATATATATTATATAGATAGATGGATAGATAAATAGATAGATAGAGACATTGAAACTCTCAACACTCTTTATTATTACTAAATAATTATTATAATATTTTCTAAAAGCACATATAAATACAAATAAACAAATATAGAAAAAGGAGACCAAATATGAACCAATCCTTTAAAAACCCTCTCTAACGACTAAGATTATTTCAATTCAAACTACTCAAACAAACAGCTGTGCGACGTGAGACGGGAATTTTACACTAAGCTTATGTGTGACCGCAGGGCACTAGGGCAGTGAGACTGCAGACTTAACGGAGGTTTAACCGTTAATCGTTGCAAATAAAAGCGGATGCACAAGTTAAAAGCGCCAGAGGAAGCGGTTAGCAAGCCCTTTACGTGGCTATGTTACATCTCACGCCATTTCAGCCCAATTTTAAACCGCACACACCCTCTTTCCTGGCTGCACCAGAATATGTGGCACTACAGAGTCGTTTCAAAGCGTCTGAAGATAATCGAAGACAGCCCTTGACTGGCGCCTCAACGCAGCCACAATGTCCGCGGTCGCAGGAAGACATGGAAGGGTTAACCAGGGTGAGGTGGGGGTAAATGTAGGATTTTACAGTGCCCCCAATTCCCCCCGCTCCCCCCTCTTCCTGTTGTTGCAGAGAGTCACAGGGTGAGCGCATGTGACCTTGAGATGCATCGCTGGCACAGTCAGGGCTGCCTTGCCTGCAGGCGTCCTTGAACTGGATCTGCAAGACAAAAACCTTCACACTGGCAGATAGACATCTCAAACCACCCCCCCCACCCCAAACATTTCTCTCTCTCTCTCTTTTCAATCTGCGTGCCTGTTATCTCCTCCCCAGCGGGGGAGACTTATCTGAACGCTGGATCTTTAACCTTAACACTGAACTCAGACAGAGGCAGAATTTCAAAATGTCTCACTGGTGTATTTTTAACCTTCATCCACAGATTGTTTGTCTCCGTTTCAGGGGATTAGATGACTCTTCACTGCATCGGAGACACCAGCCAGGGCGACTTGGAATACAAGGGGGGATTTTTTTGCAGAAGAACTACATGACGTTCCCAGCAGCCCCCTAAACAAACTCGGAGATGACATCCATCTCAGCGAATAGCAGGACGAACTAGTTTGGGTTTTTTATCATCTTGTGTTCTGCATGAATGAATAAGTAAGAAAAAACTCTGTCCTAGCATGCTTATTCCCCAAAAGGCATCTTACAGGAAGATTCTGGGTTCATTACAGGTTAAACTCATTTGACAGCATTTTTGGTATAACCACAAAATAATTTTAACTCATTACTTGCTTTATTTGAAGAAAAGCAAGAGCTACAGTGAGGCACTTATAAAGGAAGTGCATGGGGCTTAACTTGAAAAGCAGGAGCATTAATATTATAAATTATACTGATATTTAAGCACTTACAGTAATTCTTCTATAAAATATTTTTTTTGAGCTGTAAACTGAAATAAAATAAGCTTACTATAAAAGTTAGGCACTATTATTATTAAAACTAGGGGTGTCAAAATGAATAGTTTCTACGATGCATCAAGATGCAGTCTAGGACATTTCTGTATCGGTTCAGAAATAGACCATAACCGATTATAACATACTGACGCTTTTCTGATGTCAATGTGCTTTGTTGCAGTACTACACAATGGCTGAGAGAGGTGGATCTCGAGTGCGAGTAATTAAAAATGCTCCAACTACTCCAAAAGCCCACATCTGGGCACATTTCGGCTTTTATGAACATAGCTACTTTCTCAGGTTGTCGAGGAATGGCAGGTATCAGATAAAGATGTAGTGCTTGTGACAAATAATGCGTCGAACATGACCGCTGCAGCTCAATTCGGACCATTCCCTTATGTTAAATGCTTCGCCCATACAGTGAATCTGGCACCGCAGTGTGCGCTTAAAGTGGTCGCGCTCTCCCGGCCAAAATCCACCGAATATCAACATTCTTCCATCACAGCGGGCCACTGTACGAAAGTCAAACAGCAGTGTCTTGGCCATGAGACCAGTGTAGGTTCACACCTCTAATAAACACAGAGATAATATAAATTAAAACTAAAAATAAATATGAAAAATAATAAAAATAAAAAATACAAATCTTAGATGAAAATAACTAATGAAATTTCGAAATAGTATCTTAAACTAAATTAAATAAGCTTACTATAAGTTGAAGATAATTTTTTTAGGCCAATTAGGAATAATAATAAAAAAATGATAAAAATGACCCTAAAAAGGCTTTAAAACTGAAAATATGAAATATGGATAATTACTATAATTGTATAGAAATAGTACTATAATACAAGAAAATTGAACCGGGAATATTCCATTAAACGGCTAAACTAGTCCTCAGTTCAAATGCATGTTTTGTTGGTGAACGTCATGAATTTTTGGTCCAACAGCTAGATCTGCACCAAACTGTGTGTCATTTTACTCCTTGTCATAAAAGTGCAAAAAACTGTTTTAGACAATAATGCATCTCCAGCACCTTTCCGAAGAAGAGAAAAGCTGCAAAAAGAAAAATGACACATTGCAAGTGTTACATGAAGCGCCTTTTATCCTCATGCAAATGCAGTGCCCTTGGTTGCACAAGGTTCATCACTTTAAACAAATATTTGGACTGTCCTCTGTACATTGACACCGAGGTGGGGGAAGAGGGGAGAAATGTCATGTTTAAACACTAACCCTGCCTCGCAGCTAACAGGAACACAACGCGCACACATGCATCCCACTCGGGAACGTGCAGATCGTGTCCTTCGCGGGAGACTTTGCAGTGCCGTGCTGACTGACCTTTCCTGACTGTAACGTTATCGCATGTCATATGTGATCCTGCTGGAAACCATCTGCCATGGACTCCTCTGGCAGCACGCAGGAGCCCGAGACGTCACCGCTTTCCTCACCTTCGCTGGAATTCATCAGATTACCGCGGGAACACCCACCTGGCCCTGTTTGGGACACGATCCCTACGCAACACAATATGCTCAATTAGACCAAAGGTCATTCATGCCAATGCATCAGTCCATGGGTTATTAGATCAGACTCGAACTAGGCAAGTGAGCAGGGAAGCAGTCATAAGAGATGTTAGTGATTATGTCATGGTTTTACAGCACTGTCGTGAAGTTGACCAACATGATAAAAAGACACCATATGGGTGTCTCTAGTGTAGCTATGTTTCAATTCACCTATTTTTTATGCATGTTTTAGAATATTGCATTAAAAAAAAACACTGGGAGGACAGGTATCCTCCAATAAGCAAAAAAAAAACCTAAATACTAAACTCAAATAAATTCCTCCACGCACATCGAAAAAGTCTTTCCATAGCACCTGAAATACTGTTACGGTCAATCTGAAATGCTTGAGCAAAGTCTGTCGTCAAAGTATTTCTGTATAATTACTGTCTTACATGACCACATTCCCAGGCATCAAGCAGGCATTCAACTCTGAAAGAAATGACTGTATTTATTGTGTTTCCTCACCTCGCTCCGAGGCACAAGTCATTTATCATATATGAAAGTTATTACATTCAGTAGCTTCTCCTAAGTTTCTTCTTGATATTAGAGCCAGTTTACCAGGAAGTGACGATTTTGTTCTCTTTGACTCTTTGAATAAAAATATTTAATGTGATATTCCAGTTTTACAATTAGGTTAAGTTTTAATCTTTGGATGGAAACATAGCTAATGAAAGAAAAAAAAGAAAAACACAAAAAAAAAACCTTAACATCTAAAACCTTGTCTTTAAGACAGTTTTATAGATTTTTTTAAACACAAATTAAACAACTTTGATGAAAGCAAATATTAATAAATAAACACTTTATTAAAATACTCCTTATGTACGTGTTCTGTGTGGCTCGATTGTTTTTTTGAACCCAAGTAATGAAAGTCATTAGCAGCTAATTAAGTTCATTTATGCAGAGTTCAGCTGATTAATATTAATACAATGATTAATGATTATGATATAGTGATTAACATAAAGTAAACAGATAACATCATGAAAAAATATTAAATGTTATATTAAAAAGGCATTTTGGTCCCATTACAAGGACAGTTGTAAACATTTAGTTTGAACACTCAAATTTCACAAATAATTACAAACAAATGTCAAGTAAACATTTTTAACATATAGAAAGAATGAAAACGTTTTTGTTCTTGTAAAGCATAGTCTAATAAAATGTTTTATTTATAACTTTAAAAACAAATTAATATTTTTTTACAATGAGCTCTATTAAAAGGAACACGCCATTATTAAGATCACCATCATTGCTTTAATAGTTTAATAATACTGAATATATTCTTTTCTTACAGCTGTTAACAAATAATATGCATCTAAAGCAAAAGTGACACTAAAGCATTATAATAAATTGAATTTGG
>JAUCMT010000061.1:711827-745326 GCA_032357475.1 Enteromius thamalakanensis
AATTTATTTATTTATCTTTTGAGCAGCTAATAATACCTGTCTTCAGATAGATATCAGATGCTATTGATGAATTTATGTTCAATCACAAACAAATTCAGTTCAATGCAGTGTTAGAATTGCATCTTTATCAAACAATAAAACCTATCATTCAAAATGAAGCAGATGTTGTCGATGTCAGTTTTGGTTTTTGTTAAACATTCCTCACAAAGTTGAAAGACAAGAGTCCATTCTGGAGTAATGTGTCATCACACATGAATTAACACTGAAGTTTGTCACGATTGCCACGTTTTTACAGTCGCAACTTCCAGCACAGGCCGACCTGCTTTCCATTACTCACAGTCATGATAAGAGCCGTGGCAACCGGACACAACTCAAAATCTCAAATACTCAAACTCTGGGTCGGGTCAAAGTCTCCCTGTGCCTGAAAGATGCAAATAGCTCTCCCAAATCAAATATTGAACTGTGCAATCTAAACGGTCATTATTCAAAATGAAACACTTTTTGGTGTCCAAAGTCCTGTCTCCTGCTCTGTGTCTTTCTCTCAGTAGGCTGAATGATCCGTTGACCTTTTACGTTCTACAAAAACAACAATCAGTCATAAAAGGCCACGCCCACTGGGATCTGTGTCCAACAGCGTGGTAACGATGCAGTGATTCTCCCATGACTCCTGGCTTTCACTAGTATGGCGATACTGATGTCATCTTAATTACCCTGAGCCATGGAAAAAAAACCTTGACTCGAGCTGTGCCCGTCACCTCGTAAATTCAGCAACTTTGAGGAAAAGCTTAAGTAGACCAGTGAGCGAATCAGTTCATGATCTCATATCAGTCTGAGAGAGGCACTGTATTAAGCATGCATTAATCTGGGCTGAAGCTTTCTTTACAGATTTTATAGGTTGCATGAAGTCCATACATTATAAAACTACAACAAAATATCACAATCATATAAAGTATCACCCAAGATTCGAATGCAAGATATTTGTATACAAATATATATATATATATATATATATTCATACAAAAAAAAGAAAACATTTTTAATAAATACATTAAGATTCTAACAATAAAATAATAAAAGTAAAAAATAAAAAATATTAATTAAATGACTGTTTAATAATGACAAATAATAAATCAAATAAATCTGAATACAGTAACTGAAACGATAAAGTATTTAATAGGCCAATATTTGAGACTTGTAAACAAAAAAAAGAATACAAATAAGCATACATAAATCAAATTATATACCTATAGAGATCAACTCTTAAATTTAGCTGTGATGTACAGTATGCATAGCCATTGTTTCTGAACTGTAACTGATACCATATTGTATTTTCTCAGCTTGTGTCCCAGTGGAGGGAATGGGTGTGAAGGCCCTAAGAGACCTCAGACCTCCATAGACCGTTTTGGGTGTATAATACGTGCTTCATTTGTAGCTTTCCCTACTGTTTGACAAGCCGTTCACAAGACACATCCCCTGCCGTTGACCCACTTCTGTGTGGCTGCGTCTGGCGACAGCCCCTGCACCCCATCTGACTGACTGCAGCACCGCAACCCTCGGCCTCCCTGAACTGTGAGAAAAATAGGTCACCATGGCCCACTTTTCTTTCTTTTTTTCCTCTCAAAGAGACTGTATGAAGACTGCTGCAGAGTCTGATCAAGCAGCTCAGAAAACACTAACGCAGGAGAGTCTACGGTAGGTTCATTAACCCCAGTATCCAGAGAGCACGTGCTCCTCACATCAGTGACGTGCGAGGGTCTTATCAGACGGCGGGAACACTTTCAGCACATGCCTTCATTGAACACCTTCATTGCCTGAATCACACACATCACGTACACAATTTATGATTGTGGACCTTTATAAAACGACCTTATCAGTGAAAGTAAGACTGCAACATGTCAACAACTCAAAATTTGAACACTGGTATCAGCTAAGGTATTTTAACAGACCAATTTTGTTTGATTTTTTACTTAGCCATATCTCACTGGATGTTGTATTGTGCTGCTGACAGTAAAAGTCTTATGCCACATTACTGTAACATTTTTTTTAAACAAACACATAGATATGAATAGATATCGATCAGGCTCACAGTGACAACAACTCAAGTACAAATGTGTTTGTCGCTGACAAAAACAAATGGTTTAACCGGTTCTATACTCAAACACCCTGGATACATCAAATACTGTAATCATATTTAATATGTGAAAAATTACTGAAAATCGCTCCAAACTTTCATCCCCATTAACAATTATCTGCTTTTTCTAATGATCCTAAATTTAGCTTTTTGATCTGTCACTACAAACAAGCACCTGAAAAGACAAATGTTGCAAATAAGAATGACTTTAGAATACAAATAAACACTTTATTAATGGGTAAGTAATGAATAAAAATTTACAGAATGACATAGCATCAGCACACATTCACATAAACAAATCTAAAGGGCAACAACAAGCAGCTGAGTCAAACTGATCATTGACCTTTATTAAACCTGTTTAAGTGTATTTAGGGCAAGCCATACCTTAATATAACCGACAAGGGCAGACCTGGACGGAGAGACAGGGGGCTTAAAGAAAAGATCTGCTCTATTTGAGCCGTCTGGCCTTTACGACTGAACCAGTCATGTAAACGTACTTACACAAGCAGAGCGACGGTACATGTAAACATCTACCACAGGTCAGCGGCCACAGGTGAACCAGTTACTACATGGCCCTCATCCAGTCTCAGGACAGACACACAAGCGTCCAGCATTAGCTCACTCAAATACTCAATTCTGGCTTCAGCTCAAGGTCCACTGGAGCAGAACTGATTTTGTTATAACCGGGTGAAAAATACCAACTCGCACCACAGCGGCTTTGTGAAAAAGGCAAACTTTGCAGATCCAAATGCGCTGGGAGTACACGAACACTATACCAGCTACAGAAGCAAAAATGCTGATAGAGTTGGAAAGTTCGGTTCATTTCTGGGAATCTTTCAGGCCATTTCTATCAATTTGCTAAAATGCAAAACACATAAAAATAAAGATAAAAATTTTTTTTAAAAAAACACACCACAAGGAATTCTATTAGTTTATAAAATACTTACAGAATATTTATTAGAAAATAAATCCAAATTGCAATTAAATTGAACATAAAACGTGATGTATAAAATTAATATGTAATAAGTACACCAAATAATAAATATATGTAGAATAAATAAATACATATAATGTATTTATAACATTTATTTGTTTGCATTATTAATAATTTAAAACAATTATTCCTTTGGTAATTAATTAGCTAATAAACTGATCGACTAGGAATAAATGTATTATTATTATTATAAAAATTTAAAAAACAACTAAACCATTTCAGAGCCAAATAGCTCACATAAATATCAACATTAAATATTTCTAACATCCAGATTTGGATTATGCAGCACGTTGCATAAACAAATTAATTATACCTAAGAATATTTCTTTCCAGCAGACCAGACAGTCGTTGTCCACTAAAATTTGTCACTTCTGTGTTATGCAAAATCAATCACTGAATCAATATTCATCATGCACAGAGGCGAAGCTGTTAATTCATAATGTGAATGAAAACCCACTCATGAACACCTCCAGTCAAGTGTGACACGTAAGCCCTTCACATGGTGTCACATGACCGAATCCTGTTTTAGAGAGTTACTTAAAAGCTTTCAGGTCATCTCAGTCAGGTCAAGGTCAGAGCGGAGCGTTAATGCCAGGAAAGCAGGCCCTGCCTCCATAAGCCCCAAGCGGTCCGCTAGGACACAAGGACGTCTGTCCAAGGGCATCTCCCAAACTACCCAAAGAGACGCGCTCAAACTCAGCTAATCAACGGCCCTCGGCTGATTGGGATGCGGAGAGCGTGAACGCAAACGCACGAGAATTGCATTTCACACAGAGAAGGTCTTAGTTCAACACAAAAATCCAACACTTTCCACTCGTGTCTACTTCTTGTGGCAGAAGTGCATACAAACAGCAGTCCATAATAATATATCCCAGCATGCCTCGCTGCGTGAAGCATTAGAGTGCTTTGAGAGCAGGGGCATGCGGTGAGAATCTTTCAGCGCTTTCACCGTTGGCTGTGCGTGAGGGACCGATAGCTACACCCCACATCTAGTGGCTGCTGAGGTGTCCCTTGTTGCCTGGCAACAGCTCAGCTCATTTTAACCCCTTTAAGTAAGTCTTAAGTGATTCAGCAGTCTGAGGCCAGTGACGGGTGGGCTGTTCCGAAAGTGACAGGACTTTATTACTTTCCGGGGGTTTTAGCGTGTAGCTCTGTGCTCAAAAACACAAGGCGGCGTAAATCTGCTCTACTGTGTTTGACCCCTGACCTCTGCCTGAAATGAGTCTTAGCAGAAACAGTCCGCATGACAAAGGCCCCATGACAACCACAGAAGCAGGAAGCTATTAGATCAAAGCTGCGAAAAGACCCGGTTTACATCTGGTATTAACATCCATCTCACGTGATCCCATCCCAATTGGTCGGCGCTTATAGCGGTCACTACTTGTGATCAGATTTTGTCGAGGGATATCAACATGTGATTTAAAGGGACAGTTCCACTTTTATTCACCTTCAGGTCGCTCCAAATCTGCATGATTTTCTTTCTTGACTGGTGACTGGACTCAGTTTACTTTAATTAGATTTTTTTTGTTCCCAGAGCTGAAAAAAGATTTATACAGGGTGAAACATATAATATTAAATTAATAAAAAATAATTAAAAAATAATTAATTAAATACATTTCATTACTTAACTTTGTTACATTATTTTATACTTATTATATTTTATATTTATTATATATACATACACACATATATATATATATATACATATATATATGTGTATATATATATATATATGTATGTATGTATGTATGTATGTATGTATGTATATATATAGGCATAATGTTCCAGTATTTTCCTGACCATCGTGGTACAGAACAACACTAAAAATATTACTAAAAACCCTTAACTGATGCCTTTGAAACCCTCGTTTACAAAACAAAGCTTATTAAAATGCTTCAACCTCAAGAACCAGTCTACATAACCCACATATCCATCTTTCATTCATAAATTCTAAAAACTCCTCTTTAGTTAATTACATAGGCCTGAGCGATCTGAAAGCTTTCAGATGAGAGAAATAATGAAGCGGGGATCATTCCTGTCGCCTGCTCTGTGAATGCGCTGATTGCAGATCATTCTGAGAGTGTTCATCTCTTCAGCTTTACTGCAGGGTTTGTGTCCTTCTCAGGGCTTTGAAGGTTTCTGAAAGGACGGGCCACTAATACGGTGTGAAGGACAGCTTGGCACGCTGCGGCCTTGGACTGCGAAATCTGCATGTATTCATCTCGTCTCATCTCATTCAAGCCTTACAACTCTAGAATCACTGGTGGTGCACTTAGCACAGCATATAACCTGCTTAAAATAAGACACCATTAGTAACGTTTCCCGGGAGCAGTAAAATCATCCTGAACCCAATTGCCAGGATTCCTTGACCTCCAGGTCCATCTCGTCTCATACAGAAATACAGCTGGCAGTTAGAGGTCAGTCGGGTAATTATATTAAATTAACTTGCATGTTATACAAGTTGTCGATATCATGTTTCTCAGGATCAGCGTTTGTCCGTTTTGGAGACTTAACATATTACTTACGTGCTTTTCATCCACAGTACTTTATAAATCAATCATGTTTAGCTGCTAAATATTAACAAGCCAGATCGAGATGGCATCTACAAACGTTAAAGAGTTTAGTAGTACTGCGTAAATTCACTGGCTGATAATCGAAGCCAAAATATGTAAACAAAAAGTGTGTAATTTGAATGGTCCAAAAATACATTGGCTGGTGAATTGGTTGGCTTGATGAGGTCACTCCTGCTGTTCTAATATGTGGTGATGCTCAATTTATCGGAGTTGCATCTCCCAGTAAACCTCCACCGCAAATTCAGCAAACTATAAATCGTTTACAGTAAATCAATCAGCAAAAATCAATCCATCGCTATAAATGAAAGCCCTGCCCCTGTCCCAAGGCTGAGGGGAGAAGAATCTGTTCCTTGCATTTCATACAGTCTCAGCGTTTCTATTCCCTGAGCCAGACAACCACCTCCATCACTTGTTTTGATAAACAAAACCTCTCGTATAAACAGCACAGCTTCCTGTTGATCTCCAGGCCACCTATTATCACTGATATACCCTGTATAAAACAAGATTCATTGCACAAGGAACAAACACGCAACCACTGTGTCCCTGAGCTGTCAACTGACCTGTTAATGAGTGTAAAGCGCCTGTGGCTTCTATGGATTTATGACACGTTACACCATGCAAGTTTATGTTGCACAAGCTAAAACCATGTGCTGTAGTACTACTGTAAAAAAGCTGTTTAATGATAAAGTAAAACATCATAAAAAAGTCTAAGCCCGAAGATGGTGAACAGACATCTCAATGTTCATTTTGATGTGTAGGATACTATTTTAAGATGACGATGACCCAGCAAGGTTTTAACCACTCTCAGCTCATTGTATTGACATCTCCTCTGAGAAATTAGGTCGCCATGTGTTCATTTTCATTTCTCTAGCAGGGATAACATCATTTCAAGTCAGTATCAATCTTAAAGAAGCCGGATAACAGGTCACATAGTGCTGTCAGCCTAACTCTATCCTGTCTTGTTGCAATGTCAGGAAAGTATTTGCAGACAAGAATCATTTTGCACCTGCATTGTAGATCGAACAGGCAAAACAAATACCTGACATGATATCAGACATATGATAGGAAAGCAAAAGTATTTGGATAAGAAAATAAATAATTTGTTTCTCACTCAACTTCTTTAAAAAACAAGCACATCTATGCTCTTTGCACAGATAGAGACTAGCACTTTTCAGTAACTGGTCTTTACCAAAGATAGCCACCTGAACCAACACTGAACCCGAACTATGATCTCTGGCCACCTTTAAACTGCAACCCTTGACCTCCTCGGCCCCATTTTTATTGACTGAAGCCACAGGAAACCTTATGAAAACTATAAACAATGCAGCAAAGTCCAAAATGTGTGTAAGGTAAAGGTAAGATCTTGTCCTGAAGGGACTAACTAACAGTATCAATTACTACTGATGACAGCTCTTAAGCATAACCCTATGGCAGGCACTAATAATGATTTATAAAACAAAATATATATATGCATTATCAGTGCAGGAAAAGTAAAGATGACTACATTTAACCACATTCAGGACTTCTTGCACTCCATTACATAATATTAATAATTATAAAGTATTATAAAATATATGGCTTGGAAACATATAGAGATATAACCAGTTCTCGTGTATGAATAATAAAACAGCAGATAAATGAAAAGGTAACATCGCACTGACTGTAACAGAGAAACAAAATGGAAACTAAATGACAGGAGCGACCATTGCGATTCACACAGCATGCGTTCTTGCGTTTTTGGTCTCGCTGTTACGTTTTAAAGATTGGGTGTCAAGTTAAAAACAGTTCAACTTTTAACTACGGCGAACTGTTTATGAACCAAAGAACGCGTCCCGTGTGAACGGCATCTCACATTCCGTTTTTTTCTCCCCTCAGCACCACCTAAGACCACAATAAACACTGAGCAAGCACCACAGTCGTATGCAGCGGAGTCTTTCCAGCTGCTGGGCGGGCATCGAGTGGTCTCGACACGTACCTGATTCCGTTATCCGAGCTTGGGCGCTTCCTGCGCGCAGACGTGCGCCGCGAGCCGCGCCAAATGGAAGTAGAGTCCAAAAAACTCGCCAGGCTTCAGCACCGACTGTCGGGTCTGAGCCTGAACTGTGTATTCTCGGAATCCCCAAGAACTCCGCAATGTTCACACTCCTCCTCCTTCTCTCTCTCTCTCTCTCTCTCTATTCCTCCCTGGCTGAGCGAGCGAGTGAGCGAGCGCAGCTTAAAGCTACAGGAGACGCTTTGTGTGTACGTGCGTGCGCGCGCACAGCCAGACGTGCGTCACATCACCTCACCACCTTTAATAATCTGGAGTAATCTGAGGAAACCAAAGACTTTATGGCTTTAGATATATTGTATATTATGAGCAAAAATTGATCAATATTTATATTATAACTTATTTGACAGAACAGAACAAAAACGTAGAACAAGTAGCCTAATCTCAACTGTTCCATTCAGTACAGTATTTAATTTTTTAATTTAGTAAAAATATTTATTATTTAGATGTTTTAGATTTAATTATGATTCAGCTTCAAGTTCCTGGATCCAGTAGACACACCGAATCAGCAATTTCAGTGCTATCTCACCAAGTTGACCTTTGAACTTAGAGGACCCTTCATCTTTGAACTATGACCTCACACGCTACATGAATGGAGATACAATATCCGCCCTTCATTCCTTCACCATCTCGAGCCGATGACCTGTGCTCCAAAGCTTTTCACAGAACCAAGGTTCACGTAACTTCAACCTTTGACCTCAGGACAGAGATACATGTGTGTTTAAGTATGTTTTTTTGTTCATTCATTCTATGCATTGGCCTCCATCCTCAACATATTCCCTATGGACTATGTCATCTGCAATTCTGCATGTTGATAATCATCTTTACAGCATCACAGGTATTTTACAGATGTTAGAGATTCTGGGAACATGTACTGGCAGGTTTTGCGTTCAGTGTAAACATACATGTATTAGGTCAAACAATCAATGTTTTCATCAGTTATTTACATGCATTCAAAACCTGTTTAAACATGTAACCCATAGGAAAGAAAAGTTACAAATGAGTTTTCTTTAGCTCGGTTATTTTTCGCTAACAGCAAAGAGAAGGGACAGAGACAGGATGGAGAGTTTTGCTTAAGTTGCACTGATGAAAAGACAAATCTGAAAAAAGAAAACTAAACTAAATATTCCAAACTTTGGCTGCTATTGATTTTTTTAAAAAATCCTTTTTAAAACCAAATTAAGCATAGATTTATACTATTTTTAACTGATTGTTGCAAACAAGTGTATCAGTCTGAATGAAGTAGCATATAATCCAGTCTTACTGTAGTAAATGAATTCTGTCATTAAAGTGGAGATTTGAAACTCAAGCAGGTTTATTCTCCGGTCCACAGGTCCAGCAGGTCGCTAAGGGCATTTGAACTCAAGACGCCTGACTGTCTCAAGGGGAAGAGACCGCTGTGTCAGAGGACATTAACCTTTGACCTCTGGCCCCATCCATGCATTAACCTCGGTGTATCTAGAGCCAAAGAAGAAGAGACAAAAGATATGACATTAGATAAGACGACATGGTAAAATAAGCATACTGGCAGCAAGACCTCACTGATCAAATGCATATTAGTACATCTTGGAATCAGACAAAGTTCTATAAACCTCGGAAGCATGACACGCCACAGGTGCAACTGATGAAGCAGTGTCATTCAGGCCTCTTGAACCTCAAATTACCTTTGTGTTTAGACACATAAGAGGGCACTCACTGTAAACACACACACTCAGGAGTGTATTTACTGTAGGTTGGAAGGTGCTTGCTGTAGCAGTTTGAAAGTCATCAGGTATAAATTTATTCTCAGATTTGTACAAAACTGTTTGTGCTAACCAAATTAAGTAGAAGAATTGTAAAAAGCAAGGTTAAGTAAACAAAAGTTAAGTTTCTCTCAGCTTTCATTACACCTATTTAAATAATATTCTGACTGATTCTTTACTCAATATAGTGTTATTTGTTAAATTATTTCGTTGGATTACAATGTTGCACTTTGAAACTCGCCTCCCCTCTTTTTTTTCACCTCATTACCTTTAGCTTTTACTTCAGGCCATCAATATTTAGAAAAGTTTTAGTTAAAAAAATCTCTCATCTAATATGTAAGTGATGATTTACAATTTAGATTTTTGTTTGATCATACTGGAAAAAATAAATAAATACAAGATAACATTTTAATTGTTACATGCAAAAGCATCTCAAAAATAAATATGAACTGGGATACGAATGCACTAAATAATAATAATAATTGAAATAAATATATATTAAATATATATTAAATATGTTAAATATATATATATGCCTATTGGTTATAGTTACACAAAAACGCAACAGAATCTGGCAAGAAAAAGCAGGATACAGAAATTAATATGAGATATGCATATGAGAACACAACACAGTCTGGCATTCTAGTTAAAAAAAAAACATAAAAAATAAAATAAATACAAGATTAAATTTGAATTGTTACATGCAAAAGCACTGGGATACAAATGCACTAAATAATAATGATAATTTAAAATATATATATATGTCTAGTGGTTATAGTTTCACAAAATGCAATACAATCTGGCATTATATAAAATAAATTCTAATAATAAAAAACAACATCAATCAGGCTTTTTTTTAAAGCCACCCCTTTAAACTGAGAGTAAATGACACAGGTGATCACCACAGCATCCAAAGTCATGACCTAGATAAAGATGTATTCATAAATAATCAGACAGGCGTGAAGGCATGAGATTTAATATTCTGTTTTTGCAGGGCTCCAAATATACATCTAAAAATAGCCCTCACAGGATTATATCTTGAACAGGAAGCTTTCAGAGCTCGGTGACTGATCATCACAGGTATTAAAGCGAGCGTTACACTCGCAGAGGTTCAAAGTCCGTCTGAGCACCCGTTAGCCTCTTGATATCTCCATGATGTGTGTCACAAAGAGGGGGGAGGTGATTTCATCCGATTTTTTAAGTCTTTTTTTTCCCTACCTTAGGCTCAAAGAATCCAAAGGCGCGAGACGAGAGTCTCTAGTGCATTCACGCCATAAAAATGGTTTCTGAAACGACGTTCCCTGCGTTAATCAAAAGTGATGAGTGATTTGAGCTTGTCGTTTCATGAATAAATAAGTTTAAAAGCTCCCCGGTGACTGACGGGGAAAAGAGTATTTACTCTAGATGTCCCTCTTTACATCTCCAGCATTTAACCTACATTCGCAGGCTCTCAAACACTTTGGCTGTCACTTCTGTGTCTTTGCTCAAATTTGAAATCTAGGTTGCCGCGGGTGCGCGTACGTGTGGGTAAGTGCGGCGAAATCTAGCAGAAGGACAAGTCCTGGCCTGTCACAGAGAGGTGGTTCGCGGTCTATCCTTCCTTGCGCTTTCTGAGCATGTCTTCTTGACCTACTTTGTGGTCTTTGGTTAATCCCTGGATACGAGAGAGAGAGAGAGAGAGAGTGAGTGAGTGAGTGGTCTGGGAGGGGCTGCTTTGCTTTTTTTTCTGCCTCATTTGACTATCAGATGGAAAGGACAGAGCCCCTTGTAAAAACATTTCCACGCAGCCGTGGGATTTGAATGTGCCATCACAGCACTCTCTGACGTTGTTATTCTTTGCCTCTCTGATCTTTTCCCTACTGCCATCCCGAAGATCTTTTTCTCGGAGGAGAAAGCATCTTAGTTGTTACTGACACCGAGACATGGTTCTCATCAGGTGACAAACAATCTCTGACATCTTTCTTGTCATGTCGCGTCTGGCCTTGTTCCTAACTTAACACGCCATTCTCTGGAGAAGCCACTTTTTTTTGTAGGGCAGGCTTTTGTATAAGAAGCACGCTTTTCCTTGTGGACTTTGTTGTGCATCGGAATCCTTCCAGATTGAGATAAACACATTCTAAAGAACAGTGTATCAGCTTTCTATGTGACACAGTTGGGTGAGATTTTATTACTGAGTGTTAAAAGGATCGAGTTATTGAACCTCTCTTGTTGTCCTGTTCCGTGTCAGATTGCTGATGTTGTGGCTGATAGGGATCTGTTTGTGTTTAGGACATGTGTTACAGACCTCAGCTTCACTGTGGATGAAACAGAAGGAAGGTTTCTACTTTTGAAGGAATAGTTCACCCTTAAATTTGACCTCAGTATTTACTCACTCTCAAGATGTTTATGATAGTTTGCAAGCCTGAAGTCATGTGATGGCTTTGACTGAACTTGGCCTGCAAGCCAGTATGGTGGCTTTTATTGCATCACATAAAATGCATTGTTTACATGATGAAACATTATTAGTTATTATATAATGATATTATCATTATTGATATGAAATATTATCAATAAATACTGTAAAGAAGGTTTTCTGAGCAGCATTATAATGTACAGTTGGAAGATTTGCTAAGTATTGCATTTAACAGTGTTCATGCAAAGTTAAAAATTCAATAATGATCCGCATCAATCTTTAATATAAGCCCATAAACAATATGTTGTTGATAAACTGTGGCGTCTCCATCCTTTTGTGTTCCGCAGACAAAATAACAGCATTCAGGTTTAGAACGACTAGCGGCGAGTACAAAATGACCAAACTTTCTTTTATTCCGTAAACACGTCTATGTTCTAAACCGAACTGAGGGAAATGAAATATGTCAACACATGTCCGGAATGATAAGTACATCCAAAGGTCACGTCCTAATGAAGTTCTGGAAGGTCAAAATCAGCCCATGACTTTAAAACAGCCCAATCTGCATTGTTTGCATGAGGCCCACCTGTGGGGGAAACTCAGCTGTCAGCGAGACCCCCCTCACCCAGTGAGCCGATCAGAGGACAAAGAGACAACTCCGCAAGGTTACGCTGCCTCACTCTCGCTCTAGACCGGCCGCTCAGGGGGGAGGAGGGGGGTGGAGGAGAGCGGCCATAGCCCCCCCCCGGGCACATTTCCTCTGTTCCCACGGGGGCATTGACATTCAATTGCCCCTGTTTGCTCATTATCAGAGCAGCATGGAACAGTCTGAGGCCGTTTTAACAGGCCGTATGTAGTAGAGATAAAATTCCCTGTTCAAGGGGGGAGACTGCAGTCCACAACAACCATCTCTCACTCTCTCTCTCTCTGTTTTTCACACATACTCACTTTGTCTTTCTCTCTTACACGCGTATATTGGAAACAAGCAATACAATCCAATAAAATCAGCTGGGCATTCACAATTCTGGGTATTTACAGAAAATATCAACCAAAAAGTATAATATAATTTAAAATCTAGTCAGGAACACTTTGCTGCAATATACTGTTATATATATATAATATCTTTAAAGAGCACAAACAGTGATGTCTAATTTACGAAAAAAATACACTTACAAAACAAATCTTTTGAATGAGTCAAACAGATTGGTTTGAACCTGATCTCCCTTGTGATTTAGCAGACTCAATAAGTGAATCATCTCACTCAAATGAGTCATTTGAGTAATTGATTCACTGATGATTCATCATCCAGAGTCATTACTCAAATGACTCCTTCACTTAACCACGAGTCATTTTTCAGCTGGGTTTGATTCAAAATGAACCACAAACCATCACAAGTTAATGACACAAGACTATTTAGACTGTTTAGCAGTATAGTCATAATAATAATAAAGTAGATAAAAGTCATTTAAAATCCTTTTAAAAATCTCAAATTCCATAAGCCAATCAATCAAAAGGATAGTTCAACCAAAAATGAAAATTCCGTAATTAATTCTTCGGAACACAAATTAAGATATTCTTAATGAAATTGTGAATTTTCTTTTTTGGGTGATTTCCCCCTTTTAATATATGTGGTCCACTTATGTTTGTTTGGGTAACATTCGATTCAAGTTTATTTTTATAGCACAATACATTGTTTCAAAGGAACCTTACAAAAATGCTTATTTTAGTGTCAGAGTAAGGAAGTATTATTATCAGCAGTTATGTAACACACAGCTATGAGATAGTATTCTATATGATTAGTTAATGTCATGTTTCAGTTAAGCGAACAGGATAATATCTAGAGGACAGCATATAGGGATAGCATCGCACTGACATGTTTTAACCATAATCATGTACAGCTTGCACTAAACGTAAATCAAAATAGGAGTGGAGCTCATGTGATGTGCCTTATGTCAGAGTCATTTAATAGGTGCAGTCTAGTTGTGTTGTGTCACACCACTGACTTGCAGCGTAGATACAGGGATACTAGTGCACTTGGACAGCACTGCAGTCCCAGACGTATTTCTGGTCCCTCTGAGACACTCACAGGCAGTCGTGTTGATTCACTCCAGGGAAATCTCAGCATACGGCACTGCAGATCAATGACTGCTGACTGCACTGCTACACAAGTACCATTTCCATGACTCTGTGATATCAATGACACATTGCTTTCGGTGTGAGTGTCCTCATATGCCCATAAGTTAAGCTCTAAGTTCTAGATTAGTGAAGTTGAAATATGAATATTCTAGGTTAGTGTTACAGAGTGAATATGAGATGCATTGAGCGGACAGGTACAAATGGAGTTTAAATGAGACACATCAACCTTGCGCTTTAGTCAATAGCAGCTGTGACCTTTCATAGTGTGAAAGCGATGCACTTTGGACCCCTCATTGCCCTACTGTTATCTGCATCCGGCAAACAAATTTGGCCTCTACTGTGTGGTTCGTGTTGGCAGTTTAAAAAAAAAAACCATCGTGTTACAAGTCATGCAAAGATTTAGCTATTAAAAAAAGACATTTTTGCTCCCCTATAATTTATGCTGCTAACAGATCAAATGTTGATGTAAGGATGACCTCTGCGCGGCCGTCTGTGATTAAACAGTTTCCAACTGCTGAGAGCAAATTATGGAGAGCAGAGAGATAAAATATTCAGTCTGACCTTCAGATGGCCCTGAAACACAATCTCCTCTGAATAATCTACGGGTCACTAACTTTGTCCTTCACACTGTGAAAATCTCACCCACCCCTCACTCACGTACTCCTCTATTACTGTCTCACTCCGTCTCTCTGTATTTATCTTCCTCCTTGGCCTTTAAAAGGAATAGTTCATCCAGGAAAACTATAAAACTATAAAAATGTTGTCATCATTTACTCACCCTCATGATATTCTTGCTTCTGTGAAACATGAGGAAAGTTTTTGAGGAATGTTAAGGCTGCTTGAATCCAGTGGAAGGATATTGTGACCTGGCTTCTCTAAACAAACACAGAAATGCATAATTAAAACCAAAATTAATTATTGATTTATTAATCTTTTGAATGAGGCTTTGTCAAGCCGATGTCAGACTAAGGTGTCTTAATTTGAATTTAAGATTTAATTTTAAGTCTACTTAATTTAAAATATCTAAGTTTGCATCCCATTTCCATCCTTAATTTAAATGCATATATTTAGAAATATATGCATATGGTTTTTATTATAAAGTAATACTAAATTTTAAAATCATAATGAATGAACTGAATGAATCAGATTTTTTCAAATCTATGTAAATATTAAAAAGAGAACCAGTTGAGATGAGCTGGCTCTATAGAATGAATTGGACGTGAACAAACCCCAGATCAAGGTCTATTGGTCAACTATCACTCAGTCAGACTTTATGAATTCAGTTCAGAATTCAGAAGAGTCTCCAAGTAATGCTTACGAAATGATTATTTACAATCTAAGCCATTACCAATGAAATCTTGATATCCTGGAATCATGCTTTGCTATATAATTAGAGAGAGCTGTTTTGAAACGATTCACTGATTAAATTGCTTATAAGAGAAGCATTTGATGTTCACCAATTCAGTAAAATCGACATTTTCCAGCACTATATGAGGCAGGTGCATTTAGGTAAGCACTTTTTTCTTGTTTCATGATATTTGTGCATTTACACATCTTCCCAGACGTCACAAGTACTGGATCCACAGTCATTACTGCAGACAGACTTGAAATCCCGCAGCATGCTGCCAGGTGTATGCAGCTTTTGATGCATGTAACAGCTACAAACTCTCCGCATCTGCTGGAAAATACTGATGTTTCAGCAGCTTTGAGACATCAGTTATGCAGTGTATGATTACAGAGTGGCACAAGGCCAGCGGAAATGCTGAGGCCGTCCTGACGCAGACGGGAACTACATGGTGACATTTGAGTCCATCTAATAAACACCTGTGAGGAACAGTATCATGAATTAGTCATTATCTTGGAGACCATGCACTGACTAAGTCATATGGATGTATTTGCCTTGACGTACCTAGTCCAAGGGTAAGTAAACATATTTAATCTTAAGTGAGTCTCAGTGCCATATGGAAGCCAGCGCCTGTTTTATCTAATCTTCAGACAAACCCCACCTGCTGGGGTTGGCTACGGTGATTCAATCATAGTAATACACTACACCTTAGTATTATCAAAACAAGGATGCATTAGGACCCACACAAACTACAAGCTAAAGGTGCTACTGCCAGACCCAGAAATCGTCTGAAAAGATTCAAAAACGCTAAAACTGAACTGTAGGGCAGTTGGCAAATGACGTATCGTCAAAAATAGTGGCTTGTTTCTTAAACACATAGTTAATGGTTTGTTCATTGCAAGAATTGGACCTTAAAAGTGTGACCAAATCTTCTATAAGCATGTGTCGGCCACTAAGCGTTTATGTCGACAATAAAGTAGGTCTAAACTTTAGGATTTAGGGCTGCATTTACACTGGCACAAAATTTATATGAATTTTCTATCATGTCAGTGAAAACCCTTAAAACGTAAAATACTTGAAGAACCTTCCAAGATTCTAAGTCAGTATTTTAATAATTTAGCAACACATTTGCATGTTCACAGTTCTATGATTTTGACAATAATTAATGGTAGTAATAGTACTATAAAAACCAATGCAAACGTTTTACTCTTGTAAACGTATTACAATTGCACTGCAAAATAAAAAAAATGAATTTTTGATAATTATGAAATGTCCTGCATACATCACTGTAGAAATAGCATATATAATAACCTTTAGATCTATACAAGTGGAGCTGGGGAAGGGGAAGGGTTTTAAATGCAAAGCAGCAAGCTCATTGGCTTTGTATGTAACACAAACCAATCAGCTTTTGCCAAGCCATTTGACACTGTAAAAATCATCAGTTACGTTAAGAATCCATCAGCCTATGCCAATTTAGAGTTTCATGAAAGTGCTAGGCATTTATATTTAGATGACCCTACTGATAAATAAATAAACCAAAAAGTTATTTACCACTCAGACATAACAATTGGCTAGCAAATGTGTTTTCTGTCCTGTGAGTATTATCTAGCACACATCAGCATGCACCACCAGTTTCATCTGCATTTATATTTATACTGATTCAAATAAATAAATACATCCAGATATAACAATTGGCAAGCCATGATAGTTAATGATTGGCCGTTAACACTAGCAAATGTGTTTTCTGTCCTAGTGTGAATTGCTGGCACGTTTTCCTCTCATTGGCTACGGCTGTTGATGTTTCCATTCTTAACGTAACCTTTAAAGCGTGCCGTTTGCCTCTCTTTTACCTCATGCATACGGGAATCATGTGTGATCTAGAGAGGCTCGCAGCTGTAGACTGATAACTGCGATGATCATAATTTGTTAGCACAGACATCGGTGCCAAGCCTCGCATCATCTCTGCCAAATTTGTGAAGTTAGTGTACACATCATAAACGCCCTGCATTATCAGATGCCACTAAATGTTTCACATCAAAGTCGTGTTTAAATAATTCATGAGGTGCTCATGTCTGAGAGGGGTGAAAGAAATCGAGCATACGTTCTGTGTCACGAACGTGATCGAAACTGGATCAGTGCTATGAACCCGGTCCAGCTGCAAAGAATTCACAGATTTGTTGCGCGTTCAGCGCAAAGCGAATAACCTTTGTGAATAATTTAGTTTATTGACCTCCGAAAGGTTGTTTCCTGCTGGTGGAGAGAGCGCCAGCTGGTTTGCAGGTGACACGTTCAAGGTCACACGTTCCCCCCGGTTCGTAATGCATTTGTCAGTTGCCGGGAATGAGGGTGGCAAATCGTTCACTTGATTAGCACGACCAATAAGTCCTGCCAAAGATAATAAAGCACACAGTGGCTTAAGGAGATGTGTCAAATACCCCCACTGTCTCGCTCTTTCACATTTGCTCTATTCTTGTTTTATTGTTCTGAGATGAAGGTTAAAATGTCTGCTGAACAAACAGAACGGGCCAGACCCCGGGCACAGGAGGCTGGCTGTGCTGGATCCAGGCAGTTCTCGGGCCTGACTCCATTTGGGAGTGTCAGAAGACTGACCGCGGGGCGCCACGGGCACTCTGTGCCTCTCAGAGGGGTGAAAGTGAGGCTAATTCCTGACCAAGCTGTCACACATAATCATCGAGGAAAGCTATGAGCCTTATTAGCACCAGTGTTTTGGCAGTATGAGGTGCGGCGATGAGAGAAAGGCTGGATGAATAATAGATGCATAAGGAAGAGAGAGATAGAGAGACAGAGTGCGGTGGGTTTTGCGATCTGGATACGAGCTCTGTATGACTGAGGTGTCATGGGAATGGTTCAGGCAAAAGGGAACATTCTGTCATCATTTACTCAGCTTCATGTCGCCCCAAACCTATATGACTTTCCTCCTCCTGGGTAACTCAAAAGGTGATTGTCAAAAATGATAAAAATGCACCAAAAAAGTGATCCAAATGATTCAAAGAACAAGAGAATTAAAAAAATAATAATGTTTGTTAAGTGTAATTTATTTATCTTTATTGCACCCCTTACATTTTTTTCTTTTTCGACAGTCTGTTATAGATGTATGTTACACAATTTTTAGATAACATCTGAATCAGTTCTTTTCAATGAATTGCTTGATTTACCTTAGTCTAGCTTCATTATGGGTCTGAAAGGTTTATTCAACAATCTGACCGATCTGATTCTCAAACTTGACTCAAAGATTCGGTCACAATGTGGTCACAGGCTCCAGGAGGGGAAAATTATTAGTGGATAATAACTTAAATTTCAAAATTTCAACTTGTTCATAAAAATGTCATATCACATATCACAGCTACATATTTTTATTACTAAATTTTATTATATTAAAAAAATAAATAAATAAAAATAAAAATATATATAATTTTATTTTATTATTATTAAACTTTTTTGTATTAAAAAAATGATTTTATATATATATATACACACAATTTTCATAATATTCTTCGACATTTGAGAAGCATTAGATGTTTTTCATTTTTAAAATATATAGATTATTTATTTATTTAAATAATCTCATTACATTACATTTTTAAGATGCTACACTAAATAAGTCAGCTATGTCACTGACTTTTTAAGTCCCACAGAAAAAATACCCATAATTTTGGAGAAAATTTGCATGTGAGTAAATGATGAATTTTCATTTTTCAGTGTACTATCCCTTTAAAACCAAAACACTTTATTGACTGCATTATATTAAACACACTGAGAATGGAAGATCATTGCAGTGCCTGAGTCTGCAAAATCTATCCTCTGCATGCAGAGGTCACAGCAAGGTCACATTTATCATGCAGTGTGACGAAAGGGATCTCACACACACACACACACACACGCATGCATTGAATCATTTGAGCCTTTGAGACAGAGAAATATACATTACGGTGATGACATCTTTTGAAACTTACTATTGATTTTATTTGCACCAAAGAAGGTTCCAGAAGCCGACAACAATGCAAAAAAAATGTTTTGTTCTTCACTCTTGTCTACTTCACAGACACAACCATTCTCATCTCAGCCTCATGAACTCGTACACAGAATCCTGATGGATCTCTTCAAGGGAAAATGATCCGTCTCATCGAGGGGTTTGCGTTAAAGGTCACTCAGCTGGAGAACGCCTCTCACAGTGAGCTGAACTCTCTGACTCCAGTTTGATTCATGAGCTCACGACACACTCGTGTTTCATTTGATTTAGACGCAAGATGCCAACAGATAATCTCATTTCAATAATTTACATTTTATAGACTTTTCTTTCTGGATGTCATGTGCTATAAAATTTCTCTAGCTTTAATGCACTTGATTCATCAGTGCACAAGAAAGGTTTCTTTATCAAAATGTAGTACTTCTTCATTTCTGCAGACTGAGGGTTGTGCAAGCAAGAATATCAACCAATGATATTATTATTTAATCAAAACGTAATAGATAAAATCCTAAGTACTACAATACTTTACTCTTAATAAAATAAATGCAGCCTTGCTGAGCATAAGGGACATTCAAACACATTAAAAAAGCGAAGTTAAATTGCAGGAGTAAAATGGTTTGCAAACAGCAATTTTAATGTTTGTTGGTCATATTGTTCTTTCAACCTTCATTTCCTGGAACAAGCAAACTCAAAGAGCGCCAAAGAGTGAATATAATGAGTGTTCTCAGCGCAGACGGCAGCAGTAATGGAAGCTGTTGACCTCTTTATTACTCTGAACTTTTGCAGGTTGCTCTGCTTCGACATCTCTTCCAGACAACTCTGTTTCAGAGCTCATTTGCAACAAGACAGCCCATTGTAATAGCAAAGAAAACTGTATTGATTTTGCCACTAACAGTGCGGTGGCTCCCATTGATCAGGACTAAACACTTATTATTCAGAGTTCCCAGAATGCTCTGCTGGCTGACACAAGCTGCAGGTCTCACTTGTGGACTCTGAATGGAGCCTGTGTCCTCATTTTACCAGGGGATGTAGCTCTTTCATTTTGCAGAAAAATAAATGAATAGTTCGCCCAAATGAAAACGTGGTCATTATTTAATCAATGTCAAATTTTACCCAACCAGTTATTCTGACAGGAGCATCATAATATGTGGTACAGCTAGTTTTCTGAATACCCCAGAACTCTAATTAAAACATAAATAATTATTTAATTAACTTTATTAACAGGTTTAGTGTTTTTTGCTTTGACGTGAGCAACTCGAGGCTTGATAGAATACTTTTCTTTCTTTTTGTATCTTTTTTCCTCCAAAAGTTGGGAAAATGTATAACAAAAAAATTCAATAAATAATATAATATTATTATATTCTAAATATGTGTATATTATATAATATTATAATAAAAAAATACAATAATAATAAAACATAAAATATTTTTAAAGGAACTTTGTATTTATAAAGCCCTGTTTTAAAAAGGCATAAAATAAAAAAAAGATATACAATGTTTTATATTCAACAATTGGACAACTTATGAAAATCTCAAATAAATATGTGATTAATAATTAAATAAAAATTAAGCAAATCATGTAATAAGTGACTATATACACACACACACACAAACACACAAACATACACATTCAAAGTGTATATAATTGAAATTAAATGGAATCCTGTTGAATAATGTTATTATATTACATAATAACTATAAATATTTACATAATAAGTAACAATTTATTAATTATATTTAAATAGAAAATAATCAAATTTGCAGCAATGTAAATGAAAATCTATTAATTTTGTCTGCTAATGTAACACTCTCTGCATGTTGTCTTTCTGAGGGGTTAAGCTGTCAAACGTCAGGCCTCTGTTGGTCAGCTGATTCTCTCTGCCTGCTGTGAGCTTGTGAGAAACAAAAATCAATGCGCCAGAGTAAAATCACTCAGTGGAAGACACGAGACAGCCGCGGGCCCCCGCGCTTACCTGAGTTCCATTTCATGCATCAGCTGTCTTAACACAAACACAGTGAGCTTACACACGCACACACACGCACACACACACTTCTTCTGTCTCAACAACACTGTTCTTTACAGCTGCGACCTGTTCAGGCCCTGAGGGAATCTTCCAGTTCACACAAGAACAGCAGTAACATACACACACACACAGAGGTCCTCGTATGCAAAGCATTTTCTTACTAGTAAACTAGTCCGATTGTCTCCGTTTCTGACTGCCCAATGTCAGCTGTGCAGGGACTACACAGGAAGTTGTGCAGACAACTGCAATAAAACTGTCCAAATAATGAAAACCGGACCGTAATTAACCCCTTACATTAACTCTGCCAATGCTGGGTACACAAAACCTCCCCTCATCCCCACTTTGAGATCAAACTTGATGCTTTTATAGCCACCTGCACAATAATATTATCGTTCAGAGTTTGCCCTTTCATAGAGAGAGAGATCCCAGTTATTTAAGTGTCAATTTCTCCAGAAATTATTAATAAGACAAATAATACACTTGCTGACATACAATAAGGGCTTTGAAAGGATTGCTCCACTCAAACAATATGTGACGCTCGACCACAAAAACAGTCATATGGGTAAATTTGTCAAAAATGAGAGTTATACATCATATCAGCTTTCCTTTGATGTAGGGTTTGTAAGGATGGGACAATATTTGGCCAAGATTTTACTACTTAAAAATCTGGAATCTGAAAAAAATCGAAATATTGAGAAAAACTAAGTCCTTACTAATCAGAAATTAGGTTTTGATATACTTACGGCATGGAATTTACAAAATATCTTCAAAGAACATTATCTTTACTTAATAATACTTGATGATTTTTGGCATGAAAGAAAAATCAACAATTTTGACCCATACAATGTATTGTTGGCTATTGCTACAAAAATACCTATCCAACTTATGACTAGTTTTGTGGACCAGAGTCATGATTAAACGTTTTTGTAATCTCAGACTTGAGAAATCTCAACATAGTTTCAGGATTGAGACATTTTTGAGGTTACAAGGTTTAGACTTGAGCAATAGTCCTATTTAATCTCACAGCTGTCCAGGAAAAATAACTGAAAAATAAAATAATACAATTAACATAAATAAAAAAAATAATTGTTTTTTCTTGGTAAACAAAAATGTGTAAATAAATAAAAATGTAAAAATGTTGTTTAAACTTACTACAAACCTTTATATAAATAGGAATAAACTTCAGAGATGTTTCCAGGTGTGCCAATAAATGTAGCCCACGTGCATTAGAGAAAAACATTTATTTTATCATAAGATTTTCTCCCCACTTTCAACTGTTTTACTTCAATGATATGTTGGAATTTTGTGATTTTTATGAATGAAAGATCAAAAGAATAAACATTGCAGATTTATTTTCACAGCCACCTTTGCTCAGATTTACCAAAGGTGCCAATATTAGTGGAGCACACTGTATATCAATATAAAAAAATTTGGAACAACATATCATTTACAGTGTAATATAATATACAAATATTACAATTGTTTCTCCTTCACAGCAATTATATTAAATGGAGAACAAACGGGTACTTCTGCAAAAAACAAGTTCACATTATGACACCGCAACAATGTCCCTGCAATCAAAAACCTGATCCTGAGAGCAAATTCTATCCATAATAATGTCATAGCACCCTCTGAGCAGCTGCCTTTAGTTTCTGAACAGAGCCACTTTGAAACATTAAAATACTCTCTAATGACTTATGCAAAGTGGAGTCCTGACTCATTTAAACTGCCCACTAAATTTACCTGAAAATTATCTACTGAAAGCAGACAAGTAAAATTGAGTTTAATGAGACAAACAATTCATTTCCATAAACCATTGCAAAGCCTGCGTCCCTGACACAACATCTATCTATCCATCCATCTATCCATCTATCCATCTATCCATCTATCTATCTATCTGTCTATCTGTCTGTCTGTCTGTCTGTCTGTCTGTAGCATTAACACATTGATTAGTCTCACAGATGTAGCTGGTGTCTCTGGTGAGAACAAACCCATGCGTGCCAGGCCACAGCTGTGTGTGTGTTCATGTGTGTTGGGGTCACAGTGGGGGATAATAGCTTGCCACAGGTTACTATTTGTTAAACAATTGTAAAATGCAAATGAATGTATTCTCTAGGCACTGTACCAACAAAAGACCCATGCGAGAGGTCATCCCCGCTGTCAGGAAAAGGGCAGCGGACTCTGCTTTTAAGAAAGCCATGCCATTGTAAGCAGTCGCTGGCAGAAACATCACCTGTTCTGATTACTCAAACAGCTTTATGATCCCAATATGGTATAAGAGGAGGACTATAATCTTACAAACAAGCATACTAGACCTTTGAATGTTTTCAGCACATATAATTTTTTGTCAAGTTTGAAGGAATAGTTTAGACAGGAATGAAAATGTACTCCAAGTACAATTTGTACTCTAAATGTCATCCAAGATGTAGATGAGTTTGTTTCTTCATCAATGGATCATGTTCATCAATAGGTGATGGACTTTAGTGATGTGGAGTACTTGTGGATCATTGTGGTGTTTTTATCAGCTCTCATTCTGACGGCACCCATTCACTACAGAGAATCCATTGGTGAGCAAGCTATGAAATGCTAAATTTCCCCAAATCTATTTTAATGAAGAAACAAACCCATCTATGTCTTAGATGGCCTGGGGTAAGTATGTTTCTAGCATTTTTATTTTTTGATGAACTGTGCCTTTAACACAGAGCTGATTTTCTATGAAGTGAATGAAGGGCTGATATGACATCTTATTAGGGAGACTATCCAAAGCTTTTACTCCACATAAGCAACATGTTCAGGTATAATATATATTTACTCTTTGCCTAGAGTAGATTTAGACGTTTTGATCGCGCTTTTCAAAGACAATGTCTTCAGAATGTGAACATATCCGTGTTCGGCTGTGGATTTGACACCGTGCCTGACTGCCGTGCTCAAAGATTACAAGGTGGCCTGGTTTCCTTTCTCTGAAATTTGGCAGGAGATGATTGCGTGCGGCACAGGGTCACCCTGATCCCTGGCAACTTTCTCTCCTTCTTCTTCATCGTTGTCCCCCCCACCCCCTCTTCCTCAGCTCTGTTTGTTTTTGTTCGCTTATCTCTCTCCGGCTCTGCTGTCCCCTGAAGCAGTCTAAGCCATCGCTTCGTCCTTGTGCTGCCAAAAAGAAAGCTGAAGGATTGGCTGGCACTGGCTGAGTTTGCAAAACTCCTACGCTGAAAAGTAGGACAGCAATGAGTAGTGTATGATAATGTCTGATAATCAAACGGAGCTTCCAGCTGTACACGTGATGTCCACACTTCAGCTGTGACTAAAGATAAACTCATTATTATGTCTAAAGATTCATGTTTGAGCGTTTTGAATATACTAAAACAAAGGTGTAATTATGTAATCATTATATCAATATACGCATGATTAAATATTGAATGAATTGTGTTTAAAATAAAGTTTTACACAATATATGTTTGTGTATGGTGTCTTTTTTATAATGTCTGTATATACAGTATATATATATATACATACACACTATAAAAACATTTATTTTATATGTAATTAATCACAATTAACCATTTGACAGCAATAACATAAAAATCTCAATTTGTTTACTAGTTAAATTAAAAAGCTTATTTTCAATATTTTAAATAAATATAATTTAAACCTCAGTTGAAAAACCTTGACTTAAAATGATATAAAAATGTAAGTCTATAGAAATACTTAAAAATGACAAAAGCACAGAATAAAATTACTAAAATGTAATATTTTAAAGCCATAAATTTAAATAAATAATTTATGTAACAAAAAAAAACACTGAAGCAATAAAAGCTAATTAAAAATATTAATAAAAACAATCATTTAAAAAGACTTAAAAGTATAAATATTACTAAGGCTGCATGTTTAATTAAATATTATTTAAGTATTACAATATTAATTAACTGTTAAACAGTATAATAATCTCAAAAGATTTCATATGTATACAAATTTTTTCAAACAAAACACATAAAAAAACATAGCATTTCTAAAATGTAAAGTTCTAAATCAATACATCTAAATAATTTATCTTTTAAAAAACTATTGTTATTAAAATTATTATTTACATTTTTTTAAATATCGCTAATATTAATAAACTGTTAAACAGCATAATAATCTCAAAAGATTTCATATGTATAGAAATACTTTAAACAAAATAAGTAAAAATGACAAAAAGCACATAACATTTCTAAAACTTAAAATTCCAAAATAATAAATCTACATAAATAGTTTATCTATTATATATTATTTTAAATATATTATTTAAGTATGACTAATAAAAATGTATTACTCTCTTATTAAACAGTATAAGATTTCATCAAAATAATTACTAAACAAATTTGATGTTGTTAACCAACTTGACACTGAAGTACTCAGCTTGATGGACACTTTATGAATCACGTTGTAGGTGGAGGTATATATTTAGCCACCAAAGTCAACTTTCATGAAGTAAATAGTTGCATTGCCATTCATCCATCGCCATAATATTCAGGTCAGAAAGCAGTCCTTCTGCCCTGTTCACATGCTTCATCAGACATCATACAAATAACAGCCTTGAGAAACAATGAACATCCGCTCACCTCACTCGGAAAGGTGATAGAGAGAGACAGAAACTTGCCCGTCCTCAGGAGGGCTGTAAAAATTGATGTGCCCTTTTGGCTTTGCTGGCGCTGACCTCCACATCAGACACAGAGTGATGGCTGCAGTTTTACAGCACGTCCAAGGCCCGATCGGCTGCTTTTCAACAGTTATCAAGGATTCCACAGAGGGCATTTAACTTGGACGTTACCCAGAAGCTCATAGCGTAGCTTGTTATGTCTAAAGGGTATGTCATGATTTTTAACTAGCGATAGATATCCGACAGCGTAAAGCACAATTAACTCTTGAAGGTAAGAAAAAAAAAAAAAAAGAGGCATTCTGGGAAATCAACACCACCTAAAACTATCCTTTCCCTGATGGAGGCAATGAGAGCCTTTATCTATTGCATGCCTGGGAATAATTACGTTTTTTTTTACCTCAGCCATTTCGTTGCTAGCTGATAATAACAGTGTCCCTGATGCATTCTTATTAGGGTGTGTTGACCTTGAGAAAGCACACACACCGTTGACATCTTAACTAAGACCGGAACATGCTTCTCGCTTCGTCTGCCTGCACCAACTCAAGTGGAAAAACCAGTGGAGGTTCAGGAAGTTTTTATGAGGTGTTGGAGGGACAACACGTCTCCTGATACCTGCCACAACCCCCTCAACCTCCAGCGATCAAGCAAACCATGTTGCTTTTCCAGCTTTCTTGGTAGTCTTGGACACCGGAACTGAATGTGTTTCTGCAATGCGATGCTAACCGAATGTAGCATGCAGTTCAAATTAGAGTTTAAAGACGGAAATGAGAATGACATTTAAAAAAGTATTGGAATAATAATATTTTTATTATTATCATCATTTAAATAATTATTTAATAATTAATTCAGTTATTCTTGTTCTCATAAAACACGCTTCTATTCGAAAGTAAGATTTGCTTTTATTCAGCAGATAAGCTTTAAATTGATTAAAATGGACAGTAAAGATTTCAAACCAATTTCAATTCACCAAAAAACCCTAAGAATGTTTTTGCAAAAATATAAGCATAATTAGTAATAAAAACAGTTTTTTGTATTCAAAAAGAAAACTATTTTTTTAAACAGTAAAATAATTTCATAATATTATTTTTTTGGACTGTATTTATATCAAATAAATGCAGACTTGGTTAACATAAGAGCGTATCAAATAAATGATTAAATTTAATGATTAAATGAATTAATGTTTGTTAAAATCATAATAATGTATGTAAGAGCCAGTTATGTGAATTCATTTGTTATGAAAATGTAGTTAAAAATGTTAAAAAATGAATATTGATATAAAAAAGTAATAAGAATTAATAATAATTGTATTTTCTAAAATGCATAATGTAATAGTTTTATATACAATTTAAAGAACTTTATTTGGTATATTCTGCAGTAATACGTTATGATGTCATTAGTTTTGTACGTTGAGGTCAGATTGCAGCTATAGACGTTGGAAACAACACAGTTTTTTATATCGAGTCTATTGCACCTTTGTATTTTTTGTTTGCATTTTCTTCAGTAAACTCTTTTAAAAGGAAGTTTTGGTCTTACTTGTGTTTTTTTACAAATGCTGGTTGTTGGATCAGCATAAGTGCATAAGAGCGTGCACAAAAGATGTGCCACCACAATGTAAATTGCTAGAGGGTCTAAAGTTAAAAAGAAAGTAAGAAAAAATGAATTGTAGAAAAACAAGTTAACATCGTCTTCCATCCATCTGGACAAGTGGATGTGTAAAATGTCAAATCTACTGTAAGCCAGGCCTACTCTTTCTATTGGAAACAAACAATCTTTCCCTAGAGGCTACAAAACATGGAATCAAAAGCTTCCAAATCTCCATTCTCACATTGATCTAGTGTAAGCAGCACGTTCTCGTCTGTTGAGAGCGGGGAGTGTCTCAGTACTTCATAGTCGCACTGTGGAGGTGAGAATGAGTCTTCTGTCCCCCTTGGGTTTTGAGAAATCAACAACACCGAGCTGAGAAACAAACACAAGTAAAACTAATAACTTGGGATTCAGCGCAGAATACCCGAAATTGCCTCTGCTAAGACCCTTTTCCGCCGGCTTCCAGAGAAGAATGGGCCCGTGTTGACCAGAAAACAGGTTTAACAGTCAATCCCATTAAAGTATACATGAAGACAATTGCAGCAGACCTTTGAGAAATCACAAGTACCAGCACAATAATGCACACACTGGGAATTAAGACTGCTGAGCATACTGTGCTACAACTAGCAGTCTTTTGCTGAGGGTATGGATATTCTCCTCCCCTCTGAGTGACGGGCATTCATTTCTGCCTAGCTTCACAGACACAGGCCTCTGGAACTGATGGAGGCTGTTTAGATGTTCCTGCATCTGGGGAAATGTTGTTCTTATTACTTTTTGTGGCAACAGCTCCCCAGCCGAGACGTCTTAGTTTCACAGCAATATGAACTGATTCTCTGATTGCTTGAAAGGGGAAAGATTTTTTGCACTGTGATATTATTTAAGCACATATTCCTCTGATTCCTCCAAACCTGTAAGACCTTTCTTCATCTTTACAACACAAATGTAGATATTTCTGATGAAATTTAAGAGCTTCATGACCCTCAATAGACTGTTCAAGGCCCACCTACCATGTTCAAGGCCCAGAAAGGTAGTAATGACATCATTAAAATAGTCCATGTTACATCAGCGGTTCATGCTTCTTTCAACAATTTGAATACAGAATTGTTAAACAAATTCTTTTTGTTTTTCCTTTTTTGTGCACAAAAAGTATTCTTGTAACTTCAGAAAATTATGGTTGGACTATTTTGTTGATGTCCTTGCTGCGTTTCTGGACCTTGATCCTAGTAGTTCCCTTGCTGTGTAGAGGGTCAGAAAGCTCTCTTACGGATCAATATGAGAGTAATTCATGACAGAATGTTTATTTCTTGGATGAACAATACCTTGACAAATGGTATGGCACAGTCACATATCATGTATCAGTTAATCATTCATCTTATGCTTTTATAACATGTATGTGTGTAGTATTGAATTAGCATGTTTGTGTCCATCTGCCCCACATTTAACCCTATTGTCAATTGTCTATGTCCAAAAGCATGTTTTTCTGACAGGTTTTTAGTATGTTTTACGACCTACTATTAATTGTTCTGCTAGTTAAGAGGAAGTCATGCTTAGCACCTGCCTCTGCAGAGATAGTGTTAAGTGGTGTCAAAACCACAATAGTTCATCAGTAAGTTATCCTGCTCCTTGACATATCAGTGTGACCTACTATGCCTTCACATGACCTTTAAAAAGTCCCAATTATGGTTAAAATAAATAATGATTTTCAGCAGGTACTTTCCCACCCAAGTGTTTATGTAACGTCATGAAACTCTGCATAGCTTTCACATCCTGGGGGCGCCATGTCTTTTTTTTACCTTCTTTTAAATCTTTAAACTGAAGAAAGAAATATGTAGTTTCCATTCAAACATGTTATTTTAACATGTATTTACTATTACAAATTTTTCATTTTTTCTTTATTTTATTATAGTGCTGAGCAAAGATTATTTGTGATTAACTGCATACAAAATAAAAGTTTTGGTGAACATGATATATGTGTGTACTGTGTATATTTGATATGTATAAATACACACACATACAGTATATATAATTTTTTTTACATGTATACATTTACTTTATATATTATATTATATATTTATTTAATACTTAAACATTTTTTTTAATATATACATAATAAATATACACAGTACACACACACATATATTAACCCAAGTACACAAAAACTTTTGTTTTAGATGCAACTAATCGCGATTAATAATTTCTAGATTGTTGGATACTGCTATAAATGATGATCTTTAATTTATTAAAGCTTGCTATTATACAATTTGTACTGCATTGTGCAGCAAAAACACAAATATATACTTTTAATTATCAAATAAAAAACACAACGTGAAATCTCCACTATGATCTACCTAATCTATTAATGATGTTAAAATAAGAGAAATAATAAACCTCTGAAACGGTGTTAAGTCTTTAAAACACACACCCTGAGAGCCGCCCGAGGCCTCACACAGACACGCTCTTGTAAAAAGGGAAACAACAGGCCAAAATAGACCAATTAAAAGAGAACAAGCATTGCAAGTGCTTTGTCATCATTAAACGGGAACGGTTTTACGGCGCCTGCTTGCACCCTCTGGAATTAGCCTTACTGTCACCAGCCTGCTGGGAATGAAAGGGCAGCTCACGGCTCGGGGTCACTGAAGGTCGCGGGTCAGCGGCAGGTCAGCGAGAAACCTGTGGACATGCACAGACACGCAAACGCACTAAAGAACTGCAAGCTTCAACCCGCTTTGACTTATTAATGCACCATAAAACCTATAAAAACACTGCAAAAGCAGGCTACAACTCCAAATGAAATGGAGTGTGAAATGTCGATCATAAACTGGCAGTCGTTTTGTCTTTGTCTTGATTGGAGGGGTGAACGCAGGCCCGAGGCCAGACGCTGTTGACTGACATTTGAGTGTAGAGTGATGTTTGTGTCCCGCCCTGTGGCAGAGTCACCGCAGCGAGCGCAACTGTCGTCACACCGAGAATCACGTGTGAGGCCTAATAGAGATTCATGGAGCTTCAGAACGCTCTTCGATGAGTTTTAACCCTACAGAGGCCGAGCGGTCCGTACTCAGCAGATCGGTTCTCTAAACGCTTTTAACACTACCGTGAAAGAAAAGATTCACGTGAAGGTGAAGGATATTGTGTTGGCGTTACACACGTCCCCCACAAAAACACACCTCATCAACAGTTTGGAATAAACTGTGATTTCAGAGCCGGGTCAGAGGTGAGAAACATCTAGCATGGCCCTGAATGACCTGAAATGGCTGGGCTATCAGTCAAAACTTTCTAAAAAACCTAGTAGTATTTTTTTGTTGTTGTCATTTTCAATATAGGTAGATGTGTATATATCCACCAGAGGTGTCAACTGGTGTTTACTAATATAATAATCAATGTTTTTTTAATCATTGGGGCTTAAAAAGGTATTACAGCCAGATAGTAGTAGGCTAGATTTAAGGGCTTTAAAGAACTAACCAGATAACCTGGAGTATAATATAACATCAGCAACTTTATTATAAGGATTAGAATTAGGCTGCCTGAACATTATCCCGCTTATTACACGGCTACTTGCCACATAAGGAAAAAAACTGGACATAAATATGAATTTTAAACATTTTATTGACATATTTGTTTTAAATTAGCATTTTCATCCTTCTGCGAAACAATACAGTACCATGTGACTAACCTTCAAACGTTAGTAAGACAATTTATAACATCTATGAATATATAACAACTGATGTATTTTAAATTTTCCATTGTTAATTGTGGTTGTCTGGTGTTTGTCACAAGATGGCGCCAAACGGTAATCTTTGTTGGCGCGAAGGGATTTTTAAACATAGAAGTAGTACCGGCTATGCGTTATTACTTTGGAGCGAACCTGCAAATGTCACAACTGACCAATCAGAATCAAGCATTCCAGAGAGCCGTGTAATAAGAACCGTATAACACATAAACTCAGTAATGCAAACCGTTCTTCATAACAAAAGCAAGTAGCATCTAAAGTTCTTGGGGTTATTGAGTTTGGGTTTTTAAAATTAAATCAAATCTCTACTAAAAAGAAACATGAAATGCATGAAAAAGTAGAAAACTGACATTTTTGTTGGTCTTAATTTAATTAATTTATACTTTTATTCAGCCAATTAAATTGGAGAATGGTAAAAAAAAAAAAAAAGTAAGAACATTTATAATGTCTATGAAGGGTTTTAAATAAATGTTTTCAACTTCCTGTTAATTAAGAAAAAAAAAACATTTACACAAAAACGCCAGAAAGAGCCAAGAAAAAAGATGCATTGATTATAGATATAGTAATATTAGAATGACTTCTGAGGGGTCATGTGATACTAAGAAGAGGAGTATCTATCTTTGTCATCAAAAGAATAAATAACATAACATTTATAAATAATTAAAAAACATAACACTTTAAAATATATCCAAATAACAAAAATTACTTTAAATTGAAATATTTCACAATATTACTGTATTTTTGTTCAAATAAATGAAGCCTGTTCACCAAAAATAAACTGAAGGTGAAGAGTTTCTTGAAAAACTTAAAACCCCCCAAACTTTTGATCAGTATTCTATAATGTGATGCTTTTTATTAAATAGAGAACAGTCAAAAAAGCATTACTGTCCATTGTTTGTCAGAAATGCTGAAAGGTTCAAAGCCGATGAAAAAGAAACTTGATTTTGACAGCAACATTTTAAGGCAGTCCATCTTTGAAAATTCAAGATAAAAGCAGCGATGACGGTAGCACTATTCTGGCTGGTGTGCTGCGACTAATAACAGGCTGAGCTAATAAAGGCCACAGAGGTCAACGTGCTCTCATACCATAGCGGGACGAGAGGGGGCGAGAGGTCAGCCGGCGCAGGGGCAAACTGTTTCACTTTTTGACTAAAGGGTGTCAAACATTCAGCGGGTCAGAAAGGAGAGCGAGAGGTCACGACCTCTGGGTTCAGATTCCGAGCACACCGGGGCACAAAGGTCAGCGCAGGCATGTGAGGGGCCCGGGGGAGCGATGTCCTCACTCACCTCCTGAAGGGTTATCAGGACAGAAGCCTCAATACACTCTAAATCTTCCCCTCCAACAGAAAATAACTCCGTGTGATGCCCTTGAGGTGATAGATGATGTTGTTCCTCAAAAATATTGGTGATGGATTGATGTTTTTTCTTTCTCTCCCGCAGTCCGGCTCACGAACGACAGCTCGAATCATTCCTGCCCATGAATCTTTTTGACACCAGCGCAGATCAAACTGCGGTCTGTGTGTCCTCCTGAAACCATTTCTGCTCCATCAGGATCCAGCTAGACTGCGTAATCCTTCATCACAGAGACTAAACACTGCCAAGGCTCCTCGGAGACATACATTATGTGTGACGGGGTAAAAGAACAGCGCTAAAGTATATAGACCGGGTTAAATCATGCTGTATATTGAATTGTACGCCTGTTTTACATTGCCTTGTGCTTTAAGATGAAAGAACATTTGTCATTTTGGAAAATGGAAATCATTCAAATCTGTATAGCCACCTGACAGCTGACAGGAAACTCATCACGGTGTTACTTTGATCTTTGATTTGATAAACGTTCTGGAAAGATTACTTGAAAATTAAAATAATGAATGCTCTCTGAATATCCGAAATGTCTTGGTTATGCAAATGTTAAGGGAACAGTGCATTTTTATCACTTTACAAGCATTATGGAACCATAATTTTTAAACGATTAAACATTTCTTTTTTAAAAAGCTTCAAAACAAAACATTAAAAAAATTTTTAAAACAATTACTTTAAATTGAAATATTCCACAATATTACTGTATTTTTGTTCAAATAAATGAAGCCTGTTCACCAAAAATAAACTGAAGTTGAAGAGTTTCTTCAAAAACTTAACCCCCCCCCCAAAAAAAAACCTAAAAAAAAAAAAAAAAAAAA
>JAUCMT010000061.1:754353-767238 GCA_032357475.1 Enteromius thamalakanensis
ATATATATATATATATATATATATATATGTGTGTGTGTGTGTGTGTATAGAATTTAGTTATTTATTTATTTAATTTGTTAAATAAATCTGCTTGTGGATTCTGACATTATGTGGAGGAATTAAAATTGTAATTTAAAGCAAAAATTTTTGTTTTTTATGGAAATAGATGTCAGATTATAACTCAAATGACATGTCAGTGTAAGAATGCACATCTGTGAAAGGCTTCTAATAAGGTCAGAGCCTGAGGGCAGAGCTTTAGTATTACCCAGAATCCCCAGCACTTTGTAGAATCTCGTGTGTGTTGATCTCGAGGCAGATTGAGAGAGGTCAACTGTAGGCAGCATCTCTGATCTCCCACACGTGCTGTAATTACCCAATGCCTCCTCATTGCAGACCAGGAGGTCAGAGAGTGAGGATGAGGCGCAAGGTACGCTGAAGAAGATCCAGAAACTGGTGGGAGGGAAAAAGGGGAGTCAAAGTGCCCCAGAGGAGTCGAAAAACAACACAGAGCCTGGTGGTAAGAACCTAAATAATAATTTCCTCATGGGGACAAAATAAAACAAAAAAACTGCATCTTCCTTATCGGTTCCTTGTTACATCATTTGACAGAATCCAACGGCAAAGGCCACAGTCCTGTCATAACCTGCATCAATCTGACCAAAAAAGCTGAGAAGAAACACACAAGAGCATCCACACGGCAATCCCAGCAGCCCCTGCAGGATAAAGACTTTGATACAGCAGAAACAGAGGGTTCTTGGAGCCCAGGGCTCTTTCAGGAGTACTGGAGCCCCATGGTGTATTCTCCAGCGTGGGACACGTCCACACACACCTGCCACAGGTCAACAGCTGAGCAGGTCATGTACAACTTCAACTTTACCCTCCCCAGAGACACAGACTGGGAGAAATACGAGGAGCTCTTCCATCGACTGGACCCTTATAAACGAGACCAACAAGACCGGTGGATCACCCACTCCGTCATGGACCTGGACACACCGGACACTCTGGTGAGACGCTGATCAGAGCTGCATTTCCTGTTGAAAGGACAGACAGGATTAAAGGGTTACTCCATCCCAAAATGAATTTATCACTTACTCTGTCAGTCCAAACCTGTAAAAGCTTTGTTCATCCTCGCAATGCAATTTATAATATTTAGGTGCAGGTGGAGATTTCGGGTAGAAGTGCTAAAAATCCAAAATATGTAAGAAATACAGTTTAATTAAACAAAACATTTTTTTTCTTTTAAAATATTTTTAAATGGCAATGTTTTCCTTTAGCCTCAGGATAACAAAATAGGCATATTTGTGTGACAAAAACATAAAAAAATAAAATAAATAAATAATAATAATAATAATAATAATAATAATAATAAATAGATAGTAACAAATAAGAACAATAATTGCTAAATTTAGTTTTTATTGATATGGTCTTATGGTTTTTATGGTATGGTATTATATAGATAATCATATCATAATTTTAGAATATGTTAAATTAATATGTTATAAGATATACAGTGTGTAATATATGTTTTTTTGGGGTCTTTAAAATACATTTATTTAGCAAGGATTAAAAGGAAAGGTAAAATATTACATATTAATAATAACAGTAAATAAATTAAAGTTGTTTTTGAATTTTCTGTTTATCAAAAAATCCTGAAAACACAATATTAGCCAACACAACGGCCTACATTTCAACATTGATTAATTATAAGAAATATTTCTGAAGCATAATTTTTAAAAAAGCAATATTTGCCAGCACAAAAATATATTACAAAAGATTTTGCAAACTGTAATAATATTTAACAGTATTATTGTTTGTACTGTATTTAAAATTCAGCTTTGGTGAGCATTAAAATATTGGCCTTTTTTCAAAAATACAAGCAAATTCACTAACCTCTTTTTAAATGGTATATGTATCAATTGAGGCTAAATAAATTCTCAATTAAAGAAATGTCTTATTTCGACAGATCACATAAATTACATCAGAATAACCGGGTGTTGCTGTAAAAGATTGTCATGATGATAAAGACGCATTATTTTCTCTTGAAGAGACACTTTAAAGTCACTGATTAGAGATGTCAGAGTAGACGCTCACATCCTGTGTGTGGTTGAGGAAGTGTGTTTAGACTCGCCTGCATGTGTGAGCTGCTTTAGGCCAGTGCGAGTGTCTTCAATAAGAGCGGAGCGGCTTTTTGTCAGGAGAAATTACAAGAAAAACATTTGACTTATTGGCAGAATGCTCCAAAGAAAACCATCCAATGTCTCTGACAAATCAAAGAATAAACCCAAGGTAAAAAACTAAAACACTTTATACATCTGTTATGGTGAAATGATGCATTATGCAAGCACTGTGTGTGCTCAGCTAACAGCTATTTGGTTTTAGACTTCTTCTTAGCCATATAAAAATCTGTCACCTTTAGTGACCATTAGTTATCTCTTCTGTGACCACTAGACTATGGTGTAAAAACTCAAGATGCAATCAAGACTGTTTGCAGCCATAGACCACTTTAACCTATTTTATTTCTTCATTTTGGTTCAGCGTTCCACCAGTTTTGGGATTTTTGACAGACAGCATCCCACTCAGGTCAAAGCAGAAGAGAAGGTAGAAAATTTGGTGAGTTTGGTTTGTTTTTTGTCATTAAAGAACATCTAAAAAGCTCCCGCACTAAGCTCCATGCGTGTCTCTGCAGCCCGTGGAAGCAGCTGAGGTGGATCCCAGTAAATCAGGAGGTCTCGGGAAGAAGATGAAGAACATCTCACTGACCATGCGTAAAAAGATGGGCAGGAAATACACTAAAGCCATGTCAGAGGAAATGGTAAGCGCTTACTTGACTGCTTGCTATCACCTTACTTTCTACACCGTGTTTTTTTAGGTTTAGCAAACAACAATTTCTTTCTCCTGTGGAATGCAAAAGAAGATATTTTGAAGAATGTTAATAGTTCCCATTGACTTTAATTGTGTATAATATAAGTCAATGGGAACTGAAATGTCTTTGTTGTATCAAAACTGTATGCCATTTGACATTTCTTGCAAATGTCTTCTTTTGTGTTGCAAAGAAGGTCATGCAGGTTTAAAATGAAGTGGCTGAGAGTAAATAATGACAGAACTTTCAGTTTTTCTCTTCAAAGAATTATTTTACAAATGCATATTTGATGTTTTTTTATAGAGGGGTCTATTGTTGATGAAGCCAAAAAATAATTAAGCACCATAAAAGTAGTGCGTATGAACTATAAAATGGATTTTGTGTGTAAAAAAAGTATTTGTTCTCTGAAAATCTTTCTTAGCTCCTCTTTTCTAAGAAAATTTCCCTCAGCAAGAAGGTTTTTGGTCATTTATGGAGCTGTTTTAGTAAAAATCAACAAAAAAGACAGTAAAGGGTTAAAGTGCAGAAAGGTCTTCCATGTCTAACTTGAGTAAATGGTGTCAGTCGAAGTTATTAACGCAAGAAACCGCAATATCTCTGTAGTATTCTTGTTACTTTCAAGCTTATTTGCAAAGTGGTGAACCTTTATTTTGCTGCTGTACTATTAAGAGCCTCTGAGGAGATGGTGTGGGCGGATTACATGCAGCTCCCATGTCTGAGGTAAAAATGGCAGCACAGCTCTCGCGGATTAAAGACTTTGCTCCCTCGAGCAACCCGCGGCCTCCCACGACCTGATTTGCTACCTGAGGACCTGTCACGTATCAGTTTTGGTTGCCTGAGATTTCCTCTGATGTTTTTCGCAGGGCGAGGAGAACGAAGCTGCGGCGGCTGAAGCCGTGGACGGCACATTGGCCAAAGGCTGCAACCACTCCAGTAACTCCGTAGAGAGTTTGTTCAGCTTGCACAGCGGCCAGAGTTCATCCAGTAAGCTGAATTCAACTAATAGACCATTTATTTTGGGTTATGAAAGGTTCAAGAATTGGTTTTGGGACTCCTAAAATGAAAAGGGGCATTTTAATGTAAAACAGAGCTGCCACAGAGGTTAAAATGTACTGTTTACTCGATTGACATTTTGACGCAGATGTGCTTTTGACATTTCAGCTCTGTGGTTTGAGTTTAACTGGTTGTTTTTGCATTTCCTGATGCTTTAGGTGGTGTGACCAGCGGCTCTGAGGGTTGTAGTAACAGGGACAGCCTGCGTTTAGAAGAAGACGTTCCCTACACAGGCCAGTTCTGTGGAAGAGCCAAGGTCCACACCGACTTCGTTCCCAGTCCATATGACACAGAGTCTCTCAAACTCAAGGTAAAAACCAACAAACCTATAAAGAACTAACTCAGCTCATCTCAGAGCTATTAACATGTTCTGTTTCATTTGTAAGGCGGGAGATGTGATTGATGTCATCAGCAAACCTGCAATGGGCATCTGGACTGGGATGTTAAACGGTAAAATAGGAAACTTTAAGTTCATTTACGTCAACGTGCTGGTGGAAGAAACCGCGCCAGAACCAAGGATTCGCTCTCACCGGAGGAGCAGAAGACCTCGACCCAAAACGCTTCAGGAACTTCTGGAAAGACTCAATTTGGAGGTGCTTAAAATTAAATACTAAAGCTGATGATTAAGCTTGTTATACCAAGCATCTGAAAAACAGGATGTAAGGTATTATCTGATGTAGTTGACGGTACATTAACAGACGCAAATGTTTCTGCAGGAGCACATTTCATCTTTGCTGTTGAATGGGTATCAGACGGTGGAAGATCTTCGGGATTTGAAGGAGCAGCATCTCGTGGAGCTCAATGTGACTGACCCTGAACACAGACACCGGCTGCTATTGGCGGCGGAATACCTGCAGGACCCTGAATGTAAGTGGCTGAGCATCAGAAGTCAGCAAAATATTAATAAATTCCAGGAAATGGCACATAGACAGTGATCTCTTGGCGTTTTTGGCATTTTAGCTTTTATTTATAAAAGCTCTCACAGTTTAAGCTCTGATGTAGGATGAGCACATCAGCGCTGTGATCATACAGTGTTTTAGATGCTCAAAAGCAAACCTCATCAAAGCCACAAGCGTGAAGCGGCAGGTTGAAAACACTACTTTTCACACATTTTCCCTCAGATAAGAATCTAGTTCCTTTCCACTCAACTGTCTGATAATTTTAGTGACATTAAAGTTGAAAGCAAAACAAAGATGCGATATAATACATTCAAATGTAAAATAAAAATACATAAAAAAAATTTAATATGTAAAATTTTTTTTTTTACAATTTTAACAAAATGTCATCACGATATAAATGGAACAGAAAATAGGGACTGAATTAAAAGGACTAGCAAAATATATTTTTAATTATACATTTGATTTGTGTGTGTGTATGAATAAAACAAAGATTAGATAAAATGCATTTAATAAAAAAACAAATATATGACTGTATTTTCCTTCAAAATTAAATGTTGATTTATATTTATATATATATATATATATACACACACATTTAAATTAATATATTTTATTTTATAAAAATAATTTCAGTCTTTGTTTTATTATTTGAGTTGCTTAGTGTAAGGCAAAAAAACAAAACAACAACACTGCTAGTGGAAAAAAGTGAATGTCATTGAGGGCAGTTTTTTGCATGTGATGAAAGACCCAACAGGAAGTGTGTTGAGTTTGTGTGGGTATCCGTCTTTTAATTTCAGATGTTTAGCCACACCTCACAAACGGCATCAAACGCTGAAATACACAGAAAAACATTGCGTCTGGTGCGTGTTATGAAGACACACTTCCAAGTACCGCATGAATATTCATGCACAATCATCTGATGACATTATCATGACGTCTGTGTGTGTTTTGTTTCCTTTATTTTTTTTCTGATACAGATAATAATCAGAGCCATGGAGAGAAAGATGAAGAGCCCAAATCTCCCTCTGAACAAGTCAAAACCGAATTAAACGACTGTCCGAGAGACTCTGGCTGTTACATCGGATCTGACTGTTCAGACAACAGTAAAGAGGACACAGATACCCAGCCGGCCCCTCTCAGCCCACCTGCAACACAACCATAACCACAGCCCTGCATAATGCTTTTTATCTCGTCCTCGCCTGCCTCTGGTTGGTGCAAAGATTGTTACCCGCTGGCCACAACCTATATTGGCCAGAGTTTCTGACTGTGTAAAGGAGCCTTTGTGTTTCAGAGCTGTTGCATTAATGTGTCTCTGACGACACTGGTTTCTCACATCATGGACACTGTGAGAAGTAGCTATAGATGCCGTGTAAATAAACTGTAAATATGGTGAGAGTGGTGAAGCTTTGCTCTTGTAAACAGTTTAAACTTTGCCTTGCAGATACTAGACAAAACAACAAACTATTGAGATTACAAATGCATTATTTTCATGCAATAAAAATCTTTATATCATACTAATTTCATATGTTACATATATGTCCAGTCATAATAATATAGTCATAATTACTGGCACAGATGAGGCTTATGTGAGTGACTTCCTGAAACTAAAAGCGATGAGCTCGGTGACACACGGGGACTGATAACATACTGCCATCTAGTGTGAGCACTTAGTAACTACAGCCATAAACAACACGCAAACTCCCATCTTTTACATCAACCATGTACATGTAACTCAGAATTGATAAGAAACCTTTGTCAAAATATAATCTGACAGCTTTTGCCGAAATCAGATTTAAAAATAACTGGTAACACTTTATAATAACATTAGCAAATATAATAATGGTTTATTATTCATTAGGTAATGCATATTCAAATAGGTAAAAATTAATTATTTTTTGAATATGCATGAACTGCACAATTTATTTATGATTACACAGCACCGTTTAAAGTTTTGGGGTCAGTAGAATTTATCAAACTGTTTGTATCTCTTATTTTTACCAATGTTGCATTCATTTAAAGTGCTCCTATTAAGGGTTGTTGAAAATGAACTATCCCGCAGTGTGTAACACAGCTTTAGATGAATAAAAGCATCATGCAAAGTTATAAATCCTTAAGTGTACTGTGTACAACATTTTGTCCCTCAAAAGAAAGAGTCGACTCTGAATCACTGAAAGAGTCTCAAGCCGCTCCATGTTGATGTCAACATTAAACATTAGCATATTGCCCGCCAACTCGTAGCGGAAGAAGTGGATGCGATTGAAATTCCGATATCACCTAATCTTCATTTTCATCATTAATGTTTTGTTTGAATATCAGATATTCGATTTAAAGATTGATTACATAAGAAAAACTCACGTTCTTGTCGTCACATAATCTGACCAATGAGAATAAAGTGTGTCATCATCAAGGCTTTCGCAGCCAATTTTGAGCAACTGCAGCGCCTGAATGCATTGTTTTGTAAGCGGCAGCCGATTTAAAGCGCACCTAATATTAGTGCATATTATAATTAAAGAGATTTTTTTTGGCAACCTCTTGTTTGGGAGTCATAAAACCAAAACATTTAAAACATACAATAGGGCCACTTTAATCAAAAATACAGTTAAAATAGTAAAATATTACTTATTTATTTTTTCCTATTTACATATATTTATGTATTTGATCTCTATTTTCCTGTATATTTGAAAACAGTTGTGCTGCTTAATATTTCTGTGGAAGCCCAGAAACATCTAAAAGGTTTTTAGATGAAAGTAAAAAAAAAACTTTAAAAATAGAAATGATAACATTCTAACCCCCAGTTTCACAGACCAGGCTTAAGCTCGTCCCAGACTAAATTGCATGTTTGAGCGGTTTCATATGAACATATCTCTGACAGATCCTAAAACATGTCAGTGTCATTGTTCTGTGTTAAGTCACACACATGTAATACTTTCTTATAAGGCATTTTTGTAAAAGTTGCTTAAATATCTTAATTTAACTAATGCCTAGTCCTGGCTTAAGATAAGCCCCGTTTGTGAAACCGGGCCTAAATGTGTTTAAATGGATCAAATGTGACATTAAAGCATCCTTGCTGAATCATACTGACCCATGAGCAATATACACCGATTTGCTCTGCATGTGAATAAATATATACAATGTTTTACCCAATAAAATACAATAATATGAAGTATTACTCTGAGAGAAAGTCTTGTCTACTTCAGCACAGGACGAACTGAGCAGTTTGAGCACAAAAGTGGCTCAATTTTCCCGACTTTACTTAATATACTGCTTCATTTCCAGTAATAATTACCTTCAAAAACCTATTTGAACACCTCATGGAAAAACACTCTCAATGCAATTCAGAGATTTCATTACAAAATAAATCACTTAAAAAGACACTGATACAGCAAGGTAGAAGAAAACAGATCGTAAGCTAGTGCAATGAGATATGAATCACCAGCAAGCAGATGATGTGTTACAAAAATAAAATAAATAAAAAATAAATAATCATATCAGGCTACAGTCAAGCTTTACAAGGGCTAGTTTGAGGTTCAGAAACAATCTCTGAACCTTGATTTCTGCATGCTTTAACATTAACTCCATTAATCTGCAGTCTGTTCTTCACAAACATTAACCACAGGACACTTTTATTACCTGCTTCATCAGATTGGACAGTGCACAATAACTCAGCTCCATTATAAATACGGTTCAATACAGAAAAAAATACATCAGTACATAAGGCATCAAAGCAGAACACTGAACAAGTGAAATGCAGTCCCAGAGTGTCCGTGAACCAATGAAAACCATTCAAAATAATCCAATCCGTAAAACGGATTCAAGACGTCACTAAAGTTTGCTTGCGTGACGTGCGGGCATCATGATGTCATCACGTGCATAAGCGTCCATACCGTTTCCTGTGTACACGGACAGCTCATCTGTGCTCCCTACACCGTTGTTGATCTCTGAAATGAGCACAAATTATTTATTAGTCAAGAGTTTCTCTACTAGGGCCATGTGAGGTCTGCTTTTAGTCCACAACAACCCTTTTGGGAGAAATCTTTTCTCTGCATATTGAGCGATGACATGAGAGTAATAACACTGGGCCGAGTCATCTTAACATAATTTTTAAACATTTTGGTTGGTTTCAATAGTGTAATGTTTCACTGGAGCTATATATAACACACATATATCATAAATCACAAAACAATGTTTCTTATTTGTTCATGATACCTAATACATGTTTTATCTTATTGTAAAGTATTATTTGCAATGTTTGTGTATTATTGTGACCACCAGGGGGCGATGTACCACAGCCATAAGCAGAGGTCACAGAGTGCTAATTTGTTCCGTGGCTTGATCTCCACACAGCTGTGTGCTCATGAGTCTCACCTGAGAAGATCAGTTTCTCCTTCATGAGGTTGACGTCACGACTCGGCCGACGTACTACAGCGCTTAGCATGATCTGCTCAGGATTGTAGCTGCGCATGCCACTCATCTTCCACCTGAGGAAAAATACAACCAACACACTTCTGAGGGTCGGAAAGCGGCAAAATTGAAGTTAGAGAGAGAACACTTAAAAGGGTTCAAAAAGGACTGAAGAAAAGAGCAATACTGAAGTAAAAGCACACAAAAATGCTAATTACAGGAACAGAACACAAACACAGAAGAAAGAAAGACCAAAACAGTCAGAATTCTGTCCCTAAAATACTCATCCTCATTACCTGATCAGGTGGTAGCTGAGCAATTTCAGCGAGCAGCGGAAGACAGGCACATGCAAAGAGCAGAGGACAGAGAGGTAATAGAGGGAAAGTAGAGTGCAGAGAAGAAAAGAGCAGAGCCATCAGTTGAGAAGCGCCCAGCAGAGATATAGCAAGCAAGCTAACAACAAAACAACCTAATGTTAACGCCAAGGACTGCTCCGAAAATCAAACAGGCTTTCGTGCAAATGTATGCAATTAAAGCCATTAGTGACAGCAAACAAGCTTCCAGTGTTAAAAAGTATTAAGAAACAGCTCGAAGGAGATACTAAAAGAGATGCACTTACTTCTGAAATATGAAGATGCCAATGACAATCGCCACAGAGATTAAATCTGAGGTGATCCATATCAGGCCATACTCGTCTGCACTCTACAAAACATGTTAAAGCAGCATTTAGGCATTAGATATCAATTATACAAAAAAAGCTAATTATTGTAAACAATGTTGGCAGAATTCCCATAAAATAACAATTGCAATATATAAAGAATTGTGTATGTGTGTGTGTTTATAAATAGTACCTGATGTTCATTTTTTGAAGTTTTTGCATTGCATTGCATTGCTTAATATGCAAATGAGATGTGTTTGTGTGTGTTTTTTAATTTGCGCATTGACATTTAAATACAGCGCAGACATTTCCACGCTGATCAGCACTGTGTTGGATTTTGTATTCTTGCTCTAATATTACATTAAAAGTATTATTTCAAGGAACGTTTAATTATTTTGCAGCTTTTTGGAGCTAATTTTGTCCAAAAACTCTTTCACTACAGATTTTTCTGATGCATACTATTTCTCAATACTGATTTTGCATCATACATAAAGCTTGCCTATTTAAAATCTAGAGTAGAGAATGGATGGCAAAATGTATTAAACAGGGCCAAGATTCACTACATCCATAGGACTTGATGAATGACAAGCGTTCCAAATCAGGAGGTCAGCAGAGTATGTACTTTTCGTGCGTAATAGAAGTGTGTGAACTGGGATTCAGCCAGAGAGAGATCAGTACCATGATCCAGATAGGATTAGGCACTTTCTTCAGGACGTGTGGGGCATCAGAAGAGACGGACTGAACCCCGCTGCACCACATGAGTGAATACAGCCACGGCTCGTTCACTGGATACACATTCACACTCACATTACTGCCAGAAAACTGCCTGCTCAAAACATACAGAGAGAAAGCTTGCTTAGTGAAAGTATTACAGAACAAAACCTCATGCCTGCTTTTATATAAAACAAACTGTAAAATGGATAATAAAAATTAGTTCTCAAAACATTACACAGACCCATAAATGATCTAAATAAATTTATTAAGTTATTATTTATTAAATATTAGAATTTTATATTTCAAATAACTGTTATATAACTCCATATTAATATTTGAATATACTACTTTTTTTCAGTAATAGCAATGCAAAATGCTTTTAGTATGATATTTAATACAGATTGGGAAAGGCAGATATCTGCTGACGTTCTGAATGTTTGTGTGTGTGTGTGTGTGTGTGTGTGTGTGTGTGTACCTGATATCCTGAGCTCTGGCCTGGCTGTAGTGCAGGGTCAGAGTACTGATCCCTCTTTCTTTCAGCTCAGCCACAGGAAGTTTCTCATCTGATGTCTGCTGAAGAAGAGGAACCGCTGCACGCACCTTCTTCCTGTACCAGTCAGGTGTCCACATCACCTACACACACACAAGTAGATGATTATGTCTTTTTAATATTTTTCTGAATATTAATACTGAATATTAAGACAACATGTCAATTATATAACACTGTTAAATTAATACATTATTCATTTATTGTAAATTACTTGGCTCATTGAGTCGCTGATAAAGGTATTTTATGGTGTTAGACACTGAATAAGACATATTAGACAAGATTTCGTCGTCAGGTTACTGCGAGCCAATTAGAGCTGCTGCCATTATCAACACTCAAAAAGATACAATAAAATTAAATATAAAATAAATCACTATTAATTCAAAGAGATATAATAAAAAAATAAACTAGGTAAATATAATAAATTATAAAATAAACTGATGTATAATAATACCTAATAATAGTAACATTATAATGATAATATAATACTTAATGTAATAAAATAAATAAAATACAAACATACAAAACCAGTTAATGATTAATTCAAAAAGGTATGATTCAAATGCTAAACTAAACAGAGGCAGACTACTATTAATTCAAAAAATACTCTAAAAAATAAACAACAAAAATACAGTAAATAAAACATAAAATATTAAATAATAATAATTTACGGTTAATAATTATTGGTTGACCAACAACTAACTGTTGTTAATAATTCAAAAAGGTATGATAAAATATTAAATAAAAAAATAAAATATTATTCATTCAAAAATGTTAATCTGTGTTAAAGAGTATATACTCTTTCTCTGTGTGATAAGGGGACAGTGAACCAGTGTTGCCAGGGCCATGGTTCTCCGCACAGTTTGGCCATTTTGAAAATGCAGTCATGGGAAAAGTTACAGAGCTGGGATTGGTTTGTGGTTTATTTGGGTTACTTTTGTAATGTACAGCGGCCGTCCAAAGTGTATATAGACAAATAAAAGTGAAAATAGATCCTTTTAGTAAAAGGTGGATATTTGAAATGTGTTTCTACTGTTCCATCATGGATTAAACGCATGTCTTTTCAGATACTGGCTAAAGATGGTCTTTGGACCACAATAGATCATCAGAGGCTTGCTACAGTAAGTGTGTGATGTATGTTGCCATCACCTGTTCTGGAAGGATGCTGGATCTCTGAATGACCTTCAGTGCATCACTGACCCAGAGCTGGTGTCGGGGGTGTTGAGCTGGAGGTCGTCTCAGGCTGAAGATCACAGAGCGGTTTGTTCTATTAGCCAGACGCAGCAGCTCCGCGAGGCTACACACCGTCTGATTGGCTGTGCGGTTTCGATCCTTTTCAGACATGTACTGCACCGTCCAGTATGGGTCGTCCTGAAGGACAAACAACCTCAGAATCTTAAGGAACTGTGAAGGTGGAAAGGGAACAAGTAAGGAATCAATGTTAATACCCTGAGAAACCAAAGCCCAGCATTTAGACTTCGAATCTCTGTCCAGTTAAAGAACGAGGCGTCGTGGTCCTGACGGGCTGGAAAGAGTTTGTCCACATTGGTGGTCCTGCGTAGTGTGCGGTCCCTCATCAAAAAGGGCACTCCATCCAGACTAAAGCATAAAAAAAAAAAAACACCAATCACATTAGAGCTGCTGCCATTCTTTCTACATTCAAAAAGATTTGATCAAATAAAAAATAAATCACTATTAATTCAAAGAGGTATGATAAAAAAAATCTAAAATAAACTAGGTAAATATAATAAAT